>PUQB01000072.1:337018-517018 GCA_003024785.1 Selaginella tamariscina
GGGTAACCTACTCTTAACGTTGGTGAATCCATGCATAAGACTAACACTCACAACCAAGCAGGGCACGTTCATGTCCTTATCCAACTGTGGCATAACATGTAAGGGATCACAAAGGGGTTGTATAGTTGGCATTGGAGAACTACATTTGTGGCACCTGGTGCAACTCTTGAATCTGTTAAAGGTAAAATATTTAAGAGCATAGGACATCCTATTGTAGAGAGAATAAGGGTAGGAAGGTCTGCAGTAAGCATGGAAGGAAAGGTTGAAAATCCTTACCGAGAGGAAAAGGTGGAGGTAAGCAAAGGAAAGGGGAAAGGCTGTGAAGAGGAAAATCCTTACCCGAGAGGGAAAAGGTGAGTAAGAAAAGGAAGGAAAGGCTGTGAAGGAGGAAAATCCTTACCGAGAGGAAAAGGAAAAGGAAGGAAAAGGAAAAGGTAAAGGATGACGTGGCGAGAGGAAGGGTAGTTAAGAGTAGTTAGGGCGGAGAAGGGGTCTCCAGAAGGGTCTCAACAGGAAGTTCTAACAGAGAGAAGGGTCTCCATTTGAAGTTTTAGCAGGAGATAAAGGTTCTCTACACTTTGTCTTTTGTATTCATGTTAGTAATGAAAGGTGCATATTAGAGAATCTTGTGTGTGTTATGTACTCTCAATGAATGGATCTAACAAGGCAATAGCCAAAATCCGTTCTTGCCCTTGACTTTGGAGACCAGTCATAGTGGCACTGGGAGAAGTCTGTATATATATATACAGATATATTGAGAGTTGAGAAAGGAAAGGGTGTAGCCTTTCCTGTACGTTGTATGAAAGGTTTCCTGTCTGCGTGAAGGAAACAGGTTAAATAGGAAAAGGTGAGGCAGAGAGCCCTTTTCCTGTTTAACAATTGGCGACCACGAGGGATTTCGCCATTGCAGTGTTAGCATTCATTGAGAAAAGAGGCTAAAAAGATAGAAATCTCATTCTGAAAAAGGCTCGGAAGGTGTAGAGCCAGATGTGTAAAGGAGAAGGAATGAATGGAACCGTGGAGGAACCATCGTCCTGATCCAGCCTTAGCTGATCAGAGGAACCAAAGGCAGGCCAATAGAGTGGCTGCCCAACAGCAACCTGAAACTGACGAAAATAGACGTCAAAATATCCTTGGCAAGATAGTAGAGGATATTGCAGAAACAATACAGAAATCTGAGGCTGATCCAGAGAATTGGAGGCAGTATCAAACAGCTGGTTTAGAGGAAACAGTGAGAGGAGGAGTGCCTGTTCATATACCGAGATTGCAAGGAGAAGGATCTCCTGAGAACTCCCGAAGAGGAAGGGAGGAAGGTGTAAGAGGAAATACACCAGAGCAAAGGTTATTACAAATATGGCACTTTTCCCGGGAATGTTTGGGGGTACGGTGATGTATCCCACATTCTCTGCAGGAAAGAAGGAAAATCCGAAAAGGCACTTACAACAGTTTGAAGAGGTAGTAAAACTGTATAAGGTGACGGATGCAGAAAGGCTGCTTATATTTCCACATACATTGAAAGGAAATGCCTCTGATTGGTATTATGATTTAGAAAAGGAAGTCAGAGAGAATTATCAGAAGGTTACTGATGCATTTAAGGAATATTTCAGAAAGGAGGAATTGCCGGAGGAACATTTAGAGAAGTTAAGGACTATCCTTCAAGGCAAAACAGAAAAGATAGATGAATATACACACCGTTTTAAGAAACATGAGAAAAAGTGTAAGGCATATGTGAAGATGGATGCCTTATTGCAATGGTATAAGCAAGGGTTGCTAAAACCATATAGAGATCTAGCACTTACTATCAATGAAAAGGATAGAGAGGATCTCATTAATCAATTAAAAATATATGAGAAGAAGAGAAGGCAGATAGAAAAGATTGCAGAAGGAAAGCTGAAAGTATATGGAAGAAAGGAAGAATCCTCTGATGAAGAGGAAGAGGAAGCTGATGTAGTAAAAGTTCGAAAATATCCTATAGATGAGAAAGCATTGGCTCAAATGATGAAAACTTTAAAAGGAATGACAGTTAAAGAGGAGTTAAAGGAAAAAGTATGGTGTACTAAATGTAACAATCCGGGCCATACGGTGGAGGATGTAGGCTGAACTGCCTACGTGTCAAATCTGGGAAAGGAAGGACATGTAGCCCGAAACTGCAGACATTTCCTAAATCAGAATGTGGCTAGTATAGAGAGAGAAAGGAGAATGGATGAACGTCCACCTCCTAGAAGGTTCCCACCTAATAGGAACCGTGGAATGATAGGAATGATAATGTCATTCCTTATGAGAACAGGAACAATATATGGCAGAAGGAATGAAGTTCCTTATCAGAATAGGAACAGTGGATATTATGACCGAAGGAATGATAATCCTTACGAAATTAGAGAGGAAATTATTATGCAGGAAGAAATGGTCCATATAAGGTGTGGCAGAATGATAGACCTTATCCTGAAAGAAATGATAGGCAATATAGAGGAGAGGAAAGACCATATCAAGGTCAAAGAGGCAGAAATGATTCCTATAAACAAGGAAATGATAAACAAGGATTGCAGGGTAGGAATTTTCCTTCCCAGGTTATACATGTGGTGAAACAGGACATATTTCTAGGGAATGTCCTAGGCGGAAGGTACAACCTCCTACTTCCACCAAAACGACTAATGTGCAGCCTACAACACGGCTTATTCAAATAGAGGAGGAAAAGAACGAGTATCCACCCGTGGTAAGGGCAGTTATAGCTCTTCAAGAGAAGAAGAAGGAATCCTCTTGTTATGGAGAAGGTGAGGTAGTTACTACTCCTAACAGGAGAGTTACAGGAAAATGTAAGCAAGCAGGAGCAGGATTCTGACCAGAAAGGTCAGACTGATAACGAATCAGAAGGTACAGATAAAGGTGATATAGATAAAGGTGAACAAAGTTTTTCATTATTACCATTACATGATAAAACAATGGACTCCATGTATCACCAAGCTATAAATCAGGAGATAAAGATTACGACAGTTGATAAAGGTAGCTCCTTACATAAGAAACCAGATATTAAATGCATTAAGTTTAGTCACCTTCACGTGGTTTTTGGATAAGGAAGTACTGTATGAAGGTGATTATGATGGACATGTTCCTTGCATCACAGTATATGTGGGAAGGAATAAGTTAAAAAGAGTGTTAATAGATGGAGGTTCAGGTGTGAATTTTATTGAAGAAGGTGAATGTAAAAGGATGGGTTTAGGACCAATCCAACCTGCTCCATTTAACCTTAAAATGGCTGCAAGAAGTGTAAGGTCATTAAGCATAATGAGAGGAGTCACTATCACAGTAAAAGGATTCAAATATAGGATATCCTTGCTTGTCCTACAAAAAGAAGAAAAGGATACTGTTTATACTATGTTCTTAGCCACTATGGATTAAGTCTGATAAGGTTATTCAGAATGGAAGAACAGGAAAGATGATGGTAGAAGAAGGAGAAGGAAAACAATGATCTTAATCATACTAAAAGGTATGTTAAAAAGGAAATCCGACCTCTTGTTTTAAAGGATATGATTGGTTTAATGGGCTAGATGATCAGAAGAAGTAGAAATCCTGAAACATATCCTAACTTAAAGGTCTTAACAAATATTGACCTTCACGTAGTGCTGAAAGGAAAGAAAACTGTTCAGCAGAAGGAAAACGACAGACCTGATTACAGGAAAAGTTTTATAAGGCAATCCTGTATAAGATTGATTTGCAGGAACAACCTTCAGAGTATACATATGTGTATACCACAGATCCTTTAAAGCAAGTGAATATAAACACAGAAAAGAAGCCAAAGGAACAGGAAGGAAAAACTATTCAGGAACAGGAAGGAAAACTATTCAGGAACAGGAAGAGAAGCAAATCCTGATCCTAAGGAACAAGATGCAGGAAAGCAAGTGCTGCAACTTAAGGTATCAACTTCCAACCAAGAACTTAGGAAAGTGAAGAACAACTTTTGGAAGTATAAAGGAGAGAATCCACAGTACCATGAAGATCAACATCCAAAGGAAGGAATAGGATAGTTGCCGTGAGGACACAGCAAAAATAAGGAGGGGGCAGTGTTAAAGGTAAAATATTAGGAGCATAGGACATCCTACTGTAGAGAGAATAAGGGTAGGAAGGTCGTAGTAAGAGGAAGAAAGGCTGTGAAGGAGGAAAATCCTTACCGAGAGGAAAAGGTGCGTAAGGAAAAGGAAAGAAAGGCTGTGAAGGAGGAAAATCCTTACCGAGAGGAAAAGGTGCGTAAGGAAAAGGAAGGAAAGGCTGTGAAGGAGGAAAATCCTTACCGAGAGGAAAAGGTAAGGAAAAGGAAAAGGAAAAGGTAAAGGATGACGTGGCGAGAGGAAGGGTAGTTAAGAGTAGTTAGGGCAAGGAGAAAGGGTCTCCAGAAGGGTCTCACAGAAGTTCTAACAGGAGAAGGGTCTCCATTTGAAGTTTTAGCAGGAGATAAAGGTTCTCTACACTTTGTCTTTTGTATTCATGTTAGTAATGAAAGGTGCATATTAGAGAATCTTGTGTGTTTATGTACTCTCAATGAATGGATCTAACAAGGCAATAGCCAAAATCCGTTCTTGCCCTTGACTTTGGAGACCAGTCATAGTGGCACTGGGAGAAGTCTATATATATATACAGATATATTGAGAGTTGAGAAGGAAAGGGTGTAGCCTTTCCTGTACGTTGTATGAAAGGTTTCCTGTCTGCGTGAAGGAAACAGGTTAAATAGGAAAAGGTGAGGCAGAGAGCCCTTTTCCTGTTTTAACACCTAACATGAAAGAGGACATTGTGGAGTATGTTCACACTTGTGCTAAGTGCCAGTCGATTAAGATTGAGAGAGTGGCTCAGCCTAGACTGCTGATGCCTTTGGAAGTGCCTTAAGGAAGATGGGAGAGTATCTTTATGAATTTTATTATGCATCTTCCAAGGACACTGTGTTGCAAGGAACAAGTGTGGGTCATTGTGGATTGCTTGAGCAAGTATGCTAAGTTTATTCTTTAAAGAAGAACGTAATATCAAAGGAGCTCACATTGGTGTATCTGATGCAGGTGTATCATGAGCATGGGATGTTAGAGAACATCATTAGTGACTGAGACATCAAGTTCACTTCAACATTTTGGATGAAGTTTTGTAGAGAACTCAGCACTAAGGTGAACTTTAGTAGTGGAGAATCACCCACAATCAGATGGCAAGACTGAGCATGTGAACCAAGTCCTAGAGAATATGTTGAGAACTTGTGTGACTGAAAAGCAAGGGAGTGGGACAAGTTCTTGCCTTTGGTTGAGTTTGCCTATAACAATAGTAAGCATAGCTATCTGAAATGTAATCGTTCTATGCTTACAAAGGTAGACATCCTCAGTCTCTAGTAAATGTTGGAATACATTGGGAAGTGGTGAGAGAAGATGTCGAAGCTCATATCTTGACTATGAAGATGGATGAGATACTTTTGATGTCTTGAAAGAATTTGCTTAAGGCAAGGGACCGAGCTAAAAGGCTAGCTAATGAAAAGCACACTTACTTGTAGTTTAATGTAGGAGACAAAGTGTTTGTGCAAGTCATATTTGCTTCCTCATTGAAGTGTAGTTCTCTAAAACATTGTGGACTGGTAAGTATGAGAAGCTAAGTCCTCGATATGCTGGTCCATACGAGATCCTTGAGAAGATTAATGTATTGGGCCTAGGAGTGGAGCAAGAGGGGCATCACCAATAAGATGGTGAACAGAAGGAGCATATGGTTATATAGAGGGCCCTTGTGTACTAGTACACTCACTTGGAGAGTTAGAGGAGTTTGACCAGGAGGATATTTGAAACAACTTGTTCTAAGAAAAATTTGTCGATGTAAATCTTTGTAAAGTGTACATAATTTGTCCTTAAGAACAACGACTTCTTCGAGGGGGAAGGAACCTTTGACCATGAGTGATCTCATGTTTGATCTAATCACATTTTAGAGAGGCGGGAGACCCTAAATTTGGAGAGTGACAACAGTATAATAGCTTTTAAAAGTAGAGTTCAACTCTCTGTAGCTTGGGGGTGAGCTTGAGTGCTCCAAGGCTGGGTGATGAGTTAGGTAGCATATAAGTACAATGCCGTAGGAGTGTAACAACTTGTGGATCGCCCTCCTAATTTGGGATTTTGTTTTGCTGTTGATCACCTATGGACTGTCAAACAAATGAATATGTAAGAAAGAAAGAAAAAAAAAAAAAAACAAATAAGAGAATGGTTGCGGCTAGGTGAATTTTAATATTTTATTAATTATTTAATTAGTATTATTTAAATTAACTATATATATTTTTAATTTATTTTAATTATATTAGAATATATACAATTAATTTGAATTGCGTGTGTGTATTAAAAATTATTTAATAATTTATTAATAAATATGAGTGTAGAATGCATCAAATCAATTAATCAATATGTGGTAATTATAATTAATATATCTATGTTGTCGATGGAGCTTCTTGTAACGGTTGCTAACACACATATACACAGTAACTCAATCTTAAATTCAAACTCATTATTATTACTGTTAGATTCTCACAACAATATAAGTAAATGCTATGCACTATTGTTTCTATCTTGCTCCTTAATCAGACAATCCATCCTTTCGTTAAAATAACAAATTCTTTTAAAATTAAGAACGTTTGAAGACGACACTCTAGTAGACTTCAGCATTTTAAATATAATTTGAACAATGTTACTAACATATCGCCCGCCGCCCGCCGGGGCGGGGAGCGCCGAACTAACCCGACTCCCCAATCATTTACCCGCATATCATTGTTTAAGATGAATTAAACCAATTATTCATAATCAAGTTTTAAATTTAAATTTCAATTATGATCCTGGTGACTGTAAATGATTTGAGTTTTGATATGGGTTGTTATGTCATATGTACCGGATGATCACCGTTGCCTTCAGATATTACAGTTTTGTTACGACAGCTTATCCAGCCGGATCTCGAATCCCGTTATCACCCCAGTAACGTTTTAAATCTCAATCGTCAGACCTAATAAATTAGTATCCAACGTCTCAAAGTATATGGCCGTAATTTAACAGTTACGTGTCCTCTCGACCTGGTCGGATAACCTCCTACCCTTAGGGTTACGGGCATATAACCCTCCAGGCAACAAGTTAGTCGGTTCATAGTTGGTATGCATATTAGCGTTTATAAGACATTTAAGCTATTTACTGGTGACTATTGATGGTCTTTACTCGGTATGTAGGTAGCCAAACTTTGTTCAAAACTTGTATATAAGTGTGTGCGTGTCTGTTATGTCTACTTACATATTTAATTTCTCATAGATAATATATAATAAAATCTTAATTAATTTAAATTTATAATTATAATATATGCGTGAAATGAAGCATTCCTAATCTATGGACACAGTTTAGTTTTCACTGGGTGACATTTTATTTAAATGAGATAAAATTGAGGAGAACGGAGTCTAGAAACTTAAAAGTGCCTGGTAATTTAGACTAAATAGCTTTACTAATTATCTCACAAAGAAAAGAAGCTTTGCCGTACTCTTTTGAAAACCCAGCAGCACAAGAAATTTAGCTGGAGTGCATTTTAACCACTCAATAAATGAAATTAATATTAAGGTATTTAATTTTTAGTAATGTGTGGTTGTTATTTCTTTAAAGATTTTATGTTAAAAGGTAGCTCAATTCATTAGTCTAGTTTGGCTAATGTAATGAAGAACTTTAATATTTCTTCCCACATACATCTCATAAACTAATTAAATCTTCATTAGAGCAAATTTAATATAATTTCAACTAATTTAATGAAATTGTCTTCTCACTCAATCTCATTACATTAAATGTATGCTACTTTAACATTGTATATTCCCACCCGCACTTAAAAAATTGAATTGCAATTTTAGATCACCATATCTTATTATACCCAAAATGTTTGCACCCCAAATGCCTATGCCAAAGCTCACCTAAAATGCATGTGTCCAATTCACTCACCTTAAAGTGTGGCTAATTGTAAGAAGTCTTACAATTAGTTACAATAAAGAAAAATTAACCTATTTATTAAAGTTGCTTGTTAGCCTAATTTAAATAGGTTGTGGTGGGGAAGTAAATTTCATTAAATTAGCTCATTTAATTAGATGTCACTACCCTAATATAATTGGTATCTAATGGCATGTGTGAATGCCCAATAGACTAATTATTTCAATTAGATTAATTTAATGGTGGGTGAGAATTACTCCTAAGTAAGAAAACTTGTTAAATTTGATAAGCTATATTTGGAGGACTTGATAAACTAGAAATAGTCGGATATTCATTTTGGAGGTTTTGATGCATGTACCTCTTTAGAAAAGTCAGGATCCAGTGGGATTTAAAAGTTGCTGTTAATTTTTGGTTTCAGCTCCATTTTAGAGTTAAATACGATTATTCAAAAGTCGGTTTCTTAATTTTGTATTATGATCGCAAATGAGGGTACTCAAAGAACATATAAAATATGTATCTTCGATTCTTTAAAATATCAAAAAGTGGGACTTTTCTTGAGGTGAGAATCATTAAGGTTCACTTGACAACTTGGAATGCCTGAGGACATCATAAGCCAAGTGAGGTCTTATAAACATTAAAACATATAGGTAGAAGAGCAATTAACATAAAGAAAAAAAAGAGTCTCGAGTACTAGATATGAACCAATGTTATTGCCTGCAACTAGAGAGAACCATTAGTTGTGTGATGTGGGAGTGGTGCTCAAGGGAAAGGGAGGGTACAATGAACAAGGAGAACATATTAGAAAATAGAAACTAAAACAAGTAATTATCTCTATCATAGTTTTTTATTAGGACTCCTGTTTACTTTGGATGTTAACTGTTGTTACCTATCGATTATGTTGACAAGCCCTAAATGTAGTGAGAAACAACCCCATTTAAGGGTAGTTCGGTCGACTGTCCCTAAATATCGTAAAAAACTCTAAGTGAAGGTAGTACTTACCTTTTAAAAACTCTTACTCTAGTTTTATGTGTCTTGGTTAGGTTCCTAGTTAGCTTCGATGAGTTCAGCATGTCAGATATATTTAGAAATATCCCTAGGGTTGACAAGTTAGGGTTTAGGGGTCAATGGGTCATTAAGTTAAACTCACCAAGTATATTCCTATTAGGAATGAGATTCCATACTAGCCCAATTTACAAAATAAAAAAATGAGGGGGGGCTTTGTCAATAGTACAGGTAGTAAGGGTTCTTGGGTTCATAATTGAGCTCATTACTCTTTTATCGATCAAGCTCTAACTTGTGTCGTTAAGGCACAACTTTATATTGTGCCCCTCAACTTTTAAACAATAGGGGTAATCCCACTTTCAACGTAGCTTACTCTTAATGTTGGCGAATCCATGCTTGAGAGGTCTTATCGAAATGCACGTTTCAAAGGTTAGAGGTTAAGGTAAGTTTTTAGCCTTTTCTACACATCAAGTTAGGTGTAGCACTCATAATTAACAAGGCACATCGTGTCCTTGTCCAATTGTGGGTGTGGATCTTGGCTGACATATTTTCATTACCAAATTCTTAAGGGTTTATATAGGGGTTCTAGAGTTGGCATTTAGAAGCCGCATTTGTGGTACTTGGTGTAACTCTTGAATCTAAGGGACTATTGTGAGAGACAGTGTCATATGAAGATGTGACACTAAGTTAAATGATACACGTTACAACGCTTGAGACATGCCTTTTGGGGTTGTGTCATGAGTTTATTGTCAAGGATTGGGTACTTTAGTAAATAACATGCATGTACTCGCACCAGGGTGCTAAGCCTTGGGCGAGGTTAGGTCTTGTAACTAGGTGTGCTTTTGGCACACTTGGCTAGGGGGTGTTCTCCTTATAATCTACCTAATCTTATTAACAAGAGCCCTTTTGTGAGGCAATCGCAAGGTCGTGTACTTATGGTTATTTAAACCTAGCCTTAAAGAGTTTATTAATTACTTCAATTAGTGAAAATGCTATACTATAGTATAGTGTTGAAAAACATTTACATGATCAAGTTTGAGAGCACTTGTGTTCTTATTAAGTACTAGCCCTAGGTCTAAGGTACGACTTGGCCAATCAAACCCTTAGGGGTTAGTCGTGATTTAGGGTACCCCTTGTCATTTTAAAGGGGTTGTACTCTCGGGCGAGGGTGATTTTTCAAAGAATAAATGATGATGCTTTAACTTTATCACGAGGGTATGTATGAGACACGTCTTCTTTATAGGGTTAGAGCATGAGTCTATCTAGGTCTACTAGGACAAGATCTTAAAATCTACTCGGGTTATCCTTTAAAGTTTGGGGGATAGTCATTTTAGGAGACTTAGGGAGGACTCTAATCCTCCTACCTAATTAGGCATATAACTAGACTTTTGGGTCATCTTAAAAGACTTAGCATTGCTCACACAGGGTGTTGACGCGGATGGCCATCTGGCAGCCACGTGTTGGCCTTTCGGGTAAAAACTTTGACATTTGGTATTGAAGCATTCTCGAGTTCGATTCCCATCAAGGACGAGCTTATGTAACTCATACACTAAGTGAGCAAGCTAATCCTCATTAGACTAAACCATCTCGTCAGATAACACGAGATCTACCATAGTGATGCTAATGTCATTTTTCATCACTAGTGGGTAGGCCTCTTGTGCTTCACCCGATAAAAAAAGGGGAAGTAATTGGCCTAAGATCCGGTGTTCCTAGGCCCAAGTTAGGGGCGGCATAGGGGATTGTTAGTGTAAGGCCTAGGAGGTGACAGTAGCAACCCTTGAGTTTATGGATGATGGCATCCACTCTCTCAAAGGGGTGGTGAGTGTCATAGTTTTAACTGGTGGGTTGACCACCTAGGTAAAGATGTGAAATATGTGACATATATGGAAAAGACCCAAGCAGACCTAAGTCATCATGATTAAGGGCCCTTTCATATACCCTTTTACTTTGTTGGCTTAATAGGAAAGGGAAAGGTTATGACAATTGATTGGTGGATCTATAAGTGGCACAACTTGTTCCTAACCCATTGCACAAAACACTTCAACCGTTGCACATGTATAATCTCTAAAGGATCATGTTGAATCTCATTCCGAACCTCATAAACTTACGGCCCTACTTGCTGTAGCACTCGATATTGTCCCTTCCATTGAATAAGAAGACTCTTTTGCTAAACCATATATCATAAGCTTGAGAAAACGAACCAACACTAATTCATCCACCTTGTACTTCACAAATGGACAATGATGAGAGTTGTAGCGTTGTTGTTGTCCCACTTGTATGTTAGAATATTTTAAAAGTTCTAGCAAATTTATGTATATATATTATAGTGTTTAATTGTGTTTAATGCATGTTGCTTAAATATACAAAACCCTAAAAAAAAAAATTGCATTCCCTTTAAATTGCCTTGAATTCATTTATAAATAATAAACTCACTGTATTAAAGATAATAAATGGGTTAAAGGGATAAATTCATTAAAGAATAATAATTAGATTAAAGATAAATTTATTAAATTAAGAATAATAATTGGGTTAAAGGGTCATTAAATAATTAATCTTAATTATGGGTAAACTTAAACTAAACTTATTATGTTAAGTGGGACCAGATTAGGAATAACAATAAGTTTATATTTTATGTGTTTGTGTATGTTGTATATGCCCCATCTGACTATTGATATCCTACTCCATTCAATGTTTATCCTCAACTTTATTTACCCCATCCAAAGATATTAATTAAATTAAGGGTCTAACTTAAGAATTAATTAGTTAATCCTAAACATTTTTAAATTCTATCTAATGGTTATTTGAAATCCTAAATGTGTGTCATTAATATCACATCAATGATCATCTTAAATTATATTTAACGATTATTCTAAATTTTATTTGATAGTTATTTTAAATTCACAAGGTTAAGGTGGCTTAAGGGTTTAGCTTAGGGACAAACTCACCAGGTTAATGATAACAATTGGGTTAAGGGTCAAATTAAAAATAATAATTGGGTTAACTTAAGAATAAATTCATTATGTTAAGAATAACAAATGAATTAAGGGTCATTAAATAATTAAGCTCAAGCATAAATAAATGTAAGAGTTTAAAGATAAACTCATCAGGTTAAGTATAACAATTGAGTTAAGGCTATTGAATAGTTAAGCTCATGCATAAAATCTTAAAAATAAATTCATCAAGTTAACTAACTTAAGGATAAACTCATTAAGTTAAGGATAATAACTTGGTGAAGGGTCCAACTTTAAGAATAATATCACCATGTTAATAATAATAATTAAGTTAAGTGCATGGGTAAACCTATGTGCTTAAGAATAAAATTATTCTGTTAAGGATAATAATTATAGTTAAGGATAACAACTAGCTAAACAATAAACTATTAAGTCCACCTACAATCATCATAATCCAAAATCCACATTGCATTACTGGGGTTGTTGAATCAGGCTTGAGTCATGTATGACATGAGTGCTGAGAAATAAACTCACTTTGTTAAGTAATAACAATTGAGTTAAGGATAAACTCAAACATGTGGAAACCTAACAGGTTAAGAATAACAAATTAATTAAAGGGTCATTAAATTATTAAGTTCATACATGAAAACTTTTACAACTGGGTTAAGGATTCTACTTAAAAATAAATGCACTAAATTAAATATAATAACTCAATTAAGGGTCTAACTTAAAAATAAACTCACCATGTTAAAGATAATAACTATATTAAGGGTCATTAAATAGGTAAGGTAAATTTGAAAGGTTAATAAAAAAAATAAAATAAATTCATCAAGTAATTGAGTTAAGGATTTAGCTTAGAGATAAACTCATCAAGTTAAGGATTTAACTTATAAAAAAATTCATCAGGTTAAAAATATCAATTGGGTTAAGAATTAATTAATTAATAGATTATTATTAAATAGTTAAGCCCACCAACGTTGCTATTAATAACTTCAACTTTTATTTAAAGTATTTAGTACCTAAATTTAATTATCAATTTGTTTAATAATTTATGATTTACAATTAAAGTTTAAGGTTTAATTCTACTTATATGTTTAATCTTATGAAACATACAGTTTTTTACATTGTTTGACACATTACAAATTTTACATTTTTAAATATATTAAAATCACATTATTAATTTATTTAAATTACATTTATAAATTATAAACTTTACTATTTCAGGTTTACTTTTAAAATGGTATAGTCATGTATACATTTGGGTGGTGACACAACAAACACATGGGAATGCCACATATCACATGCACGACACATGAGAAGTTTCACACTTATATAAGTAAGATTTCTCTCAAATTTAATACAACATATCATTTGATATTTGAATATTATTTTAATGGGAAGAAGTTGAAAAGTCCTCTTGTTTTAGTTTTCTTTCCTATCATTCTTCTTATTTACTCCTACTTATTATTCGTTTTTAATAAGTTTTCAGGTGATCCATTAGCCTAGTTAAATTCATGTTCATTGGTGAAGCAACGATAGTTAAAGATTCACTTGTCTAATGGTCATTGGGCGAGGCAAGGATCATTAAGGTTCACTTGCCTAATGTTCACTAGGTGAACCAAGAATCACTTGCTTAACTATTGTTAGGTGAGGTGAGGATTCTTAAAGTTCATTTGCCTAATGCTCATTGGGCTATAATGCCTCCTATTGACGTTCCTCCATATGCAAACCCATCTATCAAATAACCTTAACCACCTTCCATCCTTCTAAGAGGAAGGGATTATGTAAAGTTCATGTGTACAACTACATGCAGCATAGTGAGATTTTGATAGTTTTAATATAAACCACTCACTTCTGTGGTTTTTCGGATGGTATAATATACACATTCCTATGTTTCCAACTTTCACAAAACAAATTTAAAATCTAATTTAGAGAATCTAATGTATATTTTATAAGGTGTTAATTTTTATTCATATCATATTATATGAGTAGAATAAAATAAGATTAAAGGTTTTAATAAACTTTTATATGAAAATCTAAAGTAATTCTTAATAATTAAGATCTACATGTAAATCTTAAATAAAGAGATGTACTTAATATGTAAAACTGAAGTTGGAAGCTTGTTATTATTATGTATAAAACTAAAGTAAAGATGAAGTATACTTTTATTGTTTGTTCTAGACAAATATGTTAATTATACTTATTATAATTTATCAAGTATACTTTTATGTTCCAAGTATAATTTATGGCTTGTAAATTCAAATGCACAATTTAACCTTTAAAGTCCTCACCAGATTTTTGATAATTAAATTTTTTTATACGGGAGGGAAGTAAAGGAGAAGGGTCGGTTTACTATTTCACAAGCATGTATCTAATTGAAAATGATTTAAATTAGCGTCTTAGAAGCCTTAAACCAGCTCTAAATTTGACTTTAGAAGACAGAATTATTACATATAAAGTTAATCCTGGTGGCATTACTTTGATATAAATACCGCCTGTTTAACATGTTCCATACACTTGTGTCTTAGCTAGTTAATCAAAATGGTGATGAAGGTCTGCATTGCTATGTTAGCCATGCTTGGCTTAGTTCAAGCATTCAACACTTCTACACTCTGTCCAACTGCAATCTTCAGCTTCGCAGATTCGCTCACAGATTCTGGAATCTCTGCTTTGAAGCGTTGGCAATGAACCGTCCTGGTTGTGTTGCTTCTGAGCGTCCTTATGGAATGTCCCTTGTTCAAGGTCCAACTGGCAGGT
The DNA here is from genome assembly GCA_003024785.1 of Selaginella tamariscina. Taxonomy (NCBI): domain Eukaryota; kingdom Viridiplantae; phylum Streptophyta; class Lycopodiopsida; order Selaginellales; family Selaginellaceae; genus Selaginella; species Selaginella tamariscina. Next base: position 351,675 of record PUQB01000072.1, read on the forward strand.
ACATTAATGCATGTTATAACATGGTATTTACGTGTTAAACTAAAACTATACGTATTTGTAGGTATTGTGATGGGAAAATCATTGTTGATTGGCTTGCTGAGTACTTGCACATCTCTGAACTTGTGGATCCAAGCCTTCTTTACAAACGATTCCACATTCCGAGGCCTCAACTTTGGATACGCAGGTATGCTCTATCTCTTTATTTATTACACACACATTCTTAATTTAAATATTTTCGGTATGTTCCTAGGTGCCACGGTGTTGCCCCAACAAGGTGTTTTTGCCACCCCACACATATTCCCCAACCAAATCCAGGACTTCCTTTCTCGCAAGAAGCAAGTGGAGGAGGCATCCCAAAGAGTCTTACCGATGCATGGTACTCCAACGCACTCTACTTCATCGAGATAGGCGGTGACGACCTAAACTACGAGATACTACCGTTGGGTCCACAGGGAGTTGTCCAGAAGACTGTCCCTCAAGTCATCCAAGGTACGATCGACGGTATCTCGATGCTGTATCAGAAATGGTGCCAGGAACTTCCTCTTGTTGAACAGCCATGGCTGGCTGCTCCCCTCTGTACCTGAAGAACTTTGAGAATGTCAGCACTGTCCACAGGGACGAGTATGGGTGCATCCTGGAGGTTAACCAAATGGCACAGGCATACAACGCTAAGCTCAAGGAGATGATGGATGATCTGAGGAAGACGTACACGGATGCAAACTTGATGTACTTTGATGGTATGCTGCTAACGTGGACATCTTGAAGCATGCAGACTTCTTTGGGTTTGACCACTTTGATCAACCATGCTGCGGCCAGGGTGGCGGCCCATATAACTGTCGGGGAGGACAGTACTTGTGGTGATGCGATCCAACTGCGACACCCTGCAGCAACCCTGACAAGTACATAAGCTGGGACGGTATTCATTACACACAGAACTTTTACAGGTTGACCGCAAATGCCATTGTGCTCTCTCGACACATGGATCCTCCTACAACATTTGTTCCAAGATGTGCCGTGCCCGTTTATCCTGTGGCATAAACTAGTGCCTTGATGATTTTATTTTTTTTACTTCTAACTAATTAATGCAATATTGAAAGCAATAATGTGTCAACCGTTTCTGCTAAAAGAATCCTGATAAATCTATATTTGTTATCTATACCTAAGGGTACTCTTGATATAGCTTAATATGTAAGTGTACTCTTTTTTTGTATGCATCTTTGATATGACTTTATATGTATTGCTATGCCTTTGTATGTTTGTGTGTCTCTGCGTAAAGAATTACATAAACATAAATAGGTGAAATCACTTTACAGTAAGTTTTTTCTATGAAGTGCATTCAGTTGAGATGGTATTATGCTCTTGAATATGATTATTTTGTTATATTCTTCGTGTATAACTTAGCATAAATTTATATGACGTTATTCCGGTAAGCATGCTCTTTATATTGAACATTCAAATGTATATACGCACTATATTACACATATTAATATAGATTGGCTTCATGTTTATATGTATATACTGACACGGGAACATGGTACTCATACATACACTACATACAGATGTTAACGAGAACAACATACACACTTAACACTCACGAGCGTTTCATCAAAGTAGCGGTACATAAATAGTTTTCACTATTTGTACGTGAGGTACTTGACTTCCAACTTCTCTTGTTTTAATTGTTCACCCATCACCATCAGTAAAACTTTGTAATTTACATAAATAATCAGTTAGATAAATTGATTTGTTTATTGTTTCCACGTTAGTAGACGTGTGTGTGCGTGTGTGTAATATATAATATATACATACCAGGCTTATATATTGATATACCAAGATGTTGATATATAAGCAATGAAAACCTCATAAATTACTTCAATACATGCTGTGAACAATGTATGCAGGCTACCTTTTGCATCTTGTTTGCAAACTATATTTATAACATACATATTTATATTTGCATTTACTATGTGTGTGTTGAATAAAAACACATTAAAATTACATTTCACCATAGAATCTTTAAAGAAATAACAACCACATTATTAAAAATTAAATAACCTACATACCGAGTAAAGACCTACATACCTTCCGAGGCCACGTGCTATTATGAACTTTCAAATTACGGCCATATACTTTGAGACGTTGAATACTAATTTATTAGATTGAGATTTAAAGCATATAAAATGTTACGAGGTATAATTTAACGGACGAGATTCACAGGATTCTAGATCCGGTTGTAACAAGACGGTGATCATCCGGTGCTTTAATACATCTTAAACAAAGATATATTAATAATATTGTTCAAATTAAATTTAAAATTCTAAAGTCTACTAGAGTTTTATGACACCATCTTCAAACGGTCTCAATTTTAAAAATTTGTTATTTAAATGAAAGGATGGATTGTCTAATTAAGGAACAAAATAGAAACAATAATACATAGCATTTACTTATATTGTTGTGAGAATGTAACGGTACTATGTAATAATGAAGTTGAATTTAAGATTGAGTTACTGTGTATATGTGTGTTAGGACCGTTACAAGAAGCTCCATCAATTGAAACCGATAACATAATATATTAATAATAATATTACCACATATTAATTAATTGATTTGGTACATTCTACACTCATAATTATTAATCAAATATTAAATAAGTTTTAATAAATGCTAATACACACACGCAATTCACATTAATTGTATAGATTCTGATATAATTAAAATAAATTATGTATATATATATATATATATAGTTAATTTAAATAACATTAATTAAATAATTAATAAAATATTAGAATTCACCTAGCCGCAACCATTCTTTTATTTGCTTTTTTTTTTTTTTCTTTTTTACGTATTTCATTTGTTTGCCATAGGATTTGATTCATATCTGGTGACACTGTGCGCACTCGAGACACTTTTATTTTTGTTTATGTTAATTGCTTTTCTACGTATGTGTTTTAGGGTCTGTAAGATCACGTCCTCAGGCATTCCATTTGTCAAGTGAACCTTAACGATCCTCACCTAGCCCAACGACCATTAAGCAAATGAATCTTAACAATCTTCACCTCGCCCAACAACCGTTCGGCAAGTGATTCTTGAAGCATGCAGACTTCTTTGGGTTTGACCACCTTGATCAACCATGCTGCGGCCAGGGTGGCGGCCCATATAACTGTCGGGGAGGACAGTACTTGTGTGGATGCGATCCAACTGCGACACCCTGCAGCAGCCCTGACAAGTACATAAGCTGGGACGGTATTCATTACACACAGAAATTTTACAGGTTGACCGCAAATGCCATTGTGCTCTCGACACATGGATCCTCCTACAACATTTGTTCCAAGATGTGCCGTGCCCGTCCTTCCTGTGGCATAAACTAGTGCATGATGATTTTTTTTTACTTCTAACTAATTAATACAATATTGAAATCTTATTTTCCTTTTTTTTTTACATCAAAGAAGCATTAAAATTAACTTTGAATAATAAACTGACAGCTAAAACATCAAGAGTTGTTCTTGATATTTTCTGCCAGAGATCGTGATAAATCTATCTTTATGGGTACTCTTGTTTGCATCTTTGTGATATACGTGTGTTTATGTATAAAGAGATTACACAAACATAAATGAGTGAAATCCCCTTACAGTAAGTTTTCAATACTTAGTCTCGACGCGAAGGCTACCAAGTCGAACTTAATTTGCTGACTGAAATGATCTTCTTAAGTCTTTGTTAAAGTAATACACTAATGTTTTGTGCAGATGCCTAATAAGGGGATTTGCTATTTTCATCCAAAAGAAACTTGGTTTACAAAGGCAAGCTCAATACGGGTGTAGTCAGGAAACTGAGCTAGATGTGATTCAACACATATCACCAGAAAGCAGCACAAGAAGTGCTCCGACAGACGAAAGCAACTAGTTTTGCACAGGATTTCTTTGCTTTGCCCAAAGATGGATTGCGATGTATAAGACCAGGAAACACACGAAGGAGGAGTTCCCTCTTCTTTTTGTGAAACCGTACGCTATTACACACTTGTCAAAATTGTGTGGTGTTGCTTGCATTCGTATTACAAGGTTAAAAGCACAAATATATATATTGAAACGTACATGTACACACACGCATATCACATGTGATTATAGTATAAAACGTGGTAATGTAATGAATTTATCTACCTCTCGTTATTACTACTAAATTTATTAGATTACTAAATAGTCACTAACTTCGGATTACGTAGGTATGTACATACATGTGCGTACTCTACTCTCATGCATTTCTCATGGTGTAGAACTGTCTTTAAAAGAATTTAATACAGCACACATGACAAGGAATGGCTTCTCCAAGCTCCTACGCCTCCCTTCTGCTAGCTCTGCTATTTCTCAGTGAAAATGGTAGAATATCCCTCTCTTTCACACACACGCGTATAATATTAATGCATGCATGTGTATACATGTCTGCCTATCTATCTACATTATCACAGCAGAAATATACACGCGTTTACCAGGTCCACTTCTTGCAAGCAGCGGATTTCATAGTCCAATTGGACAGCAACCATGCGACCCTGGGCAAACAGATCCATCAGCAAAGCAACTTGCTGGTCAAACCGGTCAAACAGGAGTTCAGAAAAGTCAACCAGGAAATGGCATCGGTCAGGCATCAGGTAGTAGCGGTCATTCCACTCTGGCTGTAGAACAGGTACTCTCCCTCTCTCTGCCCAGGTGCGCATTTTGTAATGTATGCACAGGCTATGCTGATCGACCTTGAGAATGCACTAAAAGCAACCTCGGCAAAGCTCGAAACTGTACTATCATCAATATCCTTTGCAACTCTGAACGCTACACAGCTGAACACCATCGATGCACTTGCATTGGTGGACGGTCTGGAATCTGTGTTGACTTCCTATGACAGTGAGGAAGGAGACGTAGGCACCAAGCTTAACACTCTCAACGTTGTGCAAAGTAATCTACACGTGTTTTTGAGAGAAAGAGAGTGCTACTTAACATTTTATCTGTCACAGGTACACTGAGCACCTTAAACCAGGTTATGACTTACATGTTGCAGCTTAATCTTATACTGCAGCAGGTTGCAGCAGCTAGAGGCTCTGTTATTACACTTGAAGAAGAGATTGCAAGGAATGCTCGAAGTAACGCTGGAGTTTAAGATGTGCAAAAGATGTTAAAGAATGTAAAAATTTGAATTTGAAATTCAAATTCCGCTTAATGTGTTATACAACAAGACATACCCTGTAGAGTCCTCTACTACATTTGGTGCAACTCTTCTGGCTCGTTCTAGGTCCCCATGCATCTTACAAGCTGCCAATAATGAAGTCCAAACAACACCTTCAGACAAAAACGGCATAGTTTCTACAACTTCTTGTGCTTCTGCCAGATGCTTCGTCCTCCCTAGGATATCTACCATGCAACTGTAATGCTGTAGCGTGGGCTCGATCCCATGCACTGATCTCATCAACACAAAGCTCTCTAGAGCTTGTTTCAGCAGTCCATGCCGAGTAAACCCTGAAAGAATGCAAGTTAGTGTCAATCCATCTGGTTTGCAACCGCCATCATGAACCATCATCCAGAGAAGTTCATTAGAGCTCCTCCACAGCCCATTCTCTGCGTATCCCGATATCATACCCGTCCAAGAAACCACATCCCGAACTGGCAGCCCATCGAACACTAGCTTTGCGTTACTCATCTCCCCATTCAAAGCATATGCCTGTATCATAAGATTGCCAGAAACAACATCCCGCCTGGGGAGCATATCATAGACATGCCTTGCAAGAGCAGAACGGCCTTTATCCCGTGTGTAACTCATAAGTAATGCGTTCCAAGAGACTACGTTTCTCCCTACAAGACTTGCAAAGAGGCTTTCCCCTCCTTCCACTTGCCCCTCTACTGCATACACTTGCAACATTACATTACACGCTACCAAGTCGTGTGAGGCCATTCTAACAAAAACGCTCTTTGCTGAGCTCACGTCTCCATTCCGAGCATATCCACTGAACAATGAAGTCCATGATACATGGTCTCGCCTTCGCATGCTTTCAAACATTGTCTGTGCCTGTCTCATCCGGCCTTCCTGGGAGTAACCTGCCAACATTATGTTGTAAGAAACCACATCCTTATCTGGCATTGCATGAAAAACCTCTCTAGCTGCATCTACATGTTCTTTCTTAATGAGTATGTGATCGTCAAAGTATATGAAACAAGATCCCAACCGGGCATTCTGTTGAAGAAGCTCATCGCGTCTCGGCGGTCCATGGCAAGTATCACAGCGTTCCAGGAGCTGATTTCTCGACAAGGCATGCTCTTAAAGATGCAAACAGATTCATTAAACATGCCAGACTTGCTATAGTTTGTCACCATTGTGTTCCATGAAACCATGTCCGACATAGGCATCCGATCAAATATATATTTCACTAAGCTGATACGATTACCAAATGCAACAAGCATTGACGTCCATGAGATGACATCTCTCTGAAGCATTATATCGAATGTTACCTTGGCCTTGTCTGGATACTCACATTGCCCATATAATTGGATCATCAAGTTCCATGAACCGGTGTCATATCCAGGCATTCTAAAGAACAGTTTTCACCTTCTTCTGTACATAAGTGGTGCCTGTAAGCCTGTATCATGCAATTGAAAGAAACCAAGTTCCTCTGAGGCATGTTTTCCAGCGCTTTTCTGGCTTCTTCAAGATACCCATTCTGAGCATATGCTTGAAGCATGGCATTCCAGGTGGTTGTGCTGCATGCCGGTATTCTTTTGAAGAAAACTTCAGCTTGATCGATATATCCGACCTGGGAATACGCTGTGATCATGCTGGTCCATGAAACAACGCTCCTCTGTGGCATTTTATCGAAGGCCGACTTTGCTTGTCGCAGATTGCCAGTTTGGGCATATGCAAAGATGAGCAGGTTCCAGGAGAAGATGTTAGGATGGTTAATGCTATGAAAGACGAGCTCAGCGTCTTCTGGGCTGCCACACTTTCCATACATTTCGATAAGAAGATTGTAAATGTATGTGTTGGCTGCTGAGTTGAGTACTTGCAGGTGAATTCTCCTACCTGAATGTATATCCCTGCAGCTTTTGATCAATGGTACCAGAACTGATTCTTCGCATCCCCTCATCCATTACGAATACATTTGTATGTACATGAAAATCTATCTTTCTCTATACTTGACGACATAAAAGTACATGCAAGGGAAGCATGTGAGATAGCACGTACGGTGTATCATTTACATAGCGTGTTCCCCAGCTGCGTGCATTCGTCTGTGTATGTGTTACCATCATAGTCCCGTACCCACACTGCATACTGGTGGTTCTATAAAAGCCCGTTCAAAACCACACCTAGTGCACCATGGCGTCTGTTGCTTCTCTCTCATTCTTTATCCTTACACTTATCGTCCTCAGTAAGATTTCAGTAGTTCATTATAATATATTAAACTTCATATACAGTAATCTTACTCTCTCTCTCTCAGGTTTGGGCGATCCAGGCGGACCGAATAACAACAACGGCAAAAACGATAATAACAACGACGGTGGTCAACAGTCAGGCAGTGGTGAAAGCACTCTGGTGACACAAAAGAACATGCTGATCGATCTACAAAATGTAGTCCAGGATGCACACTCAGAGTTTGAGCAGATAATAAAATCCACGTCTTTTGATGATCTAAACGCGACCAGGTTACTCATTATCGAGGGAATGGCACTGGTAACCACGTTAGAGGGGTACCAACAGGGAGGGAACCAGCAAAGCATATCAAGCACACTCAAGGCGGTTCAGAGCACCCTGAATGGCCTGGACAACATGCTCACCTACATGATAGGCCTGCGATACACTCTTCAAGACCTTGAATCCGTGAGTTCTTCGGTGGCCACCATTCAAGCACAGGTCTCAACTGAGTTACAAGCTTCATACGCGTTCAAGCCCGCAAAATCTCCGTCAAAGAACAACTAAGTTACAATTTTCAAGAGTTTCAAAGCTTTCTCACATGTAAATACACCACCATTACTTTGATTACGATTATCTTCGTATGTGTACGTGTATGTGTGTGTGTGTGTGTTTGAGTCGCTTGTATTGATATATGACCTCAACGGTCACCATATTGTATCCCTGTTCTTTTCGTCTCATCTGAGAACTCTTTGAGGAACTCTTAAAGCTTACACACGCACACACACACACACTTATGTGTATATACTGTTGGCAAGTTAGGAATTTAACTCAGAACAAGTTAAGTGGACTGGCAAAGCTAGTAGGTGAAATGACATCATTTGTCACACTTAATGAACTCCTCATGCATTTAGTACTTAATGATCGGCTTCTGTACTTCTTTAAATACGACCTTGTCCTTGCGAGAACACAGAAATGGCGAGGGGCAAGCTGCTTGTTATCATTTTGGGATTGTCCGTGTTCATCACTTCAGGGAATGCAAGGAATGCACATTGTACTCACAGTAAAACATGTACAGCATCAATTATAACTTATACAATATATATTTTATACATAGATTTCAAGTATATTGAACGTTATAGATCTCTGTTTAGATGGTACAAAGAAGCTGACTGGTGCCCCGGGTGATCCAGATGTACCGCTTGGGCCAGGTGTGTGTGTGTGTGCGTGCGCGCGTGCGTGTGCGTCTGTTTTATTCTACTTTATGTTTGAATTTAGATGATGAAAATGGGCCGACTGTCGGTAATGAACCTGGTCAATCTGGTCAATCAATGGTGATAAGTCAAATAATGTCCAAGCAGTAGTCAGTCAAATGGAGGTCAAATAAGTGATCAGTCAGGCAATAGTCAGTCAAGCCAGGTGGTGGTCAAAGCAGTGACCAAGAATCAAATGGGCAGTCAAACTCCGGTCAGAGCAGTTCAAATGCGCAGTCAAACACCGGTCAGAGCAGTTCAAATGCGCAGCCAAACACCGGTCGACAGTCAAACGGTGGGCAGGTCAGCTCTTGGGCATTGAAAGAGGCAATGTTGATTGATCTAGAAGATGCACTACAGTCTTGTCAATTGCAGCTTGCCAACGTGGTAGAATCCATATCTATTTTGGCACTAAACACAACCCGGTTAGAGGCGGCAGAGGCCTTGGCACTGGTAAACAATCTTCAGCAGCTTGATTATTCAACAGATTCCACCAGTGTCAGCACGCTCGTGAGCGCGGAGGAGTCTCTTAACAGTCTCAACATTGCTCTGTCCACCATGACCAATCTTCCCTTGAACCTGCAGCAACTTACTGCAGCCCAGGCATCCATCCTCACGCTTGAACAACAAGAATACCAGCGACTGACGGACATGGCCAACAAGTCTTCGCGACCTTGATTATGCTCTTGTAATAAGCTTTGAACAAACAATAACAATCGTCAATATAATTCTCTTGTGTGTGTGGTGGGTGGGTACGGTGAAGATTTCAGCGAATATGCCACTTTCAAATTTCAAACCGGCATTGCCGGAGACACAAACATTGTGTGTTTCCAAGTATAAGTAACACGATAGTCCCTTACACATCGTTCAAACAAAATGAAGAGCTTGTTGTTACTCTTCATAATTTGGTGGTTTATTAATCTGAGTTGTTTAGCACAGAATTCAACAAAATGCGATATATGCAGTCCGTTAGAGGTTATAGGAGTTCCTGCAGTTACAAGTTGCTTCTGGAAAATGTATGTATTTGGTGATTCACTTGAGGATACTGGCAATTTGGCTGCAACATTTCCGGGTGTTCTTACATATCCATACGGTATCACAAACCCTGGTTGTCCCAAAGGTCGCTTCAGTGATGGTGCACTGTTAGTTGACTTTATAGGTATTCTCTCTCTTTCTCTCTCTCTTACACACACACACCGCTAAAATGAGGTTGGGTACATGCAGCGCATGCCTTCAAGTTGCCTACCACAGTTCCTTTTGAAGGTTGTCCATGTGGAACAAATTTTGCATTCGCCGGTGCAACCGTCCTGAGTAACCAATACTATGAGGAAAGGGGCTTACAAACTTTTGTGCCTGTTTCCTTCTTAAACGAGACAGAGTGGTTCATTGCATACAAACACCATTGCCTATCAGGTTTAGCTAATGGTGTGTGCGTGTGTGTAGAGGGCTGAAAACTATTAATTTGATACTTGTTAGAGCTGGAGAAGGGCTTGTTTGTGGTAGGAGGAGGAGGCGATGATTACATTGTTGAAACACTGGCTGGATACAGTCCATCACAAATTATTAACAGCACAGTTCCTCTGGTCGTGGCCAAGATAGTAAAGACAATCCAAGTACGTGCAAAATGCACTAGTACAGTATATATACATGTAGACGTCGTTTCGTGCAGTTTTTTTATAAGCAATGGTGCCAAGGACATTCTTGTATTGAATGTACCTCAGCCAAGCTGCACCCCACTCTATCTAGATGTTGTACAAGATCCTGAAGGTGTGGATCAGTTTGGATGCCTTAAAGGATATGGAAGAGTAGTTACCGCCCACAACTTGCTTCTATTCAATGCCTTATCCCACATGTTGACGCCTCGGCATGTTAGCATTGCTATTGGAGACCGGTATACATTTCTGTACGATGTACTTGCAGAACCTACCAAATACGGTGAGATATGTACATGTCTACACACACATGTATATGTACACATAAACGTAGTGGTTGTAAACATACATACACACGTAATATGAACTTGTGAACAGGATTTGTGGATACCCATGATGCATGTTGTGGAGGTGGCGGGCAGCATAACGGGGTGAATCCATGTGGGCCTGGGGCATCACTGTGTGGAAATCCTAATCTACACGTTTACTTTGATAGAGTTCATTTTACAGAGGAGTTCAATAGGCAGGAAGCTCGGGCATTCATCTATACTAAAAAATATATCATTTGGGTAAAGGGAGCTCCTACTCAACATATCTCGCTTGTTGATCTGTGCAAACCAGCTTTCTAATAATTATCTTAACCCAATACACTTTAAAGAAGGCGTGCGTGCGCGCGTGTGTGTAGAGAGAGAGAGAGGAGTTAAAGCAAGAGATATACACGAATGTTATTGTAAGATGATGGTTACATAAATGTTAACTTGGTTTATGGGGTTAGTAATTTGATGAGGGGGCATGGGCCTGATCGACGAAGGTGGTGAGTTTGCAAGCTCGCTGGCGACCTTTCCCTGAAGAGTCTGAATTGTGACCACTGCAGTGGAGATCTCCTTTTGTGTCTGATTGAGATGGAGTACACTTGACAACACTCGGTTGGCGCTGTTAAGCGTGGACTGCAAGTTCTGCATGTCCTGAGTACTGCCGGTTAGCTGCTGTAAGCTGGACACCAGGGCAAGTGCATCCACGACCTCGAGCTGTGCGGCGGCCAGTGCTTGGGCTGATAATGTGGGGATTAACTGCTCAATCCCTACCGCCGAGGTATGCAGTGCGTTGTGGAGGTCCGTTAGAATCTCAGCTTGCAACGTCAAGTCATTGCTACTTCCACCAGTGTCTCCACCACTGTTATTCCCGCTGTTACCACCACTGTTCCCACCATTCCCAGTAGCACCACCAGTGCTCCCACCGTTATTTTTGCCGTTACCGCCGTTGCTTCCACCACTGTTACCACCGTTAGCCCGCTGTTGCCACCGTTATCCCCGCTGTGACCGCCACTCTTGCTCCCATTATCCCCGCTGTTGCCGCCGTTATTCCCGCTGTTACCACCACTGTTGCCACCGTTATTCCCGCTGTTGCCACCACTGTTCCCACCGTTATTCCCACTGTTGCCACCGTTATCTCCACTGTTGCCACCATTGTTTCCGCCGTTGGCACCGTTATCTCCACTGCCACCGCCATTATCTCCGCTATTACCGCTGTTATCACCACCATTATCCCCGTTGTTTCCACCGTTGCCTGTGCCACAGTCAAAACCATAGGTATGTATACCAATATAAAGCTCAAGTGTGTGCGCGTGTGTTTGAGAGAGAGAGTCCATGCATAGAAATAATATAAACTTGTTGATTACAAATTGAATCGTAGACACACATATGCAAGCACACACGCAAGCATGCAAGTCACACAAACATTTGTATATGTAAAGAGTGGGTTGTATGCTTTAAACTGTTCTATATACACGTGAGCATACATCACGCTCATACACAAGTATATACATATGTGTGTATACTGAAGGGGATAACACTTACCACCAGGTCCGTCAGGACCATCATCTCCTGGTCCAGGTCCTGGGTCGGCCTCCTTCGACACTGTGCTGTTATAACTTGACAGTTGCTTGCCACCTGTACATTGTATATTGAAGGAGAATAATTACGACGTATAATTTTAACATCTTTCATGTAATAGAATTTATATATTTATTTAATATACACATATTATATATAAATACTTGGAAAAACAAGTTGATGTCCAACTTATTATTATTATCGTAATTTCTCTTTGTAAGATTTTTTCAAAGTTTGAATATTAAAACTAAGCTATGTATATGTGCAGATACCAGTACGGCCGGCATCCCCACAAGTGAGGAGTACCGCGAGTGCCAGAGTGGTAAGTAAAAAAAAGTGGAGCTCTTCATTGTCTGCCGTGTGGGAGACAGTGCAAGTACAATGCTCTATTTAAAAGGACCATGAAGCCTTGATAATGTGATAAATCTCGGTGCCAAACGTATGTTCTTGGTGCTTGATCAAGTGTGTGACAAATCATGACAGTCCACCTACTTATCCTCTTTAAATTAAAGCCTTGTAATACCATCAAAGAATGATGTGAAACAAGTATTATATGTGTAGAAATCTAAACATGTCACTCATTACACATAGAATACTCATATATATGTGTAATGTTTGCATGCAATGTGTTAACATGTTTAAAGGGTAATGCTATCAAAATTTACAAGTTATAGAATATATACGACAACACTCGGGGTTTTTAATCATTATTCTTGTCGGTAGAATCTATAGAATGTAAAACATAATGTTATGTGTATGTATTATTAATTAAATTAATTTTTAGAATACATAAATAATATGTTTAAAATAATTTAATAAGAGTGAAGGTTCAGAATATGATACTTGCAATGCCCAAATAATTATTTTGTCAACGAAATCACTAGAAAAGACATAAAGAACATACACAAAGTTATAACATTGCATGTTACAGTAGGATTTCCAGCATATAATATCATAGATTGCTTTCACGACTGTCTTTATAATTTATTTAACTAACGAAGGGTACTACAGTCGTGTAGACAGTCGTGAAAAGCAATTTGCTAAGTTATATGCATGTCTTCATCTATATACATTTACAAAGACTTACACACACACGCGCATACACAGACAGCACGAATAGTTTTTAACCATGTTTACTACACACGCACGTAAATATTCAAGACAAAATCTACCATATTCTATAGTATATTCTTTATAAGATTTTTGCATGTGTGAGTGTATGTGAAGGAGAGGGGGGGAGAGACGAAATTATCTAATATTAAACCGAATGTAGTTTAATTTAATTATGTTTATTATATAATAATATGTTCTTAGAACAATGCTTAAAACTTCAGAATTTCTATAAAAATACATATAGAATACACAACAGCTCTAGTGCCCAAACAACATATTTCAAAATATATTTAATTAATAGTATATTGTTTTGCGAGGATTAGCAAAAACCGGGCTTGGCTTTTTCCCATATTCCTGAATATCCAAGAATATTCTATCAAATAAACGGGAATATTTTAGAATATTCTGCCAAGTAAATTATCTTTAACTTTCAATATAAAATGCCGACCAACAAGTGAAAAATGCTAATTATTTGCCGACTAAACTTTACTATACCGACTGGACTTAAAAGGTCGCAGGTTCGACATTGCATTTGCAATCAACCAATAACCGATGCACTTCTGCTGGAGTAAGGGTCCGCCATATAAGAAGTAAGTAATCGTTGGGTCTAATCCAAGAACATGAGTGTACACAAAATACATGTGTTGGCAAGGACTCCAATCTTGACTTTCTAAAAAATTGCACAAGTGCATGACGAAACAGTAGAAATTGTTACCTTAGCAGATTGCATGCCTGCAGAGACAATGAAGGCCTCAGTCTTCCCTCTTTGAACCACCTCCACGTTGTTGATTCGACCTTAAAGAATCTTTGCCTGGTTATAATGTTTTTCATGTTCCTTAGACATTCTTGTTGGTGTTCGCACACTCCGTCCATGGTATGTTGGTACTCTATGTGCTCCCTCTCCTCTTGGTAGTAATGGTGTTCGATCCATTCGATTACTACTGTCATCTACCATTTCTTCAAATCCCTTCAACTTGAATCTTGCTTTCAGAAGAGTTTCAACCTCATTTGCATTTAAGTTTGTTCCTTTTTGAATTGGCCAAACCTCTAGAACTTCTAAAATACTCTCGGGAGGAATCCCTGCATATGGTCGTCTGAAACAACAAGAATCGCATGGGCAGAACCATAACATCTGATGAGTGAACTCAATGTTCCCAAATGCATTTGTATATTGCCGTCTACCATAAAATCCTGATGCCGGTACACAATGTGGATATCCTATGGGTTTAAAATTTAAGTTAACATAGAACGGGATTAACCTGTTCAGGAAGAAGTCCGTACAGTACAGGAAGGCCCACGTATTGGCTGATGTTCTCATTACAGCGATTCACAGGATACTTAGTGTTTTCAGGGAGGAAATGGTGGCAAACAGGAGTGTAGTTGAACGTGATTGGCTGGGAAGGCATAAGCCACTCTTTGGTGCACCGGAGATGCACCTTCAGAAGCTGAGTCAGTTTATCACGTTCCAGGAGTGAGTCTTAATTAGTTTGCTAGATCGAAGTATAAGTGGCTGTGTGAGTCGACTGAAATACGCAGTAACTAATTGAAGTTTAGGTGGGGAATTAGTTGGGTCTCAAGTTGAATTTTGTTTGGGAAATTATGTATGCTCTTCTATAGTCATAGCTTATCTGCTCTAATGTGGACGGCTCACGGGTATACATATGCATGACATATAAATATTAAACGCTTCTCACGTGTGTGTGCTAGAACTGGTCTAAACACGCACACACATATTAAAAGCAAAGTGAGTGAAGCACACACACGTGAGAAGCGTTTAATATTTATATGTCATGCATATGTATACCCGTGAGCCGGATAGAACTGGTCTAAACCCTAAACCAGACTTGTCTCTGGAAAATAATATAAAATAATATTGGCATCTTACTGAAGCAAATTTATAAATATATGCATATGAATTCATAAATATATACATATATGAATGCATATGCGTATGTGCATAGATATCTATATAAATGTATATGACCATTAAGGATGGATATAGACGCTGCTGTATTGTACATATTGGTCATATATATTCATTGTATATACGTATATATATGTCCGTGTGTATTTAAGTGAAGATATATGTATATGTGAGAGAATATGTTAGCTACGAGTACAAAGACTATCCATGAATTTATAATGTTTACATGGTATAAATTCTGTGTGTTTATACGTATCTACATGTTTTCCGGTTTTACACAGTGATATATGTATCGAGATGTATATGTGTGAGCGTTTGAGTGCGCATCTGATCATTAAGAACTACACACACACGCACGGAGGGTTAAGAAGTACCTGGATAATCGGAAATTTCAAAACATGGCCGTTACCCAAGTGTACAAAGCAATGTAAGAGCAGCACCACGAGAACCCATATATACGCTCTCCAATTTCAAGGACCAGGTGAGTGCCGTTAAGGCAAGAAACCCAGAACTCATCGTGGCTAATGCAAGAAAGCATACACTCCTAAAGAACATCACCTTCTGGACGAGTAGAAACACTGTTTCATGCTCGGACAAATACATAGTGAAGATTTTGTAATCGAAACAATGCCAGAGATCAAATCCGACCAAGAACAGGGCATCGGTGCCTCCGGTTGGACCATGAACCTTTGGCCTAGAACAAAGAGCTGAAGAAGCACGAATCTGAGTGCCGATAAGAGGATTGAGCCCCAGGATGATCTCAGAAGCGCGATTTCCCTATCCACATCGCCGAGGTCGCGGCAGCTGTGAAAATGCCCGAAAACATATCCAGCGCTTACCGGTTACCTCCCAGGCGAGCTCCGTGGACTCCATAGCCGATTCCTTCAAACCCTAGAAGAAGTATTCGCTCCGATTTTAGGATTCCGTGAGCGCGCCTGCGTGCGCCTCAATAGAAAACAAGATTTCTTCCAAGAATCCGTCACAAAGTTCCTCCTTTGTGTGAATAATTGAACACAGAAATTGTAACTTACGTCGAGATTTCAAGTGCAGAAATGAAGAATCAAAGTTCCTCCTAAACCCTGAAAAACAAAATGCGAGCGATAACGTGTGGATCTTGAACCGTTGATTTTCTGTTCGATAGTGACCGTTCGATGTCCAATCGGGAAATACAAAATAAATATTAGGTTAAGCACGCTGATATTTAAGAAATGTACAGTAATACTAAAGCTTTTACTTAATTACTTAACAGATTCTATACGTTCATCTTTAATTATTATAAAGTATAATGGTTTATTTATAAATTAACTTATTGACATACATAATATGCGTATTGTATTGTTGTTTTACGTCCTTCTTATAACAATATATTAAGAAAATAATTATGCTTAATGGTCAAGTTCTCAATTCATTTAATATAAGTTTTTAATCTGACTGTTAAAGAAATTCAAAACTTTTAAGTAAATAAAAAATTTAATAAATAAATATTTAATCAAGTAGCGCTGTAACTAATTTAATAAAAATTTGTTCTATGTTAACTTAAATTTTAAATATTATAATCACTTAGTAAATAGATTGACAACTTATATGGCTAAATATAATATAAAGTTATTATATCAATTACACTTAATCATAATTTTGAATATACCTAAATTAAAATATTATGTGTTTAGATATTTATATTTTAAAACTACAAGTGTTATATATAACTTGGAAGTATACTTTTAAATATACTACTAAAATTTATCAAACAAACTTATAAGATTTAATGTAATCAATTCTAAAATAGATATAATTTTAAATGCATGCATTATTTTTTTTAAATATATAAAAGTTATAATAAATTTAAAACTTTTGATCCTTTAAATACATAAAATAGTTTATTTTATAAAAAAATAAATAAAATGAAACACTAAAAAAAAGAACATATTTGTGCATTTGGAATTAAAATTTACATATACAAATCTTAAATTTATGAATATTAAAACTTTACTATATTAATAAAGAGAATGAAATTTAATATTTTCATATACGTCGTGGAGCTGTGGAGGAACAGAAAGTATATACTTAAAAATTTCAATTTAAAACTTTATTGTGTTTCAGTGTTTTAAATTATATACTGAAGTTTTAATATTATATATATGTTAAAAGGCATGAAGTGTCGTAAGTATATATGTAAATTTAAAATTTCTAAGTACATTCACTTTAGAAAAGAACATTTTTGTTGTCCATCCTTCAGTCAAATATTACAAAAGTCAAAAAAAATACACATTACAATATTTAACAATTGCATATTGGGACAACAAAGACTGTGAATTATGAATTTTAGCTTACATGTTGTCCATGGCTCCCTTAAATGGATGTTTCTAATTATTTTCACTGCAACATGTTGTCTTGCATCAGATGAAAAGAGAATCACAAAGCTTACTCTGTACATGCATGATCTCTTCTCCGGCCCCAATGCAACGACGATCTTCATCCCTCCGCCAGGAACAAACAACACAAGCCAAAGCCAATTCGGGACGCTGGCTATCATCGATGACAAGCTCACAAAGAAGCCTTCGATAAACTCAAACTATGCCGGACGACTTAAAGGGCTACTCGCATTCGACTCCATATCCACACAGAGCTTTCTCCAGAGTGTAACTGTGGAGCTCCAAGGGTATGAGGGCCACATAAGCATGCTCGGACAGAATCCTTACACACAGCCCAAAAGAGAGCTCGCCATTGTCGGAGGGACAGGCGATTTCAGGTGTGCTCAGGGATTCACACAGATAAGTACGTATTCTTCTCAGACAAATAGCAATGTTCTACTGTTTCAGATCCGTATGGTTCAAGACTCTCTTTGTTTGAGCTTGAATTCTTAAATGATGCACAAACATACTGTTTATGACGGACAGATGTTAACTATGTAATAAAGTGCATATGTTGTTGTAACTGTGGGATTATTAGTAGAGAGAAATGTCCAACCTCTCTAGAATGTATGCTATATCTTTTAAGTTAACATGTTTATCCATTGTCCTATTTAACGCAACATGTTTATCCATTGTCCTATTTTACACAACATTATCAACAAATGAATATAAAATTCATAAAACAGCAATAACATATAATCATGATTATGTGTTGGATACCTGCAGTCTGGTAGTAAGCATGTTTAGCGATCTTAAAAACCAGGTTAATCAACTTATTGTATGTCTTCAAAAAACGCAGCACGTCTCCAGTCCGAAACTCCATAAAGTCGAGAAAGCCTGTTATCATATATGTTGTTTACAACATGCACTAATAAGGAGGAACTCATTTATATAGCCCACAAAGATACATATGTACACATAATTATATATAGAGATGATACTAGCATACATGAAATTGAATTACTTGTCGCCTCTGTACAATGCACAGTTTTTAACTGTGCATATAGAGACGATTAGGGCCATATCTTATGATCATCACTTATAAGCTATGCAGTGTTTCGCGCTTACTCAAATAAAGCACACTCACAACCTTCTGGACGAGTACGGAGTGAAGGATTTGTAATGGAGATCAAATCGGACCAAGAACCAGGGCATCGGCGCCTCCGGTGGGACCATGAACCTTTCAGATGAGAGGATTGAGGCTGATCTCCAAAGTCCAAAGCCAATTTCTTTAAACCATGGAAAATCGCTCCGTGTGCGCCTCAATATGAAGACATGTCACGACTAAAAATGTATGTATTAATTAATAATTATTTATTATGTAATAAGGAAAGAAAAACATTGTACATATTATATTGTGTGTAATGAAAAAGGGTTGCATTTCAATATTTTGAATGTACGTAATTCGATCTTACATCAGTCGGTATATAAATATGCTTGTTTTTTACTCATGTGCATCTTTACTTTGAAGTATTAGAGTTGTATCGTAGTACTTATGGAGTTTATTTATAGATTATATTTACATAGTTACTGTGACTAGGTCTTATACGATAAACTTAGAACCTTCTCCTATTGCCGATTCTTCCTGCATTGGAACTAAACCCTTATCCTGTATTCATGTACTATGGCCCTTTAGTCCTATCTAGTCCTATGTAATGTCTAGGTCTTGCAACTCCCGGTATAGTTGAACTAGATCCACATAGAAGATCCACTACACATCCTTTTAAGCGGAAAAAGACATATTGCCAAAAACTCGTACAGATTACCATGTAATGCATATGGTTATACCTGATTCTATTATACAGGTGTGTGTTGTTTTCTGTAATTAACAAACGGTTAGATAATGATTTCTAAATATGAAATGTTGTTATCTTTATCATATCCAAAGTTACCATCTTTTAAACTCAATACTTTAATCCTTTTCAATCCACACTCTCTTAGCTTGAAGGTACATCATGAACCTTGTATGTGTCACAACCGATACAGGATACAGAATTCCGGATACAGATGCAGGATTCGGATACAGGATACGGTTACAGATATGCCTGCAGGATATTCCTACAGGATATACCTATAGGATATTCCTATAGGATATGCCATAGGATATGCTACAGGATATGCCTAGAGGATAAGGGACACTATTCTTAGCTCATGACTAGATTAGACTCATGACTAGATTAGCTTGGAGTTGTGAGCATAAAAGCTCCGACCTAATTGTTGTACAATCAGTTACTATCAACACCAGTCATTCTACGATTATTCTTGTTCTTGTTCTTGTCTTTTCTTGTCTTACTCTTTGCCTCCTGCTCCTGTCTTGCTCCGGATCCTGTCTTGTTCCTGTCTTGTTCCTGGATCCGTCCTGCGCCTTCCTGTCTTGCTCCCGGATCCTATCCTGTTCCTGCTGCTCCTGGATCCTGTCCTGCCCTGTCTTGCTCTCGTCCTGTTCCTGAGTCAAGCCTTCCTGTTCTTGGAATCCTGCTCTTTCCTGGTTCCTGGATCGTGGCTTGACAGTTTGATAGTAACTGCTTCATAGCTCTCCGATTTCCTAGTTACTTTTTTTTTCCTTGGTTTCTTCCTTCGTTTTCCTCTTTTTTTTTCTTTCATAATCATGGCCGATTTTGAGCACTTTCAACGCGAGCACCAAATGTTGCTTCATGAGCTGGCCACTTTGCGCCAAGTGGTCACGATCTGCAAGGTTCCACCAACGCGGCATGCAGCTGCTGATGCATCCTCCAAGGCTGCTGCGCAGGCTCTCTCTCAGCATCGGTGGTTTCCTCTCCATCGAACTTTTCTTCGGAGCCGAAGATCAGCATGCCAGAAAAGTTCAGTGGCAATCGCACCGATTTCCAAGGTTTCCTGAATCAGATCCGACTCTTGATCCGCATGCAACCACGCCGCTACTCGACGGATGCACAAAAGGTTGGCCTTTTGGCATCCTTACTAAGTGGATCTCCACGGCTTGGGTTGCTCCCTTGCTGGAGCGTGACGACCCATTGATGGAAGACTTTGAAGGTTTCGTGGCTGCCTTTGAAGCCTGTTTTGGAGATCCCGATAAGTACCGTTCTGCATGCACGAAGTTACGGAAGCTCACACAAGGATCCAGACCAGCTTCCGTTTATGCATCCGAATTTCAGCAATTGTGCACGAACATTCCATGGGACGAGACTGCATTGATCGAACACTTCCGTTTTGGGCTGAGGGATGATGTGAAGGACCTTCTCCTTACATTACCGGATGCTCAAACGTTAGCGGAGATCATGCAACAGGCCGTTCGCTGCGACAACCGTTTGTTCGAGCGCCGTCAGGAAAAATTCCGTCAGCAGTTCCTGCCAGCCAATCCTGTAGCCGTAGCACATGTTCCTACGACACCTTCTGGAGCAGTTCCTATGGAGGTTAACAAATCCAAGCGTGGCCCACTTTCAACTGCTTGAGAAGCAACGTCGTCGGGGTGAGAACCTATGCTTATGTCATAGTTTTTACTATGACTCGACCCTTTACTTTGGACGTTGACTGTTGTTACCTACTGTACTATGTTGATGGACCCTAGATGTAGTAGGAAACAGGCCTGCTTAATGCACTTGGGTATCTATAATGGTATTGTAAGTATGATATTGTGTAGCGGGATTAGCTCAAGAAGATGGTGTCCCTTCTTGATGATCGTAGTTCAAGGTTCCTAACGTATGCTCCAATATCCAGTTCGAAAATATGAGGTTTCCTATCACCTCATTCATTGAGATATTCATATCTTAGACTTTGAAAGTATTTATGACAGTCTTTTAAGATTGATTATAAATGACTTGTCAAAGTAAAGTATGGTATCTCTTTAATATTGAGTTTGGAGCGTCAATATCGAAACTTAGTTATGATCACATGAGGTGGCATAATCATATAATAGAAAGACTCAAGCAGACTTGAGTTTAACACTTTGGTAAGGCACTACCTTAGTGTTATAACTTGAAACATGTTTTCAAGTTACTTGAGAAATGAGGCGTTTCTCAATACATTGCTTGAGGGGGCAATGTGGTACTTTATAATTACTAGGTGTTAATGGATAATGTATTTTAGTTCAACGTATTGAACTAAATATCTTATTCATGTTTGGGGAGATCTACTGAATTATGAGATATAACTAAAACATGAAGTTATGGTGGCACTTAGTGTCATGATAACATTAGTGTGGAAAATAATATCTTACTAAATCAGTTAGATGAACTAGACACTAGTTCATGATTCCTCTTAGTCTCTGAACAAGTTCTCGGAATACTGTCATAACATTAATTCCATCTCAAAACTGAAGTTGGTTCATGTAAACTAAAACCATGTCTATATTGTAGTTGTAGCATTTCGATAATTGATATGATTGTAAGTTTATATCCGCTAGTATAACACTAGTTGGTAAGCTTAGGATTTGAACGTTAAAACGATCATTATCCATTCGAGAGTATCAATATCGAAATTGCAACTGTTTATAGAATAAGGATTAGTTTAAAAAGATGTTTGTCAAAACACTAATTGCTCGAATTAGTGAAAATGCTATACTTCGGTATAGTGTTGAGAAACATTTACAAATCAATTAAGAGTTGGAAATAAATATAATGTTACGGAGGCGTGCAGTATTCTGAGTTTAGAGAGACTCTTATCATGGAAACTAAGTTTTGAAATTAGTATTTTTAAACTTAGTGAGATAAAGAGTTAGGAAGTATTGAATGGCATCTAGTATGATGTGCTCTTTGGGGAATGAGTACAATGAAAGTGACAATTAAGAGACGTGTTATCTAAGGTGTCGATTGAGGCGCTAGAGATGGGTTGAATTTCCTGGTTTCCACATTAGTTTTAAGAAAGGTATGTTAGCTTATCTGGTCCCTGAACTGGTCGGTGTTATGAAAGAGTACAAGCTAGGTTGCGAAAGACGAATGGTAGAGCTATCACACTTGGTTGTAGATTTGACTCAATTTGGTTCCTGTTAGGAATAAATTATGTTAATGACACACCAAGTGGATGGCATTTGGAGATTGGTATGACCTTGTTGTATACATGTGTACAGCCATGCGCCTCTGTGATCGCCTCTGGCCAGATTGACATGTCTACAAAGAACAGGGTTTAGGAATAGTACTCTAGTATCGGAAAAGAGCTTGATTCCGATAAAGTCTCATACTAGTCTGACGTAACTATATACTAACAAGGGATAGGTATAGTAGCAGACCCTTATGTAAAGGGGTAATGAGAAACACCGAGGGACAGAAAAGTGAGGCTATAATACCGTGACATGTGGAAATGTGGAACAATTGGAGAAACGTGAAGGCGTTTGGTTAAGCACTTGAGATGGACGTCAAAGTGCTTGTTGTGTGCTAAGACGAAGGGTCGTCAATAGTTTGATATTAAGGAATAAAGCAAGTCTTTATTTCTTATTAACCAAGGGGCCGGCAACAACACTAACTAGAGGCCTCCAATATAAATTCTAGTTAAGTAAAGAAATTAACCAGTGTTGTGTGCGTCGGGTGACAGACTTTGCAGACGTGCAAAAGGTCTCCAGTGACTTCATGTCGCAGGTGGTGCCTCCGGCAGCTGGGTTTACGACTCAGTGAACGACGGTTCTGAAGTACTTGGCTTCGCGTAATGCAAGGGGGGTAATGAAATTATGTGAACTTTTGGCTAACTCCGCATAGAGTGATATGTTAGTTTTGGTTAGTTTTTTCTAACATTATCTAGTCTTGGAGTTGGACGTCAACGAGGACGTTGACATTTTCAAAGGCGGGGAGTGTGTCATAGTTTTTACTATGACTCGACCCTTTACTTTGGACGTTGACTGTTGTTACCTACTGTACTATGTTGATGGACCCTAGATGTAGTAGGAAACAGGCCCGCTTAGTGCACTTGGGTATCTGGTGATGGTCCGGCCGGGTGTCATTAGGTATTTGCAGGAAACTCTAAGCGAAGCTAGAACTTACCTTCTAGAAACCCACCCCCAATTTTGACGTCCCGAATAGGCTGATTGGTCTTTGCAGATGAGTTCGGCGTGTTAAGTAGGGTTAGGAACACCCCTAGGGTTGCCCTAACCCACGCCCTAAAACCCCCACCCCCTTGGGTAGGGTTTAGGGGTAGGAGTAAGGGTGAGTTATAGGCTCATATTGCTAATTTATCTAAGGGGCTAGAATTCAGTGCCAGCCCACTAACACAAATAGGAAAAGAGGGGGGGGGGGCTCCGTCACATAAATAAAGGTAGAGTATATACGTAGGAGAGCTCCTGGGTTCATGAATGAGTTCGTTGCTCTTCTGCCGGTGCAAGCTTCAGCTTGTGTCGTTAAGGTACAACCCTCTGTTGTGCCGCCTAACTTCCAGATGCCAGGGGTACGTCCACCTTCGGGGTAGCTTACCCTTAACGTTGGCGAATCCATGCCTGGGAGGACTTCGGAATGCACGTTCCAAGAGGCAGAGGTTGAGGCTTGTCTCCAGCCTCCTCCCCACGTCAAGCTAGGTGTAGCACTCACGGCCAAGCAAGGCACATCCGTGTCCTTGTCCAACTGTGGGCGTGGGATCTTGTTTGACAGGTTCACGTTACCTGGTTCCTGAGGGTTCATTGAGGGGTTCTAGAGTTGGCATTTAGGAACACGTTTGTGGTACTTGGTGCAACTTTGAATCTAAGGGCTATGGCATGATAGCCCACATCATGGAAGGCAGTGTCACATAGATGTGACACTAGGCTAAACGTCACATGGTACAACGCCCGAGGCACGCCCTTTGGGGTTATGTCATGGCTTGTTGCTAAGGGGTTGGATACTCTAGCAACAGGCATGCTTGTGCTTGCACTAGGTGCTAGCCTTGGGCATCCCTTAAGGGAGGTTAAGTTTTGTAACTAGGTGTGCTTTGGCACACTTGGCTAGGGAGTGTTCTCCTTGAATCCAGGGGTTGAACACCTAAGCTCATTAGCAGAAGCCCTTTCGTACACTCGCAAGGTCATGTGGCTTAGGGTTATCCCAAACCTAGCCTTAGGGAGTTTGCTTAGCGAACACTCGTGTCTCCTACGGCGCACACTCATGTCCTCACTAAGTACTAGCCCTAGGTCTAGGGTATAACTTGGCCACTCAAACCCTTAGGGGTTAGTCGTGGTTAGGGTACCGCTTGTCGCCCTAAAGGGGTTGTACTCCCGGATGAGGGTGATTCCTCAAGGGGTAAGTGACGATGCCTTAGCTCTATCTAGGGGTATGTGTGGAACACACGTCTCCTTGATGGGGGTTAGGGCATGAGCCTGTCTAGGTCTTCTAGGGCAAAACCCTAAGTCAACTAGGGTTATCCCTCAAGGGTTTTGGGGGCAGACACTCTAGGGAGACTTAAGATAAACCCTAAGTCTCCTGTCCACTTGGGCATTAGAGTCTAACCTTAGGGGTCGTTGGGGTTGTTCTAGGAAACTTAGTGTTGCTCACACAGGGTGAAACGCGCCGAATGGCCACCTGGCAGCCATGTGTTGCCACATGTTGGCCCTTTGGGTTAAAACTCTGACAGCTTGTATTGTGGTGAAGCAGGACACAAGGTGGCGGAATGTCCTAATAAAGCCAGAAAGTTCAAGACGCGTGAAGCCGAAGCTGAAGTTCAGTCGGAAAACTTCAATGTCCACTTCGTCTAGGAGCCGCGAAGTTGGACGTAGGTGCAGGCTCCATTGGTGCTGCTCATACCATTCCATCACTCAAGTTTCCTGTACACATTCGCCTCAATAACGAGAGCTCAAGGAGTTTGCCCTGTTAGACACTGGTGCAAATGCATGTTTCATGGATGACACTTTTGCAGCTCAGCATGGCATTCCGGTGGTGAAGTTGAAGCGTGCAGTTCCTGTAGAGGTGGCCGATGGTCGTTTGATTGCTTCTGGCGCAGTTACCCACGCTACCACACCTCTCTCTTGCAGTCATGGCGCATTCAACTGTTCGATTTCCTTCAACTTGATCAAGACTCGGTCGACTCCCATCATTTTTGGCATGCCATGGTTCGTTGTTGCAAATCCGCAGATCGACTGGAGGTCTAGGACGCTCACGTTTTCCTCTCCAGCAGCCAGGATCAATCCTGTACCTTCCTGCGTGCAGGATACATCCTTGGTGTCTGAGGCAGTACAAGCTACAGGATTGACCGTGCCTGTTCCTGTACCAGTGTTGAAGACTCCTCCTCGACAGGATTCACCTCATGTCAGTTCCTCAGCACATCCGCAGGTCTCTCCACTCCTGTAAGTTTGCGGATTCCTGTACAGGGTTCTTCCAATCCTGTATCAGTGTCGAAGGTTCCTCCTCAACAGGATCCACCTCCTGTTGGTTCGTCAGCACACTCACAGGCTTCCTCACTCCTGTGCAACCACGGACTTCTGTACAGGATTCTTCCAATCCTGTACACTTCAACATCCACACAGGTTTTCCCAATCCTGCCTCTTTTGTTACTCTGCTTCTGTTCCACCCCCAAGATCCTTCCTCTTTTTCAGTCACAGCTCCCTCCTTCTCCTCTCCGAGTTCTTACCACTACCATGCATGAACTTGCCACTGATCCTGCTCCTT
This sequence comes from Selaginella tamariscina, assembly GCA_003024785.1. Lineage (NCBI taxonomy): Eukaryota > Viridiplantae > Streptophyta > Lycopodiopsida > Selaginellales > Selaginellaceae > Selaginella > Selaginella tamariscina. The sequence continues at coordinate 377,831 of PUQB01000072.1, forward strand.
TCCACCTTTTTGCCTTTCAAGTAACTCCTACGTCCTCTTCTACCTTTCCTGTGTCTGACTCTCCTGTTTTTCAATCTCCTTCTCCTGCTCCTTTTCCTTCTCCTCCTTCTTCCCTACCATCCAAGTATCACTCCTTTAAGGACGTTTTTGACAAGCACAAGGCTGCAGTTCTTCCTGTTCACAGGTCCTACGACTGTCCTATTGATCTTGCGGAAGGAAAGACTCCACCGTTCGGACCGATTTATGCATTGTCACCCACAGAGTTGGAGGTTCTTCGTCAGTACATCGAGGACAACTTGGCATCCGGCTTCATTCGTCACTCAAAGTCCCCTGCAGGAGCGCCTATCTTCTTTGTCAAGAAGAAGGATGGGAGTTTACGTTTGGTTGTGGACTACAGGGGTTTGAATCAAGTCACCATTCGGAATCGGTACCCGTTGCCATTGATCCCGGAACTTCTCGATCGGCTGCGAGGAGCAAAGGTGTTCACGAAGATCGACTTACGAGGGGCCTACAACCTTGTACGGATTCGTCCAGGCGATGAGTGGAAGACTGCCTTTCGTACAAGGTATGGACACTTCGAGTACACGGTGATGCCTTTCGGCCTTACCAATGCCCCAGCCGTGTTCCAACACATGGTGAACGACATCTTTCGTGACTTCTTGGACCAGTTTGTGGTGATCTACCTCGACGACATTTTGATTTTCTCCAAGGACCAGGCGGCACATGACACAGCGGCTTCGCAGCATGGCCTGTATGCGAAGTTGGAGAAGTGTTTTTTCGATAGGGATTCTGTGGAGTTCTTGGGCTACATCGTCTCTCCTGCTGGCGTTTCCATGGACATGCACAAGGTGAAGACCATCGTGGAGTGGGAGAGGCCCAAGTCTGTACGAGATGTACAATGTTTCCTTGGCTTTGCAAACTTCTACAGGCGGTTCATACAGGACTTCTCCAAGCGTGTACTTCCACTCACGGAACTCACCAAGCGCACAGAGGTTTTCTCTTGGTCCGACAAGGCGGAACATGCATTCACAACACTCAAGGACACCTTCACGACAGCTCCGATTTTAGCACATCCTGATCCTTCTCGTCCTTTCTTCGTTGAAGCAGATGCCTCGGATTTTGCAGTAGGATCCGTCCTATCAAGTTGGAGAAGACAAGTTGCTTCATCCTGTAGCTTTTCACTCTCGTAAGTTCCTTTCGGCGGAGATCAATTACGAGATTCATGACAAGGAACTCAAGGCCATTGTGGAATCGTTCGAGGAGTGGCGGCATTTCCTGGAAGGTGCTGCATCCTGTACAAGTTCTTACGGATCACAAGAACCTGGAGTATTTTCAAACGGCTCGAGTTCTCAGTCGGCGACAGGCTAGGTGGGCGGAGTTCCTATCACGTTTTGATTTCGTCATCGTCTACAGGCCCGGTTTTCGGAATGGCAAGGCGGACGCATTGTCTAGGCGCTCTTACCTTGCACCGCCCGGCGATCCTGCATATGACTGTCAAAGACAAGTGTTGTTGGGTCCTGATCGATTCCGGCTTGCGGCACTACAGGTTCATCAGGCTCCAGCAAATTCAACACTCCTACAGGACATCCGTTCGCAGTTGGCTACAGACGACTTGGCAAAGAATGTGTTCTCACACATTCATCCTGACATTGCAAGTTCCTCTTCCTCCAGTTCCCGTTCAGACTACAACTGTTCCATACAGGATGGACTCCTGTACCGGGAAGGTCTCCTGTACGTTCCTGTTGGTGTTTGCAGGACTCGTGTGGTACAGGATTGTCATGATACCCGGCTACAGGACATTTTGGTGTGGCCAAGACAGTTGAGTTGGTGACTCGCAACTATTGGTGGCCTGGGTTGCGAGGTTTTGTGGAAAGGTTTGTACGGAGTTGTGACACCTGCAACAGGTCGAAGATGCCTCGTCATGCACCCTCTGGTCTTCTTCGTCCTCTTCCTGTTCCTTCTGCTCCTTGGAGATCCATTTCTATGGATTTCCTCACAGATCTTCCTCCTTCTCGTGGATTCGATGCAGTTCTTGTGGTGGTTGACCGTTTCACCAAGCAGGCTCATTTCCTACCCTGAACAAGACAGCTACAGGCAGACAACTGCTGAGTTGGTGATCCGTGAAGTGTTCCGACATCATGGTCTTCCTGAGAGCATTGTTTCCGATCGAGGTCCACAATTCATGTCCAAGTTTTGGCGAGAGCTTCTTCGGAGTCTACAGGTTAAAGCGGATCTTTCTTCAGGATATCACCGCAAACTGATGGGCAGTCAGAACGCACAATTCAGACCTTGGAGCAATATCTTCGTGCTTCATCAGTTACCAACAGGATAATTGGTTGGACCTTCTTCCTATGGCGGAGTTTGCCTACAACAACTCCATTCACGCATCTACAGGCCAGACACCTTTCTTTGCTCTTACAGGCCACCATCCACGTTTTGACTTTGCTCCTCCTGCTTCTCCTTCTTCCGCTCCTGCAGTACAGGATCGTCTCCAGCATCTTCGTCAGGTACAGGATGATCTCCGGTTCATCTTCAGCAGGCACAGGAACGATACAAGCATCATGCTGATGCTCACCGTCAACCGGCACCTGCATACAAGATTGGTGATCTCGTGTGGCTTCTTCGTCGACACATTCGCACCAACAGGCCTTCTTCTAAGTTGGATTTTCAACGATTGGGCCCTTACAGGATTGTGGCGGAGGTAATCCTGTAGCTTTCCGACTCGAGTTACCATCTACGGTGAAACTTCATCCTGTGTTTCACACCTCCTTGTTGGAGCCGTATCATCCTTCTTCTCTTCCTGGTCGTGCTTCTTCTCCTCCCCTCCTGTGGTCATTGCTGGTGAACCTGAGTACGAAGTTGCAGCCATCCTTGATTCTCGTCTTCATCGCCGCCAACTTCAATACTTGGTGGATTGGAAAGGTTATTTGCCTACCGATCGCACTTGGGAACCTGCATCCAACTTACTCCATGCTTCTTCCAAAGTTGCTGCCTTCCATCGGCATTATCCTGCTAAACCAGGTCCTAAGACTCGTGGAACTCGTCCTTAGGGAGGAGGTGCTGTCACAACCCGATACAGGATACAGGATTCCGGATACAGGATGCAGGATTTCGGATACAGGATACGGATTACAGGATATGCCTGCAGGATATTCCTACAGGATATACCTATAGGATATTCCTATAGGATATGCCTATAGGATATGCTACAGGATATGCCTAGAGGATAAGGGACACTATTCTTAGCTCATGACTAGATTAGACTCATGACCAGATTAGCTTGGAGTTGTGAGCATAAAAGCTCCGACCTAATTGTTGTACAATCAGTTACTATCAACACCAGTCATTCTACGATTATTCTTGTTCCTTGTTCTTGTCTTGTTCTTGTCTTACTCTTTGCCTCCTGCTCCTGTCTTGCTCCCGATCCTGTTTTGTTCCTGGATCTGGTCCTGCGCCTTCCTGTCTTGCTCCCGATCCTATCCTGTTCCTGCCTAGCTCCTGATCCTATCCTGCGCCTGTCTTGCTCTCGTCCTGTTCCTGAGTCAAGCCTTCCTGTTCTTGGAATCCTACTCTTTCCTAGTTCCTGGATCGTGGCTTGACAGTATGTAGGAGTCAACATGCATATCCATTCGTTGTCGTCCATAATTGTCGAAGTTTTAACTCGAAGGGCCAACACGTGGCAATATGTGATTGTCAAGTGGTCATTCAGCGTCCACACATGTATGAGCAACACTAAGTCTACCAAAACAAGCTTGAAAGTCTAATTCAGATTATGAGACTTAGGGTCCCCCTTTAGAATGGCTACCCTTCAAACCCCAGAGGATAACCCAAGTAAACTTCAAGAGACTTAAACATGTTCATGCTCAAACCTCATCAAGGAGATGTGTCCCACACATACCCATGTGACAAAACTAAAGCATTGTCTTGAGGAATCACCTTCATCCAAGAGTACAACCCCTTTTTAGGCAACAAGAGGTACCTTAACCACAACTAACCCCTAAGGGTTTGGGTGGCTAAGTAATACCCTAGACATAGGGTTTGCACTTAGTGAGGACATGAGTACGCCGTAAGTGGACATTGTTAAGTAAACTCCTTAAGGTTAGGTTTGAATAATTTAAGTACACGACTTTGCGAGTGCCTCACAAATGAGCTCTTATTAATGAGCTTAGGTTGTTCAACCCTTGGATCCCAAGGAGAAGACCCCCCTTAGTCAAGTGTGCCAATAGCACATCCAGTTATAAGACCTAACCTCTCTTGAGTGAATGCCAAGGCTTAACACCCTAATGTGAGCACAAACATGCCTACTTGCTAGAGTATTCAACCCCTTGTTGTTGAGCCCATGAGACAACCTCAAAGGGCATGCCTTGGGCATTGTATCGTGTGTCATCCAGTTTATTATCACATCTCCATGTGACACTATTTCCTAAGATCTAGGCTATCATGCTATAACCCCTTAGATTCAAAAGTTATTCCATGTGCCATGAACGTGTCTCTCAAATGCCAACTCTAGAACCCCTTTGCAAACCCTTAAGAACTTGGTAAATAAAACTTATCAATCAAGATCCCACAACAGTTGGACAAGGACATAGATGTGCCTTGCTTAGCTATGAGTGCTACTTTGAGCTTGACATGGAGGAGGAGGCTGGAGACATGCCTTAACATTTGATCCTTAGAATGTGCTGTCTGATAAGACCTCCCAAGTATGGATTTGTTAACGTTAATGGTAGGCTACCCTAAAGGTAGGACATACCCCTATTGTTTGGAAGTTGAGGCAATTAAATAAAAGGTTGTGCCTTGATGACACAAGCTACAGGCTCGAGCTTGCACTGATAAAAGAATAACGAGCTTAGTCATGAACCTAGATGGTCATCGAGGACTCTATAGGTTAGATGTGGGGTGAGTTAGGTGGTCTTGGTGGTCACCAAGACGTTGTTGCCAATGCCCAATCCCGGGGTTTCGAGTCGGTGGTCTGATTGTTACTTTGTGATGTACATGAAGTGTTGTAGTGGCCTCTACTTGGACGCGCCAAGGGTCTGTGTACTAGTGGACTGAAGTTTCCCTTCTGGTGGTGTGTGGGCTTCTTCTAAGGAGGGTTGGAAGAGGAGAGAAGTGGGCAATGGTAGACAAAAGAGATATGTGTATACTGCCTCTTAGAAATACAAGGTGGCCCCTTCCCTAAAGATGGCCGGAACAAGACACACACAACCTCCTTGCTTATATAGTGGGTTGGGTGGTACTAGGACATAGGATAGGTGGCACTCCCCCACTTGACCACCACCCTATGCTGTTGTCAAGCCACAATTCAGGAACAAGGAAGTGAGTAGAATTCTGAGAACAAGGAAGTTTGACTCAAAAGCAGGACAAGGAGCAGGACAGGGAGTAGGATATGAATTAGGAATCAGGAACAAGACAAGAGCAGGAGGCAAGGAGCAAAGACAAAACAGATTGATTATAGAAAGACTGGTGTTGATAGTAACTAATTATACAACAATTAGGTCGGAGCTTTTATACTCACAACTCCAAGCTAATCTGATCATGAGTCTAATTTGGTCATGAGCTAAAAATAGTGACCCTTATCTTCTAGGCATATCCTATAGTATATCCTATAGGCATATCCTATAGGAATATCTTGTAGGTATATCCTGTAGGTATATCCTATAGGCATATCCTGTAAGAATATCCGGTATATCCTATAGGCATATCCTGTAGGAATATCCTGTAGTAGGCATATCCTGTAACCCGTATCATGTATCCTGCATCCTGTATCGGGTCGTGACAGCACCTCCTCCCTAAGGACGAGTTCCACGAGTCTTGGGACTTGGTTTAGCAAGATAACGCCGATGGAAAGCAACAACTTTTGAAGAAGCATGGAGTAAGTTGGATGCATGTTCCCAAGTGCGATCGATAGGCAAATAACCTTTTCAATCCACTAAGTATTAAGTTGGTGGCAATGAAGAAGAATCAAGGATGGCTGCAACTTCGTACTTAGGTTCACCATCAATGACCACATGAGGGGGAGGAGAAGAAGTACGACCAGGAAGAGAAGAAGGATGATACAGCTCCAACTAATAGATGTGAAACACAGGATGAAGTTTCACCATAGATGATAACTTGAGTCGGAAAGCTACAGGATTGACCTCAGCCACAATCGTTAAAAATCCAACTTAGAAGAAGGCCTGTTGGTGCGAATATGCTAACAAAGAAGCCACACGAGATCACCAATCTTGTATGCAGAGGTGCCGATTGACGATGAGCATTAGCATGACGCTTGTACCGTTCCTGTGCCTGCTGAAGATGAACCCGGAGATCCTCATGTACCTGACGAAGATGCTGGAGACGATCCTGTACTGCAGGAGCGGAAGAAGGAGAAGCAGGAGGAGCAAAGTCAAAACGTGGATGGTAGCCTGTAAGAGCAAAGAAAGGTGTCTGGCCTGTAGATGCGTGAACGGAGTTGTTGTAGGCAAACTCCGCCATTGGAAGAAGGTCCAACCAGTTGTCCTTGGTAACTGATGAAGCAGCGAAGATATTGCTCCAAGGTCTGAATCGTGCGTTCTGACTGCCCATCAGTTTTGGATGGTATCCTGAAGAAAGGTCCGTTTAACCTGTAGACTCCGGAGAAGTTCTCGCCAAAACTTGGACATGAATTGTGGGCCTCGATCAGAAACAATGCTCTCAGGAAGACCATGGTGTCGGAATACTTCACGGATCACCAACTCAGGTTGTCTGGCCTGTAGCAGTCTTGTGACATGGTAGGAAATGAGCCTGTTTGGTGAAACGGTCAACCACCACAAGAACTGCATCAAATCCACGAGAAAGGAAGATCTGTGAGGAAATCCATAGAAATGGATCTCCAAGGAGAGAAGGAACAGGAAGAGGACGAAGAAGACCAGAGGCGCGTGACGAGGCATCTTCGACCTATTGCAGGTGTCACAACTCCGTACAAACTTGTCCACAAAACCTCGCAACCCAGGCCACCAATAGTTGCGAGTCACCAACTCAACTGTCTTGGCCACACCAAAATGTCCTGTAGCCGGTATCATGACAATCCTGTACCACACGAGTCCTGCAAACACCAACAGGAACGTACAGGAGACCTTCCCGGTATAGGAGTCCGTCCTGTATGGCAAACAACTTGTAGTCTGTACGGGAACTGGAGGAAGAGGAACTTGCGATGTCAGGACTAATGTGTAAAACACATTCCTTGCCAAGTCGTCTGTAGCCAACTGCAAACGGATGTCCTGTAGGAGTGTGGAATCTGCTGGAGCCTGATGAACTTGTAGTGCTGCAAGCCGAAGTCGATCAGGACCCAACAACACTTGCTTTTGACAGTCATATGCAGGATCGCCCGGGTCGGTGCAAGGTAAGAGCGCCTAGACAATGCATCGCCTTGCCATTTGAAAACCAGGCCTGTAGATGATGACGAAATCAAAACGTGATAGGAACTCCGCCCACCTAGCCTGTCGCCGACTGAGAACTCGAGCCGTTTGAAAATACTCCAGGTTCTTGTGATCCGTAAGAACTTGTACAGGATGCACAGCACCTTCCAGGAAATGCCGCCACTCCTCGAACGAATCCACAATGGCCTTGAGTTCCTTGTCATGAATCTCGTAATTGATCTCCGCCGAAAGGAACTTACGAGAGTGAAAAGCTACAGGATGAAGCAACTTGTCTTCTCCAACTTGTGATAAACAGATCCTACTGCAAAATCGAGGCATCTGCTTCAACGAAGAAGGGACGAGAAGGATCAGGATGTGCTAAAATCGGAGCTGTCGTGAAGGCGTCCTTGAGTGTTGTGAATGCATGTTCCGCCTTGTCGGACCAAGAGAACACTCCTGTGCGCTTGGTGAGTTCCGTGAGTGGAAGTACACGCTTGGAGAAGTCCTGTATGAAACGCCTGTAGAAGTTTGCAAAGCCAAGGAAACATTGTACGTCTCGTACAGACTTGGGCCTCTCCCACTCCGCGATAGTCTTCACCTTGTGCATGTCCATGGAAACGCCAGCAGGAGAGACGATGTAGCCCAAGAACTCCACAGTATCCCTGTAGAAAAACACTTCTCCAACTTCGCATAAGGCCATGCTCGCGAAGCCTCTGTAGGACTAGTCGTACATGCTTGTCATGAGCCGCCTGGTCCTTGGAGAAAATCAAAATGTCATCGAGGTAGATTACCACAAACTGGTCCAAGAAGTCACGAAAGATGTCGTTCACCATGTGTTGGAACACGGCTGGGGCATTGGTAAGTCCGAAAGGCATCACCGTGTACTCGAAGTGTCCATACCTTGTACGAAAGGCAGTCTTCCACTCATCGCCTGGACGAATCCGTACAAGATTGTAAGCCCCTCGTAAGTCGATCTTCGTGAACACCTTTGCTCCTTGCAGCCGATCGAGAAGTTCCGGGATCAATGGCAACGGGTACCGTTCCGAATGGTGACTTGATTCAAACCTCTGTAGTCCACAACCAAACGTAAACTCCATTTTCTTCTTGACAAAGAAGATAGGTGCTCCTGCAGGGGACTTTGAGTGACGAATGAAGCCGGATGCCAAGTTTTCCTCGATGTACTGACGAAGAACCTCCAATTCTGTAGGTGACAGTGCATAAATCGGTCCGAACGGTGGAGTCTTTCCTTCCACAAGATCGATAGGACAGTCGTAGGACCTGTGAACAGGAAGAACTGCAGCCTTGTGCTTGTCAAAAACGTTTGAAAGGAGTGATACTTGGATGGCAGGGAAGAAGGAGGAGAAGAAGAAGGAACAGAGAAGGAGATTGAAAAACAGGGGAGTCAGATACAGGAAAGGTAGAAGAGGACGTAGGAGTTACTTGGAAGGCAAAAAGATGAAAAGGAGCAGGATCAGTGGCAAGTTCATGCATGGTAGTGGTAAGAACTGGAGAGGAGAAGGAGGGAGCTGTGATTGAAAAAGAGGAAGGATCTTGGGGGGTGGAACAGAAAAGAGTAATGAAAAGAGGCAGGATTGGGAGAAACATGTGTGGATGTTGACAAGTGTACAGGATTGGAAGAATCCTGTACAGAAGTCCGTGGATGCACAGGAGTGAGGAGAGCCTGTGAGTGTGCTGACGAACCAATAGGAGGTGGATCCTGTTGAGGAGGAACCTTCGACACTGATACAGGATTGGAAGAACCCTGTACAGGAATCGCAAACTTACAGGAGTGGAGAGAGCCTGCGGATGTGCTGAGGAACTGACATGAGGTGAATCCTGTCGAGGAGGAGTCTTCAACACTGATACAGGAAAGGCACGGTCAATCCTGTAGCTTGTACTGCCTCAGACACTAAGGATGTATCCTGCACACAGGAAGGTACAGGATTGATCCTGGTTGCCGGAGAGGAAAACGTGAGCGTCCTAGACCTCCAGTCGATCTGAGGATTTGCAACAACGAACCATGGCATGCCCAAAATGATGGGAGTCGACCGAGTCTTGATCAAGTTGAAGGAAATCGAACAGTTGAATGCGCCATGACTGCAAGAGAGAGGTTTGGTAGCATGGGTAACTGCCCAGAAGCAATCAACGACCATCGGCCACCTCTACAGGAACTGCACGCTTCAACTTCACCACCGGAATGCCATGTTGAGTTGCAAAAGTGTCATCCATGAAGCATGCATTTGCACCAGTGTCTAACAGGGCAAACTCCTTGAGCTCTCGATTATTGAGATGAATGTGTACAGGAAACTTGAGTGATGGAATGGTATGAGCAGCACCAATGGAGCCTGCACCTACGTCCAACTTCGTGGCTCCTAGACGAAGTGAACATTGAAGTTTTCCGACTGAACTTCAGCTTCAACTTCACGCGTCTTGAACTTCCTGGCTTTAATAGGACATTCCGGCCTTGTGTCCTGCTTCACCACAATACAAACATAGATTCTCACTGCGGCGACGTTGCTTCTAGCAGCGGAAAGTGAGCCACGCTTGTATTTCTCAACCTCCATAGGAACTACTCCAGAAGGTGTCGCAGGAGTATGTACCACACTGCAGGATTGGTTTGCAGGAACTGCTGATGGGATTTTTCTGACGCTCGAACAAGCGGTTGTCGCAGCGAACGGCCTGTTGCATGATCTCGCTAACGTAAGGAGAAGGTCCTTCACGTCATCCCTCAACCCAAAAGAAGTGTTCAATCAATGCAGTCTCGTCCCATGGAATGTTCGTGCAAAGTTGCTGAAATTCGGATGCATAGACGGAAGCTGGTCGAGATCCTTGTGTGAGCTTTCGTAACTTCGTGCATGCGGAACGGTACTTATCGGGATCTCCAAAGCAAGCTTCAAAGGCAGCCACGAAACCTTCAAAGTCTTCCATCAATGGGTCGTCACGCTCCAGCAAAGGGGCAACCCAAGCCCGTGGAGATCCAACTAGTAGGGATGCCAAAAGGCCAACCTTTTGTGCATCAGTCGAGTAGCGTGGTTGCATGCGGATCAAAAGCCTGATCTGATTCAGGAACCCTTGGAAATCGGCACGATTGCCATTGAACTTTTTCGGCATGCTGATCTTCGGCTCCGAAGAAGTGTTCGATGGAGAGGAAACCACGGATGCTTGAGAGAGAGCCTGCAGCAGCCTTGGAGGATGCATCAGCAGCTGCATGCGCCGCGTTGGTGGAACCTTGCAGATCTGTGACCACTTGGGCAAAGTGGCCAGCTCATGAAGCAATATTTGGTGCTCGTTGAAATTGCTCAAAATGGCCATGATCTATGAAAGAAAAAAGGAGGAAAACGAAGGAGAAGAATCAAGGAAAAAAAGTAGCTGAAAATCGAAAAGCTATGAAAGCATTACTATCAAACTGTCAAGCCACGATCCAGGAACAAGGAAGTGAGCAGGATTCCGAAACAAGGAAGCTTGACTCAGAAGCAGGACAAGGAGCAGGACAGGAACTAGAACCAGGAATAAGACAAGAACAAAAGCAAGGAGCAAGGACAAGACAAGACAAGATTGATCGTAGAAAGACTGGTGTTGATAGTAACTAATTGTACAACAATTAGGTCGGAGCTTTTATACTCACAACTCCAAGCTAATCTGGTCATGAGCTAAAATAATGACCCTTATCTCTAGGCATATCTTGTAGTATATCCTATAGGCATATCCTATAGGAATATCTGTAGGTATATCCTATAGGCATATCCTGTAGGTATATCTATAGGCATATCATGTAACCCGTATCCTGTATCCTACATCCTGTATCGGTCGTGACAGCTGTGGTTTTATCCTATTAACTTAATACACCTCCCTCATGCATGCTGTTCTTAATACATTGGTAGTTGGTCTAGACAATTAGATCTAGCTTGCTATCATTGCTATTGCTATCAGTCCATACTCACTGTACGTTGTGCACTCCCTCGTTCAGCCTCCCTCTGGACCACGCTCGTTTGTGTATGTCGCTCATTGATGGTGGTCAAACCACCATCGATTAGATGTTCGAACTTATGTTAGCACATCCTTGGGCCATGCATTCTTTCTCCCTAGTCTACACCAAAGTGCTTATGGTAGGTGGCAACTTCGTTTTTTACTATGGCCAACTTCAATTTCAGGGCGACAATTGTTGCATTCCGCAGTTTGATAGCCTTAGTTGCATTCCATGCATGTTGCTCCTGGGTCTGTGCCAATTGTGCCTCCAACTCCTGGACTTGATCAAATCCTTGAATCAGGTGTGATGGACTTTATTGTCCTCTCCTGGCCTTCATAGATACCTAAATCTTTCAAATCACTATTGGCATGATGCGTTCGGTCCATTCCGTGATCATGGTGACAAAGGAGTGTCGGATTGTTTCTTATCATCCATTTTAGGGCGTTGCCGACGTGACGATCCTAATGATGTCATCTAAGGTGATTAGCGCATTTATCCTTGCACCTTGATTTTATAATGATGGCACCGCCTGACCATCATTACCTTCATAGTATGTGCCTTATGCATATGGTCCCCCTCATGGACCATGTGACTCTATGAGTTAGTCACACATATGTCTAGGGATGGCTGGCTTCCCTGTTGGGCGCTCCTTCCTTTGGCCCATGCCGCCCCCACCTCTATCATTCTTCGTTGGGGGTGTCATGTTGCAGTTGCTCCTTTGTTCTGGGGTGCCTTGGTTGGAGCTCTAACTGGGTAGATGTGCAACTTCAAGTGGTTCCTATTGGCCGTCTATCATAGTGGTTATTCGCTGACTCCTAGCAATACCTTCTTATTGGCGAAGACTTCGGGTGTCATAACCTTTCCCTCTCCTCTTAAGCCAACTAGGCAAAGGGCTAATTGGTGTTTATGAGAGGGCCCATGATCATGATGACTTTAGGTCCACTCTAGTCTTTTTTTCCCGTATATTCCACATATCCTATAATGTTTACCTAGGTAGTCAACCCACCATGTTAAAACTATGACATTGGGGACCTCATATGGTCTCTCCCATCTTGGCCTGGATTCGTGCCTTCGGAGTGCCTGCATCTTCATGTACTGCTACCTCTGGCGTTCCTTTCTCATGTCTCTCTCTCTTTTGGCTTGTTGTTGACAGTTCTCCCTAGTTTGCTATGCTAGGAACCACTCTTTGTTGAGCTATTCCAAATGCTCTAGCCTCCTTTGGGTAACCACTGGTTCTTCTATGAACTCGTTCCCCTAGCTTGTTCATGAGCTAGGGATGGTAACCTCCCATGGCCTGATGGCCCTCAGGTTGTGTGCCAATGAAAGGGCATGGCTCTACTTGCGGTCTTGAAGGTTGTTTGGTGCACCCGTAAGACGGATGGTAGTATCTCTTCCCACCGCCAAGGTTTGCGGTAGAGCTTGCCCCATATGGTCACCAGTGGCTTGTTTGTGGACTCAACGTGTTCATTCTTTGCGAGTAATCAACTGTTGACGTGCAGTGTTTGATGACGATTATGTTGAGTAGCTCGTTGATTGCTAGGATGTTTCCATAGGTAAACATATTGTACCTAGAGTGTGTTGTGTGGCTCTTTGAGTTACTTGGGCTTCCAAAAGTCTAGGCCCCACTTCTCGACCGCCGTCATTCCTACTATTGAGTGGTACTCCATGTCTTGGCAGCTGTTGATCGGTCAGTTTGTTGTTCATTGTTGCCGCTCCTTGCTGCCTTGGTGGCATCTTGGAAGATTGTGGGCCACCCTAGTCATGTTTGTAGAGTTTCCCTGGTTGTCTTCCCCCTCCTAAAGTGTTCTAACATATGGTCCTGCGTTGCTATGTTGAGGATCTCATGGGTTATTCATGACAAGGGACATCTTTGGAGGATGTCATCTCTCCCCCGCTTATGTAGCTGATCCCGATCAGCTAGAGTTGCAGGAACTCATGGGCGAGGCCCGGGTTGATGTGGTTCGCTATTGGTGGCTAGGTCTTGTACTGGGCTTTAGCTTGATCATGTGTTGGCACAACTTTGGCATTACCCTCCTCTAGTTGTGGTATGTCTAGGCCATCACTCCTTTATGGATGTGGAGTTGGTTGGCATTCCATTCGTTGAGCTTCGATTCTGCATGACTATTGATGTGCACTCGTTAGGGTTCCCTATCCGCAACTTCAATGACTTGTTTGATCACCGCCTCATGTTTTTCCTATACATAGGCTTGTCGTAGTACTCCTCTTGGGCAAGCGGGGCGACATTCCTTAGTTCCTTCCATAGCACGGGCCACCTCGGTACTTGCGCTTTTGGGGCATCATTTTGTGGCCTCCAACCTGGTCATCTGGTATGCTACGGTGGTCTCTCGCACTTCCTAGCAGAGGTTCTACATTTGACAAACAAGTTTGATAGGCAAGCAAGGATGGCCGCCTCTTCATCGTCATCAAGCCCCCCACTCCAGTCTGGCATGCGGTATTCCTGCAGTTGAGACTTCGACAATGGTGCCCGAACTTGCTTCGCTGTCACGGATATTAGTCCCTTCTTAGTGAGGAATCTTACTTGCTGGTGGTCCCAGTCATGTTACACCTTTGTGCCCCTAAACCATGGGTAGCCTAGGAGTAGGTCAAACCCCCCTTTTGCATGCACGTTGAGGATGATGATAAACCAAGGTGACAACCAAGAACATCATGAGAAATTAAGATCTAGAGTGTCAAGTTCCTGATAAATAGTTTTATCATATGTACGAGGAAGGGTGAAGGCTCTGGGGTGGCATCTCTAGCCCTAGTGGAGCTTTGTTGACATGATGTTCACACATGAACCTCTGTTTACGATAACATTGTGGACAGTGTGGTTGACAACTTAGACTAGTATGGTCGGCACGTCGTCCATGAAGTCTATTGATGGACCCTTGGTGGAGCTATGCTTGGTCTGTGCAGTTCTTGGTGAGGATTTCATATGGCCTAGAGGCAAAGTAGTTTTGACTACGGTTACCAATACATGGTTTCCTGTATTCTGCCTGCAAGGCTTCCTTGTATCCTTGTTGTTCCCCCTAATCCTTTGGCCCTAATGAGTCTTATATGTTCCGTGGCAGTTTTCTCCTTGGCGCTCTTCCTTGCACCTGTCCCAACCGCGAGCGTTTTGTTGTCCCCCCTAATCCTTTGCCCTAATTGAGTCTTATATGTTCCGTGGCGGCTTTCTCTTGGTGCTCTCCTTGCACATTGTCCCAACCCCAAGCATTCTGCCGCTCGTTCCTCCTCGTTGGACTCCCCATCATTATCATTCTCTTGGTCAATTGGCTGTTTTGCCTCTTCCGCCTGTAGAGCTCGTGACCTCGCGATTGCCTTGTGGTGTAGCTTTGGTGATACCACTGCTACATGGTTGGCTTGTGACGCTAAGGTCAGTGTCAAGGGAGAGGTGACCGGGCCTTCGCATTTCCTAGGAAGCTAATCTAAATAATAAAGATTTACAACGATGTGAAAGAAAAGGAAGTCTTATGTTGTATGAAGATTCACCAAAAGATCAAGCGATTAGGAGAAGCTACAATTGACGTACACAGTGTTAAAAGATGCATTAAAAGTACTTCCAAGTAGGGGATATTTAAAATTTAAGTATTTAAGTATTCAAATTGAGTTAAAATTAGTGAGAATTGTTAAACCCTTTGTTAACTATTTTTTTCAGTGGTTAATGAAAACTGAATTATTCTTTTAACTTAATTAAATTAAGATTAATCAGTGAACAGAAGAGTCGGACCCTCAGAGGTAAAGACAGAGTCCGTCTCCCATCTTTTGATTTTTGATTTGCCAGACGATTGTATTTGTAGAATAGTGGCACTGTTACATTATCCGATGCAGAGCAGTATGCAGATTATGGAATTCTGTCATCCAGCGTGAAGAGGTGCCACAGCAAAAGGAGACGTGGGGTTGGATACTCAATCCGCAGGAAGAAGTGAAATCAATCGGTGCAACTCCCACGCCTATTACATTTAGGTTTTAAGGAATGCTTGTTGTCACAACTTCCTTCCATGCAATGTATGTGATTTTACCACCTAGCAGATTATTATGTGGGGAAATCCGGTAACACGCCGGTGGAAGCGACTGCTATGTCCAAAGGTACGGGAGGATCATCTTAGATGAAAGTAGCACTCGTAGAAAGTCTTCTTGTTTTCTAAATGGACTTCAATTCCTACGATGTGTTCTCCTCGATGCTGGGCAAGTGAAGTCAAGGAAGAGAGGATTCGTGCTTCTTCATCCTGTTTCTAGAGCGATGGTCAATAGCAGCAACTTTGTCGCAGTATATGACACTGGCTTCGCACTTACAGAAAATAAAGGTCACCTTCCCGCTCCAACACTTCTCTTTTAGTTCCTGGTATACATGAGTATAAAGGGAAATGGTTTTCTTTATGTCAATTTGGTCTGAGTGCATGGGGCCAGAGTCGAGATCAGCATAGACATACCGAAGAACTTGCCCAATGGCTTGCCACCGGACGTCCTTCTGTCATGGAAGAATCTCGAGTTGGGAATGGGTGTGTGGGAAGTTTAAACAGGACCGGTCCGAATGGCAACTCTTGTCTAAGTCCTGGTTTAAGAAGATAATTGGAGAGGAGAATTATACTGCAGTTAAGAAGACGGTCTTCAGGGAAGAGCCATCTTTTCCCAAAATTAACTACTGCGGCTGATGGAATAATGACATCCTGTATTGTCTTTGACTTGCTTCCAACCTAGTATATGGTATAGACAAGAAGTCTTGCACAGTCTTCAAGCAAAAAAGTGCGTATGCCTCGAACTTGTGTATTTATGCCAAGTTCATCTTTCCATCCATGAGGAATCAATCTGAAAAATAACAGTTCTAATAAGAGTGCATTGTGTTTTGTGATTATATACATAGCAGTGTGTTAATTCATACTTCTCTCTATAGCTAAATATACTCAAACCTATAGAGAGATTACTCTGAACCCGACGTGCCACCGAAGAGGAATTATCTAGATTTAAGAAATACATACACGAGAAGAGGAAAAAAACAACACCTAGGCAGGGTTTAATTAACATTCCTTAAAATGAAGTAATATACAAAAACATACATGATAACGCACATACATACATATACACACACACACACATGAGAACTTTATATTTTGACGTGGAATGATTGTGAAAAATGATAATAATAATTCATATGTGCATTTAAATGCCTATATATGCAAATATATATGTCCCTTTGTTTATTTCTATATATAATGTTCCTTGTAAATAGTAGTTATATTGTGTATAATAGACATATTTATTTTTACCTTGTATATACAACATGACAAATATGATTATTCGAATTGATATTCAAATCATTGAGTCAACGTCTAAACCGTGTATAATAATATGTTTACCCTTCCCATCACGCACACACACACACAACTTGATTATAACATAGTTAAACACGTTAATATAACACGTTGAACTTATATCTTCAGGAAGCACATTAATCACATTTATAGAAAATTTATATGTCATATTAAATAAATTTTTGTTAAAATGAGATTTTTAAGAAGTTTTATTTATATGTATTTGCATTTATTTGTATGTATGTATGTATGTATGTATGTATCTATCTATATATCTATATAAACCTATTTGAAAATTCTTATGAATTATGTGTGTATATATATGTATTTTGTGTAAGAATCACATACACATGTATAAACACACATATGTTTTTAATCTTAATTTCACAAAAAAGTCTTATTAAAGTGAAAATATAATTATAATTATTATAACATATTTGATTAATTTTAATTTTTTGAAAAAAAAAATCATCTATACCTATTAATAATATTTTATATTTCTAATGAAGGGCTTAAACGGTATGAAGCTGTATAATTTAAGGATATATTCTAATAATAGAAGTTAAAACTTCTAGTATACATTATTATAATATATTAATAATATGTTATATTTTTGGCAGGAGGATTTGATTCTAATAATTTTATATGTGTGTGTTATGGAGCTTTTAATAAACTCGTTTTTTCCAGCAAGTTTGATTGTGGGTATTTAAGTGGCTATAATTATTTAAATTTATTTAATAAAACTACATAAATATCTTATTATAAATGTTTCGTGTTGTAACTCATATTTATTGGCCAGTTGAACTTGTATGCATCTCTGCGTGTGGGAACATGTTGCATCGGCGCGTGTTACTGGATGTGTATATAAACCCACTAGATACACCTTTATACTTAAAAAAAAGTTTAAGGGAATATACTTGGATGTAAAGGATTAAATACCTTTTACGAACTAGGATAAATTAGCAGACCTGGGTTAGGGTAACACAAGGATAATGGAGAGCGAGGTGGAGAATGTTTTACAGTACTATGCTAATGATATTGATGGCGCTATTAAATGTTTAGAGAATTTAACTATATCTGAACATAAACCAAAGATTGCTGAAGCTCATGTGGAGCAAGCTCCAACGAAAGACTGGGCTGCAGACCTGGTTCGACATCTGGGAAACACTAGGGGCATGGAGGATGCACTGAGTTGTACGAATACAGCCTTGGAGTCGTACGGGAGGGCACTGAGAGAAAAGAACGAACTGATGAAAGAAGGGATTAAGCTCTTAGTGCATCATAACACTATCTTGAAGCGTGCGGTCGCTATACAGCACAAGGAGAATGTGAAGCTGAGACAAAGTGAGAGCCATCTCCAGCAAGAATTGAGGGACTTGGAATTGAAGAATTACATGCTTAATCTGCACCTTCAGATGGCTCTAAATAATGACTCAGTGCCAGCTTCTTTCAGTCCTCCTCAAGTGTTCTAAAGGTTTAATAATGTGATGTAACCATAAAGTTCACACTTTCATGTTAAATCAATGTGTAACGGCTGTGTATATAGAAATATAAATCACTATGATATCTACAAACGTGCTCTCTCTCTCACACACACACGCACACGCACACGTGCAGGCCCAAGTTAAGCATGAAAAGTCCATTGTATCAGAATTTTCTTAGTTTCATTATCAAAGAATCAATATAAATGACAAAAACAATCCCTATTAACTTTAATTATGCTCTTCTTCACTAAGCTTATTAGCTTCTTCCTCGGTAACAAAATGGCGAGCAATACATTTGGCCACTTTAGTATATGATAGGCTCTTTTCCGAAATAGTTTCTTTAGCTTTTCTGTGATCCCCCACTAGATCTCTGCAACAAAACATTAGCTATGCACGAGAGAGTTAGAGAGAGAGATATATGCACTACATACCTGCAAGCCGTTGTCTAATATGTACTCCCATACTCTTTGGGTAACCTCAGCTCTAGACATTTGGTTTGATGAGTATCAAAAAAGGACTGAAGAGCCTTTGAAATTGGGTAAGGGGTAAGATAGCCATTACGTCTTGTTACCTTTGTAGTTTTCTTCTTTGGTATATCATATCCTGTAAAACAATCATATAAGTGCTTATATGTGTATATATACATGTGTCCATCAGATAGCATACACCATACCTCCTCTATAGGTAGGAAGTGTTCCTTGAGATGTTTGTTCATTAGTATATGTTCATTTTGTCAACTTTAAACAGGTCATGAAGCTTACATATAAGCACCCCACTCGGATCTTGAAGTCTATTCTCCCGAATATAGTCCCACAAAGCCTTCACAGCCTGACTAAATTCAACACGTATACCCTGACTGCTTATGTGTATGTGTCTGTCTATCTGCATGTGTTTATATGTACTTAAATACCGAAACATGTATGAACATGTTTTAAGATATGTAACAAAGGTTGAACAAGTATGACTTCAATCAAGATATACTAATAGTTTTATACTGTATGTACCTACATAGATACGTGTTATATAAACATTAATGTACATTACCAACACTATATATATATATAATATATTTATATATTTATTACAATGGTCTTAATTATAATGGAACGCATTTAAATGAATGTTGCTCTATGTACAATTAAAACAGTAGATAGTAAATAGTCATAATGGCGTCTTGATATTTCATTGTGTGCGTGTGTGTCTATAGCATTTCACTAGTAATAATCACATTATGAGTAATGCCCGTAATTTAGCATAAGAAGATTATAATATAATCGGCTACGATAAAGTATATACTCAGCTATGAATAATATTATCAAATATATTTGAATATATTAGTTAAGATCATACATTATTAGCATAACTATTTTATATCATTCATATTATGGATGTTACAAATATAATATATGTATGTTATGAACTTACAATAAACTCCGATTTTAGACTTCTGCTGATCAATATGCTGATCAAGCTGCTGCTGCTCCTGGAGCCTAAACTTCTTTTTGGTACACGCAATTATTTTTCTCCACTCTCTATCCCACTCTTCCCATTGTTATTGCCCTTTTTGAAGAATCGATAATAGAAAAACTGCGTGCGTGAGTATCTGTGTATCCTCATTAAGAAAGAACTGTATGTCATGCATATGTGTGTACACACACACACACACACACACACACACTATATATATATATATGATCTAAACTCTGTGTGTGAAAAGGATACAAAGAAATCGAGCAGAACGCAGACTGCTGCATCAACCAACCAAGGCAAGTTGTGTTTAAGTTTACTCCAATCAGTGCTTCGGAAATAAAATACTGTGGATATTAAGAGTAACCAAAACAATAAAATTAAATACGAATTTTTCATAAAACTCGAATTAAATATTTTATAAAGCAGTAAACATTTTTAAATCTAGTTTCTAACTTATATATTATTAGCAAGAAAGTGCAAAGAAGAACATCATCGGATTAAGCCCCTAGCACATTAGTTTATAAGAATAATCATTAAGTTTCATTTTAAATAATCCATACCTCCACAGTTCCCCTAGTTATCAAGGAAATATAATAGAGTATAACTTTCCGTGATACTGGTATAAATATTAATATTAAGTATATTAATATAATAAATTTTAAGCGTACATTGAGCCAGATTTGAGGAAGCCTACCACCCATGTAAATAGCAGCCATTCCCCATCCAACATTTCACCAAGCCTGCTATGCCCTTCAGATTCCTGATTATTACTAAAAGTTAGAAATTAAGTTTAACTAAAATTAATAAAACATGAAGATTAATTAACTGAGATTATTATATATATTCTGTATAACCTGCAGAAGACGTCTTCCAGTTGTAGAAATAGAGGAACCTGGTAAGTGTTGCGAATTGAAACTGTATCCTCCAAACGAGATCAACCCAGTAGCAACCTAAGCACACACACACACACACACACATATATATATATACATACATCACACTCGAAAGGACATACATACACATATATACACAACACGTAATGTATGTCATCTGTATAGCGTATATACGTGTACGTGTGAGCACGTCACTAGTAAAACCCCTATAATGGAATGTGTTTGCAGACATGACATATGTATATCAAATGGTGCGTGTGTGTCCCCATGTGTGTGTGTGTGTGTGTGTGCTTACCGCTCGCACAATCACTGGCTCGGCTTTCATATGCCTAATGGAATTAGCAGTTTCAGGAGGAAGATAATCTCCTGGCAAAGAGCGATGAGAAGCCAAGTAATCCCCTCGTTTCCTAGAACTTGATAAATAAGACCCTGCAGTCGGTGTAAGACTGCTTGCTAAGGACCTCGCAGACCTGAAATACACAACAATGTAGGTATCAGCTTGTGTACGTGTACAAACTACATGTATATATTACTGTACTCACGTGTAATAAAACTGTCGACGTGGACTTGGACTAGGAACGCTTATAGAAGGAACTGGCTGGCTTGGCATTGGCACTTCAACTGGCTGTTTCTCAGGTGGCCTTGATGGTTTCTAAAAATACATCAATATGCAGTGAATAATTCCAATAACTATAAAATAAACTGATAATGTTAATACATTACTAATAAAATCATCTTATATATATAAACAATAATTAAGTGCCTCAGGAAGCAAAGGTTCTTCAGTAGGAGATCTCGCTCGTTTTTTTAATTCGAGTGTAATATATAGTTTGAGCCACCAGAACAAGAGTTGTCACAGTATAGAGCTATTATAACACACACACATTGTAGAGAAACTATATACATTATTATATATAAAAAATTAAAATTCCATAATTAGCATACGTTATACTTAACATACCAGTGCCATGTAGAATTGCGTTGGAAGCTGCCACAGAAACAAAGAGCATAAGTTGCAAAATTTGCTGCATTATAATTACACAAACGTATATATACACATAGATGTATTATACCGTTGCTGGCTCCAAAACACATCCTGCTAGATTGAAGAAGTCCCTATAAAACACAGAACAAACGTCAGTAAATAATCAACATTGTAGTTTTTTATTCAGGCAACCACTCATATCTACATAAGCCTCTGGGTGTTTTACACTAATTTTGTCGTCTTTTTCAATCTAATTCTAACATATGTACCTGCTTGGTGAACACATCATGACCTACCATTTGTATATACATATGTATATAGTGCATTGCCAAAGATAAGAAGAAAGGTCAGAAACTGCAGATTCATGAAAATCACGTAGAAATACTTTAGTTTATCTATAAACAAGCCACTACACACTAATCCCGGTTGTTAGTTTGCATGTGCTCACAAACGATATGCAACTGCATTTATAATGTCGCTCTTGGTAAAGAGGGAGTGCCCGGTTCACGACGGGTGCTCCGAATGGATATTCAAGTATCTCAATGATTGCGTGTGCAACGCCAGAGATGGTTTCTCGTTTTCAGTTGGGGAAGCAGAGGTCCCTCAAATTATCACTAATTATAAAGAGAAAACCACTGAAGGCGTTCCCTCCTATTTCTTATGACTTGGGTTGTTGGGTATGTCTCAATTTTCATATGTATATAGCTATACACATACACATGCGTGCCTGTTATATGGGTACATGTTAATGTCTCGATTGCTACTTGAATTTGTAGTTTTATATTCGTTAGTTATGATTGTCGGGTCAGTTTTTTTTGTTGTTTTTATCATTTAATGTGTGTGTATATTATTTTATGTGTATTCTCTTATGTAGTTTTATATTTATATATATTCTGTACAATGGCAAATATATTGCATTAATATATACACTTTTATTTTTTTCAATAAAGTCTAAACGTCTGCGCAGTGGATTTGATACTGATAACTACAAATTTTATATGGTCTCCACTGCTGGCAGACCATGTTACTAGTGATTGACATATATAAACGATGTGGATAATCTCAGGACCATTCCAATTATTATTAGCTTTGTCTTATTAGTTTAACTTATGCATTTCTGAAAATCCATACATATATTATATATATGCTGTGTTCATTTACAGTGCAAATAGGTACAATATCATATTGCACAATGCATCTAGACATACTAGTTTGTTGTAAATTAATGGCCATCTTCTCGAAAAGTTAAAGAGTGTTTAAGGTAGGTTCAAAATTGTGATGATTGTTTACAAGAACAAACACAGGGCACTCAAGTTTATCTTGGAGTAGTGGCTCTCTACATTAACATTTTTCTATCACCATACAAGTCACTAACTAATTGAGTTAAAATAGTAAGTACAATAAGTTTTTTTTTCAGGTATTTTTATATTTCATCTTGTTCTAAGTTCATTTCATCCCTTTTTACTTATAGGTTATGACATATGTGGATCATCCATCGTGAGATATACAATCTGAAAGAAAACTTTATTAGCACAGAGACCTTTCTAGATGTGCAAATGAGTCGTCGTTACATTGTGTTGTTAATCAAGTTTTTTTGTGATAAGTTACTTGGGATGAAAGTTCCTTTGGAGCTAATAGGTTCAGATTGTTGCAAGAACTTCTTTAACAAAGTTGGTGAGATGGTATGTAATGAACGGACTTACAATGGAGTTGATCTTCTTGATGCAGTAGGGTGCATGAATAGGCTTCGCTGAGTTTAAAACAATGGAAAATCTTAAGTTCCTAGCTACTCACAAGAAACAAGAGTGTTTGGGCTCAACTAGAGTATAAAGATGGGGAAAAGCTTGCTGACCTAGGAGACTTCTCTGGTTTACAAATGGAAGTTGAACTCATGTCTATTCTTAGGCAAGGAATGTTGAATGTTCAACAAATGTTGTTCCAAGTCGGTGTTTCAACTACTCAAACTTGGTGGAATTATCCATGTGATTTAAGAACTTTCTTAAAGCAAACTTCAATGATTCATTAGAAAGAATTGGTGGAGATGAAGCAGATGTGCCAGAGGAGGAGGTTGAGCCTGTAGTAGCAATAGAGTGCTTAAGCACAGAGGTCAGTAGAGAGGTGATGGATGAAAATCTTGCTTCCACACTCTAACTTTGACATATGTGACATGATGCTAGATGATGAAGAAGGATCAAAATAGAAAGAAATACTTTTCTATGTGGAAATAGAGGAAAAAAAAATTGCTAAGAGCACTCTAGTTTCACATTTAAATGGTGATTCCTTTTTATCAAAGGATAGATTAACAAAGGTGAAAGTATGAGTTTATAATAGTAATACTTATAAAAAAGTGAGAACACAAAAGTGTCTTTTAGAATAGATGTTACAGTGATTTTTAAGGAAGATAGGGAATGTATATGGTATATTGGACGAGTTCTAAAGATGTCCAAGAAATTAGGAGGTTCATGGAGGGAGACTCATGAGCTAGTGAATCTTTGTGATCAACTAAGTTATCCAATTCATTTCAATTTGTGTTGGTATAAAAAAATGTGGACATAGGGAATTGGACTTATGACTTGCTTGATCATAAAGTAGTGTTACTAGAGAACATCATCTCGGTGGTGAACTTGGGTTTACAAACCTGATATGGGAGAGTACATGCTAGATGAGAATGATGCACAATAGGTTCACAATTTATGTGGCAGATTTCGAACTATAGGATTCTTTCTAAAATCTTTATGCTATAAACATTTGTATTTTTTTGTAAATGGACGAACAATAAATGTGGAAAGGGTAGGGAAAGAGATAGAGAAAGAGGAGGAGGGAAAAGTTGAAGGTAATATACCTTTTAGGGGTGATAAACTTTATGTTTTTTAATTGTTAAATATACATGAAAGGATAATAAAAAAACATTTACAATTGCTAAGTATACCAAGGGATAAAATATTATATATTTACTTAGGTTAGAAAACTTATCTATGCACGCTAATGTTTTGAAAACTTTGAATAGAGTGACCTCCTTGGGCATTTGAGTGCATTTTTAAAGGGACATGTACGACCTATCTTATCTGATGCAACATATATCCACACGTACGCGCATGCATAAGAGTCAAAAGGAATGTGTTTATGAATTACAATAAAATGTCTTTGTAATTTGATTATAAGAAATTTAGATAATCATAACCAATTTAATACGAAAAAACAAGTCTGTTATATTATACATTATTTTTCATGTGTTATATTCGTTGTATACATTAAAATAAATGCATATATATAAAGACCATATATATGCTTACCATACCAAAATAATAACATGTTATTAATATATTATAATATGTATATACTAAAATCTTAATTCTCAATCCTAAACAAATTAAAAAAGAGGATATTTTTATATTGGATTATAAATTTGATAATATTTAAATTTATATATTTATGAAAAATAAAATATTATTAATATATATATGATCATCATTTCTTAAAAACTAAACTATAATAAAATCTAAACAATCCAAATTTGATGTACACGCTCTCTCTCTCTCACACACACACACACGTGTTACCTAGGACACAACTGAGAAAGGGTGCTGCATTTTTACAATGAGAAGAAACCCGTTGTTCTTCAGCTTGTTTTTCTGTATGGACCACAAGAGTTTGAGCTCACCAAACTGCAGATATGTGAATGGCCTGTGTACTGTTTTGCAGAGATTCCACACGTGGAATAGTAACTGATATGAAAGCTTGAAGAGCCTTTTCTACATTATTGCAACTTGGGGAACAAGCCTGTCCCATGTGATGTTCTGGTGAGAACACATCCTACAATTTTATCTTAAACATCTACGTGTTTGTGTGTGTGCAGGTGTGCGAGTGTGCATACTTGGTTGAAGTATTTATGTTGTTCCATTATGTCTTACATATTCTTTAAATGACTTGATGTATAAAGGAGAATCCAACGTACGTACCCTTGGAGATTGTATTGACAGGGATTTGATCATTGACTTTGTTAGGTACATGTAAATAGAAAATATATATGTACATATGCAATTGAACACAAACACTGCTGGTAGTAGTTCTGTTAATATTTAGAAAATGTACCATATGTCATGTACAAAGACTTAAACTAAGTGTATATCTAAACACAACACCTCTAGTAATACCTGAATATGTGAGTAATCCCTTGTTGGTGTTGGGCTGACGCAGTCTACACAAGCACCAACTCCGGAACGCTAAAGTTCTACCAATCGTCGCAAAGTTCACTCTCTGGTCTCAAAGAACAGAAACAGGAACTGTCGAAACAATGCATGTGCGTGCGTGCGGGCGTGTGTGTGTGTAAGAGAGAGAGAGAGGGAGGTGCGGACAAGCCCCACAATTTCAAGGACTACAATGTTTATGCGTGGATATGCATGAACGTTATAATACGGAACGTTCATTTATAAATACCCTCAGCCAGCAATAAGAAAAACAATTTACAAAATTAAATGTGCAAAATACATATGTTTAATAATTATTTGTTTCAATATAATTAACCTTCAATTTGTTTTGAGTTATACATATACCCATATAATATAAACATACAACATATAAACTTGTCCTGTCTTACTCAAAGGAGAACTTTCCCCATCCATTCACACACGCTATACATATATAGTAATACACAATACATTACACACACACACATATATTCATGTATACATGAGAATATACATATATACGTGTGTGTGTAAGAGAGAGGAGGGAGTAATGCTAAGAGCTAAACGTAATAAAACACGGAGTAAACTAGAATATGTATAACAATGCATGTAAATATAGTCTCTTCACTTACATCTATTGATGCAGCAAAGAGAACGGGATGGAGTTAATTAAACGTAATTAGAATTGAACTTGTAAATAATCTCCCATATGGTGTTAGGATGGAGGCATAGAGGTGACCTAATCTCGCGGAATTGATATGTAGAGCTGCAAAACAATTTGTAGAATCAGTTTCTTAAGTTGCACTTACTCAAGAGTTCTTAAGCACTAAACCTTATCCTTATTTAAGTTAAATAAAACTAAATAAAGGGTTAAGGGAGTAGTTGATTAAGTACAATTAATCAAGAAAATGTAGCCTAAGAAACCTTAATCGAGAAAATGTGATGAAGTGAAGCCTAAACCCCATACTCAATACGTATACTTATTCACACTAAAACCACTTAAAATTAAAAATAAGAGTTTTGGGTTACACACACATTTAATTTAAATTTAAAAAAAAAGTTAAGGACAATGCGTCTATACACTTTTTGACTTAAATTATTAAGAGAAATGGGTTTACATATAACAAATTTAATTTTCTTAAAAATAACTTCTAGCAAAAGAAGTGCCAAACACTAGATGAGATTTAATTATATTAACATTGGTACTTGCTTCACAAGTTCCAATAATCAGTTCGAGGATCATTGTACTCTACATAATCACCTCTATGTCAATGTTGTTTTATGCATTGCTCTTGCTTGCCAAGTCACCTTATAGCCTCACTTAAATTGATGAAGATATTGTGCAAAACAACACATACACTTGTAATGTTTTGAATGTGTTGAAGATTAACTCATAACTTGTAACTGAGGCAACAAATTTTTTATTTAAGCAGCTCAAACGTTTGTTCAACAATTAATCACACCCTTCCAAACTCATCTCGATTGATACTCAAGTGAACACTTCTTATGAAAACTAAAATTTAGTATATAATAATATAAAAAAATAATACATACCAATGTATAGCACAATTAAAAATGATTATAATTGGTATCTCTTATCCTTCACAAGATAAGGCTTTACAAAATCTATATAAATAGTTACAACAAGTCCTTGGAGGTACACTGAGTTGAATTATTCTTTCACACATGCATATATAAACAATTCTTAAATTTAAATAAACTATTAAGTTAAATGTACAAAATTATCATACCTGGCCAACTAACATTAAAAAACCTCTTTCTTGCATTGACAATTATTATCACAATATTTATTTCATTATTTTTGGTTGAAACAATTTGATGTTATAAGTTGAAAGTTAAAAGTTGAAAGATTTCAATATTTATTTTTGGTTGAAGGTTGAATAATTTCAACATGTGTGCAGTCGATGGCTGAATAATATTTGACAAGTAAGTGTGTAACATCTTGGAACTCGTTTGCCATTTGTCGTACTTATCTTCTATAAAAAAAAATTACTTTGTGCCAAAAACATGCATAAAGTGTTGTTATTGCTCTATGAAGATCTCCACTACTATTAACTTATCAATCACAAACTTTTCATTAATGTCAAGGCAATCACTATTTCTCATAAGCTTTCATAGTGTTGCCCCACTTGTATGTCAACTCGTTACAATTGTTACATAATTATACACTTTTATAATTCAATAAATTTGATAAAAACATTGTAAACATTTCCATCCCCTATAATCCCATGGTCTTCTTCTTGGAGTTATCATTTAAATCTAAATCAGATTTTTGATAAGGATTCTTAAAAAAAAATACATAACCATCATCAAAACCAATTTTAATAAATGACTTTTGAAATTGGGAATATCTTGAACATAAAAGAACTTGATCAAAAGTTAAAAAAGGTTGCATTAGCATATGTGGTTGAGTCAATGGATATCTTTAACCATGGATCACCCACAAATTCTTGATATGTTGGTATGAATGCAAAATAAAAAAAAAACCTAAGTTAAAAAGAAGATGCTTACTTACTCATTTGCCTTTTGAAATTTTTATGGATGAGCCAGCTCTTAATTCAAGTCCACGCCTTGCCATCTTGTTGACCCCATGAAGTGCACTAAAGAAGATTCGGGAAAAGCAAGTAGTGGCAAAGCAAAAGGGTGGCAATGGCAAAAAAATTTAAGAGAGGTAAATGACTCATTTAACTTTTGGTCTAGTTTTTTTAATTCCTTAAAGTTCTTTTAAAGGAAGATAAATGGTGTCAATCCCTTGGCCTTTAAAAATCTTTTTTAAAAAGTCAAATAAAACGAAGTTTTTCTTTAATTAAAAATAAATTGCTTAAAAATAAATTGCTCTTTCAATCCTTGTATAACATTTTTAAATTGCACATTATTTTATCTTGATCAATAATTATTAAGTCAAATGGCAAGAGGGATGGATCAAGATCATCATCAGCATGTGAAATGGTTTAGTTCATCAGTCCCCTTAACATTAGGGTCATCTTCAACTTCAAATTTTACCTCAATAATTAATAGTAAATTTATTTAATAATAATAAATTATAATTTTAACTTTTACTAATATTTAATATATTAGAATGTACATTTTTTAAATTTATAGTAAAAACCTTTAAGATTTTAATTTAATACTTTAACAAATATAATATGTATTCAAATTTATGTTATATAATTTATCTATTCATTGTAATAGCATTATAAATTGATTAATAATTTGTTTTTATAAGCTACATATATATTATAAAATATAGAATATAATTTTCTATAATAATTTCATATGACATAATGTGCTTACAAAAAAATAAAATAAACAATATATTTAGTACTATATCGTTTTCACCAGCACCTACGTAGATTGAATACTCCATAGTAAATACATTATGTTAATTGCATGCACAAGATTTAATAAGGGGAAATGATTAAGGACTCATATAAAATCCAATTCAAATATGAGGTGAACCTTAGAATCAGAATTAAAATTTACATTATAACAGTACTTGTGCTTTTTATAAATGATGAAAATAATGAACCATTCTTATAGCTTCTAAAACAGTTTCATTCACAGGCATACGTGTTTGACATCTATACCTCTAGAACTGTTCCATTCATTGTGTGTTACATAACCTCATGCAGATGTAATATAACAACTTCTATACATGTGGAGGTCGCCATTGTTGCACAACTGCCTCGGACTATGACCTTGATGATGGCTGTTTTTCATGATCCAGCCCCCCTTAATCATAGTTAATTATCTTAATTATTTTACTCATTTTATATGCACTTAATAGATTTAAATGAAAAAGGATGCATGTTGTAACTAAAATGGGAATATAAAATAAATTATTAATTAATACTTAAGTTTTAATTATTATTTAATTATTAAATAAATAAATAAATTTAGTCTTAAATATTAATTAATTAACAAATTAATTCTTCATTAACCTTACTTAATAAAGAATATTCTTAAAATATCTTAGAATATTCTTCATTATAAAAATATTTTATAATAATTAAAAATACTATCAAACATAATTACAAATGAAATTATTTCCTTATCAACCTGTTAATCTTTTTAAAATTATTTTTCCTTAACTATATAGAAATCTCCTCATTTTGTCTAAGCCATCACTCTCTAGATTAATCAATTTATTTTGGCCAATATCTTTATGTTGTTGCCACCACATAATACTTTCACAAATGCAGTTAAGAGTTGCCATCCTTGTTATTATATAAGCTATGATAAGAACATAAGTGCATAAAGACTTATCTAAAAAATGACGTTCCTTAATAATAATATTGTAGAGTGCCCGGTTGCTCTCATTTAATTTATAAAATTCAAAACCACGAGAAAGAAAAGCGTTAGGGTATGTTTTATATAGTGGATATTGCTACAAAAGTTTTTAAGATTCTTTTTTTTAAGACATGTATCCAAGTAAATCACTAGTTCATCCATGGTATTAATATCAGAATATGGGTTGAAAGTGATTGGATGGATACAAGCAATGTTTTGGTTGAGCATAGCCTTTTTAAGAGAGTCGTTTATCACTGAGATATTATGTACATTTTTTATTATCCTTAACTAATTGATCTCCCAATGAAACCCAATTAATCTATCATTCTTGAAGAAGTATGGCTTGCTTTCCTTTCTTCCATCATACAATTCGAGATATTTATAACATATTCGCTAGTAAAAAATCCAATCTTTACAAATCACCTCTTCTACAACACTACAATGTTTGTTAAGTAAATTTAGCAGCGGTGTTAAATTGTGAAATTGCATGCATAACTAAATCTCCACAAGTGCACCCATCTCCTTAAGTTTTTGAAAGAGATGGTCCAACTCCAGACGAAAAATAATATAATATCAAAATTTAACATGACAACAAATGAAATCTCCATGTTTAATTTCTTTTTCTGTCCTCAGGCCTTTGTCGATGAAGCAAAACACCATTGACATTCAATAACACAATATGACCATGGGTAACAAGAGGCAACATTGCCTCTTGAATGCTTTGCAACTCACTTGTTTAGTCTCTTTCACATTTATCTTGTGATGCTATATTGTTGTCGATTCCTTTATCATTTTGTTAAGAGTTTTTACCTGGGGCCACAAAGGCAGCTTGCCAGGTGCCAACCCTAGAATCCCCTCTCTAGAAACTCCAATATGGTAAAGTAACCCGTATTAGGAACCCAATCCCTAGGAACTTGAGCCCCTAACTGACCAAGTCCATAAACGAGACTCATCTTGTGAGTGAACTAGCCGAGCTATAGGTGTCGTTCCTAGCTTGGCATGGTTGAGGCGGCTGGAGCAAGGCCTTAATCACTAGTTCTGCGGAACGTGGATTCGGGCAATGCCTTTGAGCTTGCAAGTAGGTTTTCGGCCCAAGGAATTTGGTCTAGTGATTCCAATTTCACTATTAGGTTGTTGGCCATGTGTTTTAAAAACCTTGAAGCCCACTCACAAACAAGTCATATGAGTGATCTCAAAGTGAAGAAATAACACCTTCAACCTATTACATAATGCTCTCATGAACACGTCTGCACTTGAGGCTACTTGAGAATATGAGAGGCATTGTTAGCAGCCTGCACAAAAAACAAATGGCCCTATTGAGAGTTCTAGTTTAGTGGAGGGATTTACCTCACATAGTGTACGTGTGTCCTCAACATCAAATAAGCTTCCTCGTCATTTGCTTTTACAGATGAAGGTAAAATATTTTAGTTAAGGGTTTCTTAGCTCATACTTACTTTATTTTTTAGATATGTACTAGCATACTTGTTAATGCTTGTTGCCAAAGGTGTGTTTGAGACAAACCCTCAGTTTCCTTATGGTTGGTCACACTCATGAAGATATTGATGTGTTCTTCAGCAAGGTCTCCAACTCTATAAAAAAGACAAGTGCACTTACCTTACCGCATATGATGGATCTTTTTGAAAATTGCATTTCTAAAAAAAGTTGTGCTTTGCTTATGACTGAGGTGCTAGACTTCAATAAGTTTCTCAATGAGTATATCAAAGAGGGGAGCGATTCTTTAATTCTTTTTCTCCATAAGAGATGGTATACCTATTATGCAGTACAAGTTATGGTCATCAGAACAAGAGTGGTTACCGAAAAAGGACTTAATGCTCTTCAAAAGTGGAGAGGATGAAAAGCCACTTCTCTCAGAAAGACAACCAAACCCTATTCCATTGAGTGCCTAACTCAAGGAACAAGAGCTTATTATTGATGGCATCAAAAAATATGTGGCATGGTTCACAAATCGATACAAAAAAATTCTGATAAAGCAACTGGTTTCTCAAAACTATATAATAAACATGTGGTTAACTATTGAGAGACTGTTGTTCGAAAGTTATAAGGGCATTCTGTCACAAGTACATAATTACAACACCCTTTTTGTCCTAAAATAAGGTGGCGAGAAGAGATCAATGAGTGCAGATAACATAGAAGCCAGTAGTGATGTGAAAGTGTAAACCTTACACTTTGTTAGACAAAGAAACCAAAAACCTAAACCATACTTTGATTGCTGCAAGGATCTTCAAAAACTGATGATCGTCTTCATTACTCCAGATGTGTTATATAACCAGCCTATTTGGATAGGTCAAATTATTGACACATTTAAAGTTATTACAAAAATAATATGGTAAAGGTTGCATGGTTCAAACCACAAAAAAGGTGACATTAGAAGGAGAGCGAAAGATCTAATGGATGCCTAAAGGAAACATGGTCTCTCAATTAAAAAGACCCAGCATGTTTTATAAATGTTAAATCCATTCGATATAGAAGAATGTCAAGAAGCATGCATGTTGTAATTAAAATGGGCATGATACGTGAAAATGGGAATATAAAATAAATTGCTAATTAATATTTAAGTTTTAATTATTAATTAATTATTTAATTAATATATAATTAAGCCTTAATATTAATTAATTAACAAATTAATCCTTTAATAACCTTACTTATTAAGGAATATTCCTAAAATATCTTAGAATATTCATATTATTCTTTGTTGTAATCATTTCCTTAATATCAACATGTTGATTTTTTTTGTAAATACTTTCTTCTTAACCATACAAAGAAATCTCCTCATTTTATCTAAGTCATCATTCTCCGGATTAATCGAATCATTTTGGTCAATATCTTGATGTTGTTGCCACCACCTAACACTCTCACGAATGCAGTTAGGAGTAGCCATCCTTGTTAATACATAAGATGTGATAAGACCAAGTTTACATAAAGGCTCATCTAAAAAATGACGTTTCTTAAGAATAATATTATAAAGCGCCTTGTTGCTCTCCTTCATTTTATAAAATTCCAAATCATGAGAAAGAAAAGCATTAGGAAATGTTTGATATGGTGGAGATATTGTTCACAAAAGTTTTCGAGATTCTTCTTTCTGAGGCACGTATCCAAGTAGTTCACTAGCTCATCCATGGTATTGGTATTAAAATATGGGTCGAAAGTGATTGGATGGATACAAGCAATGTTTTGGTTGAGCATAGCCTTTTGAGGAGAGTCGTCTACCACTAAGATATGTGCGTTCTTCATTATCCTTAACTGATTGATCTCCTGATGAAGCCCAATAAATCTTTCATTCTTAAAGAAGTATGGCTTGCTTTCCTTTCTTATATTGTGAAATTTGAGAGGTTTATAACATATTCGCTGGTCAAAAATCCAATCTTTACGAATCACCTTTTCTGCAACACTACAATATTTCTTAAGCAAATTCAGCAGCGGTGTCAAGTTGTGAATCTGCATGCATGACCAAATCCCCACAAGTGCACTCATCTCCTTAAGTTTTTGAAAGAGACGGTCCAACCCCGGACGAAAAATGATATCATATCAAAATTTACCATGACAAGAAATGAAATCTCCTTGTTTGATTTCTTTTTTCTATCCTCGGGCCTTTGTCGATGAAGCAGAACACCATTGACATCCAACAATATAATATGATCATGGGTAATAGGGGTAGCGTTGCCTCTTGAATGCTTTGCAGCTCACTTGTTTGCTCCCAGGCGCTGAAGAAAGTGATTTAGGAACTGAAGGCAATAGAAATGGTGATAAAAAACTGAAGTGGTCCCCATGGTAAGGATGTTTTGACTGCATTATTATCCATTTCTGCATGAACTCTGTCATTCTGACATGTGGCACAAGAAATTTTGCCAAACCCCTCTCTTACCTCATGGCAATGCTGAAAATCCATGTTCTCAACTTCATTACATCTGCAAAATGATAGTTAGCTGCCTTATAATTATCAAGGTATATTATTTACCTTGTTAATGTGTGACCCATGTTTGAACTAAAAGCTTCATTAATCCTTGAGAATTTATTTTCTGTACAAATATAAACGAAATATACAAAAATGCCTTATGTTACACTCATTTACAACTATTCGTCACTCTAAGAACTCATTAACAATTCTTCTTCGCTATTACCTTCTGAGTGAGGCGAAGAAGGTTAGCCGCTTGTAGATCGTTCATGATCTTCCATATCTCTGTTGATGTTTCCATGGGTAATGGAGTATGTGAATGTTCTGTACTCCTCGAGATAACTTCCGGTCTAATATCTGATTGAAGATCGTTCTCAGACTCCGACATTGAACCAGATTCGTCTTCAGAGCTATCGCACTTCTCGGGAGGGAACTTTCCAAATACTCCTGTATGGGTTTGTTGGGGTAGTCAGTTGAGAACCTCTCTATCCACTTGTTCAGGTCCTCAACCATGGTCTTATCCTTTTCAACGGCAAACACACATGTATCCCGAAGGTAACACTCCTTCAAGACGGACCCCCTAGTGCAGTAGTCAAAAACCCATGCATCACTGTGAGGACCCTGATCAAGTTGACGATGCTCCGTGCCTTGACTTGTGATGTTTGGATAACGTACATTGCCGAATACGTCCTCTCAGCTATCGGTGTATCGGATGGAGGTTCAGGCCCGTTGGAGTGCAAACAGATGCCTGGCCAGTCATTTGGAAGTTTGAAATTGTTTGGCGCATTCCTAACAACCAAGTGAAAACCGTATCAATGCACTTGGGATCAGCATCATTCATATAAAATCCTGTCCAACGATTCTATTTTCTTGGCGAAAGAAGGCAAAAGTATCGGTGACATGAGCAAGAATCAAGAAATAAATACCTGAAAACGTAGGTATCAGTGAAGAGTGCAAGCATGAATTCAAAATAAATACCTTCTTTGTACATGCTTGCACGGCTAAGTTTCTCCACCAAATCCTCTAGTGCCCTATCTGTCGAAGGATTTTTTGACACCCGCCGATCCATCACGAACAATTGAAACGGTTTCCTACAAGCAGTGATGTTACCCCATAAAGTCTCCGAATCCAACAACAAACATCTGTAGGGCTTGTCGTGATTCGTAGCATCCTCCTTTATAAGGTTCAACTCGGTTCTCCGCTGCTGAAGGACTGCCATAAGAGAAGCGTCATCGCAATGTTCTCCTTTTTGGCGTTGGCGTGCAATAGATTCTTGCCCAGATCTTCCGATTGATTCACCCATTCGACAAGCATATCATCGTTTGTCACATGCAAATATTTGCTGACCTCTTGTATGTTGAGCCGAGGTCCAACCCAGTTTGTGGCAGTGTATTCCCAACCACTCCTTGAAGTGCCTGACCGTCTTCAACTCCATTGCCTTGACATGAAAAGGAGAGGTGGGGCTGCTGTTGTTAATTTGTAATTTGCCATCAATCACCAAATCAGCCAAGACTTCCATCTCCTCCATCGTTGTTCCATTTAAAGGCTTCAACCATGTGAGCTTGAAATCGTTGTCTACATCCTTTATAGATTGAACAGACTTAGCCTTCGGCGTCTTACTGGGTTTCTTTGCAGACTTCTCTGAGGGCTCCCCTTCACTTGTCTGCTTCTTCTTCAGTGTTCCTTTTGCAAAGGATTCCATAATCCCCAACCATTTGGCAAAGATCTATCTGGGCAAAGATCAACATCATCAAAAAGGATGTTTCCTTCCCGCCCACTGGGCAAAATCAACTGCTGCAATTTCTTCAACTCTCTGAAAAAAAAGAGACAGATTAATATACTGGCGAGATAAATCCCCCAAGACAATTTACTTACCTGGTAGTTTGACATTTGTTCCCTGCAGTAGCTCTTTGTGGTCGCTCAAGAGTTTCCCACACGGATCACGTGTGTTTGAACTTCTCCATATTTTGCTTGTAGTGGTTGGTGTCAGCGTCCCATTCCGCCGATAACTTATGGTATTACTCGATTGTGAGATTCGGCTTAGCTAAAAATGCCGATCTTTTTGTCAGCTTCTCACGGGTATGCTCGGAAAGTTTTGTTGCCATTTTCCTTTGTGTTTATCAAGAAGTCGTTGGGCTGCCGTTATTGTGTGCTGGCCACTAATAATGTAGTACTTAATTGATTTTCTATTCTCCGTCTGAATCTTCATGATTTGTTCTGGTGTTGTCACCCATACTTTCTCAGCCTTTCTTTCTTTCATAGTATAGGCACAAACACATTATGTGGAACGGTGTAAGAATTGTTGTCCTTCATTTCTCCATGAGCTCAGTTACACGTTCCTAGTTGAGTGGCATGTAATTGAAGTTTGGGTTACGCTACAATACTTAACCCTACACTCATAAATCCTATCATCTAACATCATTTCCTTGTGACTTATTGCAGCATGGGATGCCACATGTGCAGCTGACAAAATGACCGAATCAACATGTGTGATCCTCGATTGTAGCTGTTCTAATGTTCTTGGCACGTTCTTCCAGCTTTGAAAAATTCTTAAATGAATATATACAAATGTAGAATAATTACTGAAATAATTAAGAATAGAGACTAATTTAATTATGATAATCAGGTTTAATATTGGAATATTCTTCGAATATTAAGAAAATAATAAAGAATCAATTAATATTAGGAAATGTAAATTAATTACTCAAGTAATTAAGAAAATAATATTAATAAATACACTATGAATATATTTTAAATGATACATAATAATATATCAATTTATTTATTGTATTATATATATATATATATATAATATATAAACTTAATAATATATACTGGAATATTAAAAATGTAGAATAATTATTAAAATTTCATAATATTAAACAGCTTAAATCAAATTAAATGCAATTTTATAACACTCATTGGAATTAGAGAGTATATATGTCAGAGTGTCAGTTATTTGTGTCAACTCATCTTAAATTTTATTTTATTTTATTTTTAAAATTTTTGAATTTCTGACATAAGTATTGTCGATCTGACATGTAAATTCAAAAATGCATTTAATTTCCCACTCAAATTCAGATCTGGTTCTTTCTCCGGCAAGGTTTCTTCATTTCTGTAATTTTCACTCTTCAGATCTTTTTTTTTCTTGATAGTGATCAGCTCAGGAGCGATATTAAATTGGTGCTATTGTTTATAGGAAAGCACAGCGCCTTCAGTGCTGTTTACAAGTAAGTATTATAAACAAATTTAGAAATACTTATAAAGATTCACTCTCTTACATTCTCTCTTAAAATTAGAATTTAGGGGTTTAGGAATGCATTAGGATTACATTATATTCCGTATTCCATTTAAACATCCTTTTTACTTAATATTCTCGGTTAGCCGAGGCAGGATTAATCTGGCCATTTTTTTTTGCCTCTTAGAAGAGGTGGCGGGATTAATTCCGCCACCATCTCTTTAATAGCCATGGCAAAATTAGTCCGGGCAATGCTTCTCATATCTAAAAAAGAGCGGCGAGATTAATCCCGCCGATAACTCTCTTAACTGATGAAAAGTTACCAGAATTTATTAAAAGAGTTGTTAACAGAATTAATCCCGCTAACCATTCTAGGAGGCAGAGAAGGGGTGGTGGGATTAATCTCGCCACTACTTCCCTATTTTAAAAATTTGTGAGCAAGATTTATCCCGCTGGTCAGTTTCGGACGCAAAAAGCATTGGCGGGATTAATTCTGCCACCCCCTCGAGATCTCTTTGAAATCATAACTTCGGAGAGAGTTGTGGGCGGGATTAATCTCACCACCTATTCCCCGTCGTGAGAGTTGTGAGCGGGATTAATCCCGCCGACTCTTCCTCGTGGAAGGTGTTATAGCGGGATTAATCCCACCGACTGTTCCTCGTCGGAGGAAGTTGTGGGCGGGATTAATCTCACCACCTATTCCCCGTCATGAGAGTTGTGAGCGGGATTAATCCCGCCGACTCTTCCTCGTGGAAGGGTGTTATAGCGGGATTAATCCCACCGACTGTTCCTCGTCGGAGGGAGTTATGGGCGGGATTAATCTCACCACCTATTCCCCGTCGTGAGAGTTGTGAGCGGGATTAATCCCACCGACTGTTCCTCGTCGGAGAGAGTTGTGGGCGGGATTAATCTCACCACCTATTCCCCGTCGTGAGAGTTGTGAGCGGATTAATCCCGCCGACTCTTCCTCGTGGAAGGGTGTTATAGCGGGATTAATCCCGCCGCCTCTCTTCGACGAGGAAAATTCGGCGGCAGGATTAATCCTGCCGACTCTTCCTTGCCAAAGGGAGTCGGCGGCGGGATTAATCCCACCGACTGTTCCTCGTCGGAGGGAGTTGTGGGCGGGATTAATCCTGCCCATCAGTTGCATTAATCAAGCATGAGATAATATCCCTATACATAATATGTATTATGCATATGCATATTATTAAGCACCCGCAATTCAGATTTCTTAGAAATATTGCATAAACAGATATCATAAATAACACAATTATTTATGTGCAGAACAATATGTTTAATATTAAAGATAAAGTATATCTTCTTCGGAACAACGAAATAGTTGGCACTGGAACTGTGGAAGTTCGAGATGATAATGCATCATGTCACAATATTGCCCAAGGATCTTGTGTGTACGTATGGGTGAACACCATTTACAAGCATGTTGACACCGGAAAATGTAAACCCCTAGTTTTTATATTTTTAAGGTAAAAAAACATCTCTAGAAAACAAGCCTTTATTTTTGTAAAAAGTAATTAACATACTAAGGGTCCAACATTGGTTTGTTTTTTTACATAGTTAATATACCTTGTAATATTATTTTGTTTTTACCCTTGTTTATACAGTAATAATTTCTATTGTTTTCTATATAATTTATTTTAATTAATTTTAAATTGATTTATTAATTTTAATTGTACTTAATAAAACTCTTTAACTTTCATTAATTAAATTAAAAATAATAAACACTATTGATTTCTGGTGATCTCTCTATGAATCCCCTCTCTCTCTCACACACACACCAGTCCACCTTTCGGAAGCGTTTCTTCATGCGTGAGGTTCTGCATCAACGAGGCCTCTGCAAGAAACTAATGTAAACAAGATTCACCAGTTATACTGTGAGATATGCTATTATAATATTATTGCAGTAAGCACAGGCCTATACGTGAATCAAATTGACTGTCAAGCACGACTTGCGTTGCACCTAAATCCATTAGCTTTTTCTTAGCGTCTTCAATTCCTGGCCTGAAATCACGAATTATATAAGAAACCACACAATATGCATTCATATGTATCAGCGTGTAATGCCTGTCACTTACAAGACGTGTGTATCTACTATGTACGTACGTACATAGGTTACAGCTATCTATATGTACGTGTATACGACTATGTGTACGTCGGTACACAAAATATACGTTATGTACCTCTCACGCACAATATTGATGGTCTGGAGACCTTTTGCGTGTGGCAATTTGTATGACACATTGTCCAACCATACTCGTAGACCCGTTCTGAACAACCACATCCCCTGCAACAAACGGCGCACACACACACATATAAATACATATATTAGTTTTTAAACGTAAAACTTCAAAATAATTAGAAGTTTTAGTAAGTTAATATTTAATTAATTACCAGCTTCTAACGAAGCAAAATCTTCGAGCATTCTGAGTGCGGTGCAGGGGTTGACAGAGATGGTAGCCAGGTATTCCATGGGCACATTATCATGAACTTTACACCATACACTCTCCTCTTTTAGCACATGTGTGCTCCACGTTCCTGCACAGATACGTGTGTACTTAAAAGCTAAGTTTTATAATGTTCAGTAACTTCGGTTATCTATGTATTTATTTAACTGGATTAAGATAAAGTATTTATATATAAATTATATACTTATTATACTAACCGATTCCGGAATATGTTGGAATGACCCAATCTCCTACTGACAAATGTTTAACATCCGATCCAACAGAAACTACCTGTCCAACACCTTCACCACCGGCAACTGCAGGAGGTGTAGGTCGCATCGGATATACCCCTGAAAACAAGAAAAAGACAAAAAAATTAAACTTATATAAAACATGTAAAATTAATAAACCATTGATAATGTATGTATATCTACATGTGTCTGCCACATCTATATATATATATATATATAAACTTACAATCAATATATATAAACGCAAATAAATCTCTCTCTCTCAAAATCCAGTCCAATTCTAACACATAAAATGTATGTACATGTACATACAAGATAATAATCAGATGCTAAACCATAGTAAAGTGTACAGCGTACAACATTATAACTTACATACACTATTGAGAACACTGTATGATACTGAAGTGGCTATGTTACGGGTACACACACGTTCAACCTTCTATTCTGTTGATGTCTGATGGGTTGATAGGAGCTGCCAGCATCTTGACGCATACTTCCCCTTTCTCAAGGGGACGACCAGGAAGCTCCACTATTCTTTTTATATAAACATCCATTTGTATAAAAGAAACATGTATGTATATACATACAGATACGAATTTATGTGTGTATCTATATACACAATATACATATGTTGATGACCCTGTGGTTTATGTTTATATAATATACATCTACACCACATTTTCATATAATTAATTGAATCTGTAACTTGTATATCTACAATACACACTTACTTGAGGACTTCGTCTGGATTTCCATGTGTATTGTACATAACGGCCTTTGCAGGAGGAGAGAGAGGTCCTGTAGTGAAGCATCACCGTCCGACCATTTGTTGGTCCTGCTGTCCAGATGGTGTGGAAACTATCTGCTAAACAAGAGAGCTTCATTACGAGTGTAGTATTCGCTGGGATGATGATCGGTGCATATTCTTGGGGTAGTGTATAACCATGAATCCACTCACCAGATTGAGTGGCCACCGTTGATATTGCACAGCGCCATATCTTGGAGAGCTAAACCCATGCCGCCGGATCTGCGGAGCACGCTCCGCCGCTTCACAGAAAGAACCCTAAAGCATATTCTAGGATCCCCTGTTTAGGTTAGCTTACGTGTATTACATGTAATATTTTATATAATATTCTATAAATAAGTAGCGAAGAACAATAACTGTATAATGTATATATATACTAAGAGTTTCATAAATATCTATTATATCTATTATAATTTAAATACGTGAGTCTATACATCTTAAGACATTATTTATATATATGTGTGTAGAGAGGGACAAAGAGAGATGAATTTATGCATGCACACATGCTTGTATATATATACACACGTGTTTACCTTCAACACATGCTAGTGTATATGCACATAGTCACAAATTTTCAATTAAAATATTAAACCATTAAACCACATTATAAAACTCAGAGACAAAAAACCAACATGGGCACATCTATACACATCCACATATACACATCCACAGACACACACACGCACATACATGGAATTAAACATTCATAGGCACACCATTTTAATAGATCGCAGAATTTATAATGCACTCTCCTCTTTTGTCTCTCTCTCTCACACACACACCACATAAGTTACATTATGTAATTCAAAATGAAATATCTTTTGTTAAGCCATAATTATCGAGTTTGCATGGAGGATGTATGTGTGCGTATAGACAAAGTAGAAAACTATCCTTAATTTAGTTACAGAGTATAACTTATATCAAACTACATATGCCATGGTGAAATAAAAACATAATCTAAATAAGAAAGTAAATAAAATATTTTTTCACTATATTTTAATGAATTATAACATAATTTTATACATGTTACAAACCCAAAAACCAACCCTTGTTCTTGGACCCTTAGTACTTCCCCTAGTATATTAGTCAAAATTTTTTACCCTAGTATTTATAAAATTAGGCATAGTTTTTTTAGTTTGTTTATTTTACATTTTCCGGTGTGAGGTTCCGGAAATGGAATTTGAGGAGGGTTCTCCTGTATTGTGGAATTTGAATGAAGTCAAGGCTAACACAGAATATGCAGAATCACAAATAAATAATAGCACAAGTTCACCAAATGATGGCTTGCTTGCTGTGATGGATGAGGTGATTCTCTTTCTTCATGAGATCGAGGTTGGGAGAGGCATCATCACAGCTATAAATCCAATGGAAGTAGTGTCAGAAGAGAAACTAGGGGCCGACTTCGTGGGTGTAATTGTGACTGAGGTTTCACCTAATGATACATTGCATTTTGGATCCCTTGTGAGGTGGCGAACATCTGAATTAAGACGGTGAGATGGTTCAACATATTTAGGAGTTGGATTTCAATAATAACAACCCGGAAGGACAACCACATTTGAAGAGGTTCCTTGCATTGGTCCTATAGTAAGAAAAAGGCGATTCATGGGATGCAGATCTGCCCATGCAAGTTCGGCAAAAGGGTCAAGATGGATCCTACATCTTCTGCAAGCGTTGCTAGCATTTCCACGATTGACTGTTGCAAGAAGAAGTGTTATCAAATGGCAAACCAAAATGAAATTACCCAATGTAGACATGCCTTTTGTATGCTCACCCAAAAACAAAGGCATGAGTTTGTATATGTTGCACTAACTGGGTGTATTGATGGAATGGCCTTAAACACAAGTTATCAGAGTACATCCATGGTAATAAGGTGGCCATCTGCTTCAAAGCTTGGTACACTATATACGGGATCCCAAAGACCACGTTCTACCATCGGAGGGATGAGTAGCTAAATGGAGCATGCACCTCAATACATGGGAACACTCGCCTGGTCAAAACCCGTTCTCATATTATGGCAGCCATAGAAATACTTAAGGCTTTTGTAGAAGCAAATGCAGACAGGATGCCTCACAAATGCCGAACCACAAATGCAGAGGTCAGGGAAAATCTCAAGTTTTTGCCTTCAATCTACACTCAATTGAAGCTGTGTGAACATGTGAACAAGTGCCCAGTTTGATGGGGCTCCAAACAATCTGCATTGGCACCTTCAACAACACATGGAATACTCATTTTAAGGATGTGGAGATTGAAAAAACTCTAGTTTTTCCAAGTGTGACACTTGTACATCATTGAAGGCTGCAGAGGCTTGTGCAAAAACCTTGGTGGAGATCACTGCCATTCAAAGGAAGATGGAGGCCCACATGATTGCACAACAAACTTGCCGGTCTCAGTACTATGCACACCGCATGCTTTCTATCTCATGCCCATTAGAATACCTATGCTTGATCCATGACAAGATGGATCATTCAAAGACCAGCATTCCAAAGCTTGGTGCAACACCAAAGTGCTTTGGAAATGTCATGAAACTTCTGATTTCATTAACATGTGTGCTAACACATGGACACGATTGTGAGTCATATGGACACTTTTCACTTCCACATTGGTCTAGCGACTCTAATTTCACTATTGGGTCGGTGGCCATGTGTTTCAGAAACCTTGAAGCCCACTCATAAACAAGTCTTATCAGTGATCTCAAAGTGAAGAAACAACACCTTCAACCTTTACATAATGCTCTCATGAACACGTTTGCACTTGAGGCTACTTGGGAATATGAGAGGCATTGTTAGCAGCCTGCACAAAAAACAGATGGCTCTGTTGAGAGTTCTGGTTCATGGAGGGATCTAGCTTAAATAGTGTACATGTGTCTCAACATCAAATAAGCTTCCTCGTCATTTGCTTTTACAAATGGATAATTGTGCAGGCGAGAACAAAAATAGGTAAATCATTTTAGTTAAGGGTTTTTTAAGCTCATACTTACTTTTATTTTCTAGATATGTGCTAGCATACTTGTCAATGCTTGTTGTTAAAGGTGTGTTTGAGACAATCATGCTCAGTTTCCTTATGGTTGGTCACACTCATGAAGATATTGATGTGTTCTTTAGCAAGGTCTCCAACTCTCAAAAAGGACAAGTGCACTTACCTTATCGCATATGATGGATCTTTTGAAAATTGCATCTCCAAAAGAGGTTGTGCTTTACTTGTGACTGAGGTGCCATACTTTAAAAAGTTTCTCAAGGAGTATATAAAAGAGGGGAGTGATTCTTTAGTTGGTCACCTTGTGTCGATACAATTCTTTTTATCCATAAGAGATGGTATACCTATTATGCAATACAAGTTACGGCTATTAGAGCAGGAGTGATTACCGAAAGAGGGCT
Organism: Selaginella tamariscina; assembly: GCA_003024785.1. Classification (NCBI taxonomy): domain Eukaryota; kingdom Viridiplantae; phylum Streptophyta; class Lycopodiopsida; order Selaginellales; family Selaginellaceae; genus Selaginella; species Selaginella tamariscina. The sequence continues at coordinate 421,859 of PUQB01000072.1, forward strand.
TAATGCTTTTCAAAAGTGGAGAGGATGAAAAGCCACTTCCTCGCAAGGACAACCAGACCCTATTCCTTTGAGTGCCCAACTTAAAGAACAAGAGCTTATTATTGATGGCATCAAAAAATATGTGGCATGGGTTCAAAAATCGATGCCAAAGAATTCTGATAAGGTAACTGGTTACTTAGAACTATATAAGCATGTGGTCGATTATTGGGAGACTATTGTTCAAGAGTTAGAAGGCCTGCTATCACAAGTATATAAAATTACAACACCCTTTTTGGTCTAAAACAAGGTGGCAAGAGGAGATTGAAATGACATTAATGAGAGCAGACGACATAGAAGCCAATAGTGATGTGGAAGTTCAAACCCCACACTTTGTTAAACAAAGGAACTAAAAACCTAAAGCATACTTTGATTACTGCAAGGATCTTAAAAAACTAATGATGGTCCTCCTTACTCCAGATGTGTCATATAATCAGCCTATTTGGATGGGTCAAATTATCAACACGTCTGAAGTAATCATAAAAAATAGTATGATTAAGGTTGCATGGTTCAAACCACAAAAAAGGCGACATGAGAAGGAAAGCGAAATATATAATGGATACCTAGAACAAACATGGTCTCCGAATAAAAAAAACTCAGTATGTTTTATAAATGTTAAATTCCATTCGATATGGGTGAATATCAAGAAGTATTGATAAAGTCACGATTAACAAAACTGCAAGAAAAATGTATGTTTTCTGAAGCTTAAAGCAATTACAAAATTATAAAATATAGTATATTTAATATTCATAATTATAATAAACTCTTTAATAATAATACCAAATTATTTACTTAACTATATAAATTTATAAAAAGATATGGAAGATTGATTATATAGGATTTTGTATGTTATATATATTTTATTACTAGTACAAATTTTAATTAATGTTATATTTAAATATTAATATTTAATAACAACATCAATATTTATATAATGTACTTTTCATGTTCTTTAATAATTTTATATTAGGCCATACAATCTTAAATATAATATATTATATAACTTAATACCTTCTACTTTTATAATGTTATTAATTTTTGTCCATGAATGCTATAATTTATTAAAGAGTCAATTATAAAAATAGAATATTCTATCTTCAAATATATATTCTAAAGAATATTCTTTCTTTAAACATATATTATTCTAAAGAATATTCTTTTAATATTAGAAAATGCTAATTAAATAATTAAAATTGCTAATTATTAAGAAATGGGACTATATACATGCCTATTTTAGTTACAACGTGCATTTTTGAAAAATATCTGCTTAGGGGCAAGGGTTCTACCATGGGTTAGGTATTCTAAGTGTACAGGTTTTCCAGTGTCAAGTGTTGACACATGGGTTCATGTGTTCAGGAACACTCCTAAGCTCGACTTGGGGTATTCTAAGCATGCTCATTCGAGGGTGATTACCAGTTTAGTACAAAGGGTAAGCACCAACACGCTCACTCCAAAGCAGAAGGGGGTGCTTTGAAAGAAAATAATGAACGAAACGAGCAACCAAAACAAAACATTGACCCTTAGCCTTAAAGGGTAGGCAGCATTTAATTGGAGATAGATCATGATGGAGGCCTTGAATGAAATGTGAGGGGACATTCTAGGGCTGAACAACTATATTGATAACCTCATTGTTTAGGTTCCATCAGTACCACTAGATGAACCGGAAAATGAAGAAAGCTAAACGTGACTCAAAGTTGGGTTCCTCTGAGTCAAACGCGTCAATGGAATATGGATGAGCTGGAACTAGTAAGTTCAAACATGTCAAGCTCCTAAACTTTGAGGGCTTTGATAGGGTATTGGATGATTAACTATATGATATGGAAAATTATTTTGAAGTGGCGTGTGTGGCTAAATCCAAAAGGGTTGCATGTGCCAAGTAGGAAAGGCTAAGACTTGGTGGCAATCTATCGAGGGTGAACCAAGGGACAAAAACACATGGAAATTCATGAAGCACAAGATTAGAAAGCAGTACATGCTGGATGACCTTGGGCTTCAATTGCAAGCAGATTTGTTCAACTGTAAGCAAACATGTCAGGGAAGCTTGATGGACTATGTTTACAGGTTGAAAAATATTCGGCATTTGGTTCCAAACATGAACAATGATGAGGCTTAGAGTTATTTCCTTTTAGAGGGAGATACTTTGATATAAACCAAAGACTTACTAGGAATGTTGTGAGGTAGCACAGAATGTTGCCTATGGTATGTCATTGGAGGACTTGTATGATAAGGAAGTTGAATAGAAACCTAGGTTGCAAGCTCCCTCTTATTTCAAGAGGTTTGGCAGATCTTCAGCACTAGTGCCCCCAGCTTGCAATGATAGTTCGTTTGTGAGAAGTTTCAAAGTTTGGCCTACAAGGTCAGAGGGTTCACAAGGACCACCCCCGGGCAAAGGACTAGCTCCTAAGCTTGGACCGACTTAGTCAACAAGAAGTGGCACAACATTGTTCACAAGTAGGACATTATGCCAAGGATTGTCCTATGCCCAAGTAGTTGGAACGCTTTAATGCCATGTTGGCTATAGAAGATCCAAAGGGTGCACTAGATCCCTAATTACCAAGCAATAAGGTAATGTTATGCCAAACACTACCTGCCTTACTTGCAATTTAGAACAAAACTAACCCTTTGCTATATTGGTAGGACAAGTATGTGAAGACCAAGTTCGAATGATGATAGACACTGGAGTGACACATAACTTCATATCAACAAGCTTAACGTGTTGATTAAATTTGAATGTAGACAAAATAAAGATTAATTTTGGAAAAGGGTCTCAAAATACTAACAATATAGCAAGGGTAGTTTCTATGCAAATAGGCAAGTGGAAAGCCAAGTTAGACCTGGTTATATTAACATGATGGGGTTCAATTTCGTGTTGGGAATGGAATGGTACCATAAGCATGTGGCAAACATGACCAGATATGGGATAATCAAATCACGCTTGTTAGAGAGAAGGATAGCACAAAACAAATTACAAAGAAAATGAAAACACTAACCAATAAGGATTGGAACCAATGTTCCTAACCCTGACTCAATTACGTAAGGCATGGAAAAAATGAGAGTGGGTCTTTCTAGTGATGGTTTCCAAACAAGGAGAGTGCAAGATAGGGGATGGACAAGATCCTGTTCCTGAACCTATAAGGCAGGTTTTGAACTTGTTCAAAGACCTCTTTCCAAGAGATTTGCCACCAAGGTTGCCAACTTGACGTAGAGTGGACCACCAGATCAAGATACTACCTAGGTCTTTGCCTCCAGCAAGGGCTCCATATTGGTTAACTCCTACAGAGTTGGTTGAGGCAATTAGCAGAATTGATTTAGAGAGGGCATATCCAACCAAGTCGATCATCATATGGGGTGCCTATCTTATTCAGGATGGCACTATGCGTATGTGTATGTGTGTAGACTATTATGCTTTAAACACAATCACAATCAAGAATAAGTATCCTCTCCCACGAGTTGATGACTTGTTCGACCGATTGTCAAAAGCAAAGTACTTCTCCAAGATAGACTTGAGATTGGGTTACCATCAAATCAAATACCAAACGATGACATTGAGAAAACTACATATCGAACACGATATGGGTCATTTGAGTTTCTGGTCATGCCGTTCGGCTTATGCAATGCTTCGACACGATGGTGAATGATGTTTTCAGAGACTGTCAGAATGAGTTCCTAGTGGTGTATATTGATGACATCCTCATGTTCAGTGAGATGATGGAGGACCACATCAAGCACTTGAAGTTGATACTTTAGAGTTTGCATGAGAATCAGTTGTATGCTAAGGAAAGTAAATGTGCCTTTGGACAGATGAAGATAGACTTTCTTGGACATAGAGGGTCAAATCACCATGATTGCTAAGAAGGTTGAAGCCATCATGAACTAGCATGTCTTAGGCAACATTTATGAAGTTAGGTCTTCCCTTGGTGGTGGTTCGTGAAGAATTATTCAAAACTTGCAATTGCCTTAGAGCCTGTGTTGCAATTGCCTATGTTTGGAGAGTTGTTCAAAAGTGGAATGTGATGCTTCCAATTATGCAATAGTGTCTTGCAACAAGGACACTCAATGTCCTTCTACTCCAAGACCCGACACAAATTCGGTGGCCAACTCATGAGAAATAAATGTATGCTATTGTATCCTCATTAGAAAATCAGCGTCACTATACCAAGTAATGGCATCGTGTTTTGGACAAATAGTGTAACATTGAAGTACTTTGAAACACAACCAAAGGTGATGCCAAAGTACGCTCAATGACAACAAAAGTTGGCTCAATTCCATCGCAAGTTTGGAAAGGACAATGTGGTTGTAAATGCTTTAAGTTGACATGGACACTTACATGTCATGTTTGGTCCTATATTCAATTGGTAGATGAATTTGTAACAGCCTATCCTCAAGATGAGTTTGCAAAACAAACTATAGCCTTAATAGTAGAGAGGATGCAAATTCATCTAACTCGGTGTGATGATGTGTTGCCAAAATGACATCGTGGAAAGGGTGAATGCACTCAAGCAAGCACATTTCACTATATGAAATGGAGTCATTTTCTTTAAAGGAAGGAGACTCTATGTTCCATAAGGTTCTTAGTGTGTGAAATTGTTAAAGGAGCATCACAATGTTCCATTAGTTGGACATGGTGGGAAGCTTAAGACTTTGTTGATGCTCAAGCAGGAATTTTACTAGCCGGGAATGATAGACGATGTAACTAAGTACGTGAAGACATGTCCAACATGTCAGCAAGTGAAAAGTTGTATGCATAAGAAAGCTAGGAAGTTACAATGTTTATCGGTTCCCAAGAAGCCGTTCCAAAGTGTGACATTAGACTTCATTACTGGGTTGCCAGAATCTCATGGGCATAATGCTCTTATGGTTGTGGTCATTCAGTTCTCAAAAGTAGCACACTTTATCCCGATGAGTGAGATAGTCAATGCTCTACTTCCATGAAGTCATTAAGATTTGTGGCCTGTTGAAAATGATGATCTCAGATTGGGATCCTCATTTTATAGGGAAGTTCTGGGAAAAGTTGTTCAAGCAATATGGAACAACCTTGAAGTTTAATACAGCATATCATCACAACCAAATGAATAAACAGAAAGAGTAAATTGCCAAGTTAAGGATTATCTTAGATGTTATGTCCATGGGGATCAACGCGATTGGGTTGAGCACTTGGATATAGCTGAGATATATTACAATAACTTGCTACACACTGATTGGTGTAGCCCGATGAAAGTGTTGACGGGAAGCAAAAATGGGATAACTCAAGGTTTGGTGATGCTTAAGGATGAAACAAACAAGGTTTTGTCCATTAGTGAGTTCATCGAGCAACTGCACCAAGCTTGGGATGCAGCACAACGAGCTATGGTGGTAGCTCAGGATAGATATTGAAAGCAGTATGACAAACATTGGCATGATGTGGAGTTTCAAGTTGGGGATATGGTGTTGTTGAGCACCAAGAACTTGAAAGTTCCACTGACTATGTCTCGCAAGTTCCTTCCACACTTCATAGGTCCATATTCGATGGTCAAGAAGGTTGGGAATGTAGCCTACAAGTTACATTTGCCTCCAGAGTTAGGCTTGATACACGATGTCTTCATGTCAATCTCTTGAAACATTTCCATATAGATGACATTTGTCTAGAGAGATACACAAACTTATATCCACCTCTAGAACTTATAGGTGAAGAACTCGAATATGAGGTTAAAACAATACTGGATGTTCAAGAATTTTGGCCTAGGGGAACAAGGACAGCTAAGCGAGAATATCTCATCAAGTGGAAAGGCTATCCATCATGTGAGTCAACGTGGGAACCACTTAAAAATTTGGCAAATGTGAAGGACTTGGCTGAAGAGTTTAATGAGAAGCGTCGAACTTAATTATAAATTTATGTTTTGAAAGAATAAAGAGTTGTTCTTTCATTGTATTAACCAAGGGCTTGGCAAAAAACATTAATTAGGTACCTTTTTAAATAATAATCTAATTAAGTTAGTAGTGAAAAATAGACTCCAATTTTTATTGTCTAGCGACTGATGACAAACTTGGAGAGACGTCTCTTAGTCTTTGAACGACGTCATGGTGCAAGTGGTACCTCCACCAACTAAGGCTAAACCCTTAGTGAACGACAGTTCTAACATATTAGAGGTATAGTAGACAAAGGGAATCCAATGCAACTCCACATAGAGTGACTAGTGTTAGTTAGGTAGTTAACCCTTGTAGGAGCTCACATTTCTAGTTTAGGAGTTGAATTGTCAATTGGGGTTTACCAACGAGGGATCATTGGCATTTTTCAAGGCAAAGGGAGTGTCATAGATTTTTACATTATGCCATGTGATTACCCCTCTCTGCCTAGTCATCTGTTGTTACTTTAATGTAATATGTGGCCGAGCACTTGACTAGTTGAGAAACAACATCCTCTAGTGCACTTGAGTCTATGTTGTTTAAGTTGCATATCCATCTTGTTGTGGATAGGATCCCTCTTTTGTGCATTTTAGTAAGCTATTTTCATCAAGGTCATCACTCATTGCTACTCTTGAGAATTCATAACTTCTAAATGCTCAAGTATTACTGGCTACTACATTGGTGCACTCTTCTCTTTCCATCTCTTTTTAGTTGCAATATGATCCTCAAATTTTGCATAAGTCTTGATGGTTCCTTTTTACAAGGTTGTACAGTCTCTTGTAACAAAAACATTCTTCTTTTTAAACTCAATGCAATAGGAGCACTTCATTCTCTCATTTGGGTAGACACATGCTTTAAGAAGCCAAAGATACACCAATTGTCAATCCTCCTTGAATCGTCATGCAATCCTCACCATGTTTGCTTTGATCTACGTCTACCCTAGAAACACTAGTACCTGAAATGGATAAAAATGCATGTTGTAATTAAAATGGGCATGGCTATAGTCCCATTTCCTAATAATTAGTAATTTTAGCTATTTAATTAGTATTTTCTAATATTAAAGGAATATTCTTTAGAATATATGTTTAAAAACAGAATATTCTTTAGAATATTTTATTTTGTAATCGCCCTTTAATAAATTATAGCATTCATTGAACAGAAATTAATAACATTATAAAAGTAGAAGGTATTAAATTATATAATATATTACTTAATATAATAATTAAGAAAGAGCATAAGAGGTACATTATATAAATATTGATGTTGTTATTAAAATATTAATATTTAAATATAACATTATTAATTAAAAATTTATAGTAGTAATAATATATATATAATATACAAAAATCCTATAATAATATAGTCAATCTTCCATATCGTTTTTTAAATTTATATAGTTAAGTAAACAATTTGGTACTATTATTAAAGAGTTTATAATAAATATGAATATTAAATATACGATATTTTATAATTTTGTAATTGCTTTAAGCTTCAGAAAACATACATTCTCTTGCAATTTTGTTAATCGTGACTTTATCAATGCTTCTTGACATCCACCCATATTGAATGGATTTAACATTTATAAAACATGTTGCGTCTTTTTGATTGGGAGACCATGTTTTCTCTAAGTATCCATTATATCTTTCGCTCTCCTTCCATGTCACCTTTTTTATTTATGTCGTTTGTGCTTAGTGATGTCATTTCAAATCTCCTCTCGCCACCTTGTTTTAGGCCAAAAAGGGTGTTGCAATTCTGTACTTGTGACAGTAGGCCCTTCCAACTCTCGAAAACAATCTCCCAATAGTCGACCACATGTTTATATAGTTCTGAGTAACCAGTTGCCTTATCAAATTCTTTGGCATCGATTTTTGAACCCATGCCACATATTTTTTGATGCCATCAATAATAACCTCTTGTTCCTTGAGCTGGGCACTCAATGGAATAGGGTCTGGTTGTCCTTCTGGGAGAAGTGGCTTTCCATTCTCTCCACTTTTGAAGAGCATTAACCCCTCTTTCGGTAACCACTCCTGCTCTGATGGCCGTAACTTGTACTGCATAATAGGTATACCATCTCGTATGGAGAAAAAGAATTGTAGCGGCACAAGGTGACCAACTAAAGAATCACTCCCCTCTTTTATATACTCCTTGAGAAATTTTTTGAAGTCTGGCACCTCAGTCACAAGCAAAGCACAACTTTTTTTGGAGATGCAATTTTCAAAAAGATTCATCATATGCGGTAAGGTAAGTGCACTTGTCCTTTTTGTAGAGTTGGAGACCTTGCTGAAGAACGCATCAATATCTTCATGAGTGTGACCAACCATAAGAAACTGAGCGTGATTGTTTCAAACACACCTTTGGCAACAAGCATTGACAAGTATGCTAGCACATATCTAGAAAATAAAAGTAAGTATGAGCTTGAGAAACCCTTAAGTAAAATGATTTACCTATTTTTGTTCTCGCCTGCACAATTATCCATCTGTAAAAGCAAATGACGAGGAAGCTTATTTGATGTTGAGGACACATGTACACTATTTGAGCTAGATCCCTCCACTGAACCTGAACTCTCAACAGGGCCATCTTTTTTGTGCAGGTTGCTGACAATGCCTCTCATATTCCCAAGTAGCCTCAAGTGCAGACGTGTTCATGAGAGCATTATGTAAAGGTTGAAGGTGTTGTTTCTTCACTTTGAGATCACTGATAGGACTTGTCTGTGAGTGGGCTTCAAGGTTTCTGAAACACATGGCCAACGACCCAATAGTGAAATTGGAGTCGCTAGACCAATGTGGAAGTGAAAAGTGTCCATATGACTCACAACCGTGTCCATGTGTTAGCACACTGTCAATGAAATCGGAAGTTTCATGACATTTCCAAGGCACTTTGGTGTTGCAACGAGCTTTGGAATGCTGGTCTTTGAATGATCCATCTTGTCATGGATCAAGCACAGGTACTCTGATGGGCGTGACACAGAAAGCATGCGGTGTGCATAGTACTGAGACCGGCAAGTTTTTGTGCAATCATGTGGGCCTCCATCTTCTTTTGAATGGCAGTGATCTCCACCAAGGTTTTTGCACAAGCCTCTGCAGCCTTCAATGATGTACAAGTGTCACACTTGGAAAAGCTAGAGTGTTTTGCAATCTCCACATCCTTAAAATGAGTATTCCATATGTTGTTGAAGGTACCAGTGCAGATTGCTTGCAGCCCCATCAACTGAGGCACTTGTTCACATGTTCACACAGCTTCAATTGAGTGTAGATGAAGGCAAAACCTTGAGATTTTCCCTGACCCCTGCATTTGTGGTTCGGCATTTGTGAGGCATCCTGTCTGCATTTGCTTCCACAAAAGCCTTGAGTATCTCTATGGCTGCCATAATGTGAGAGCGGGTTTTGACCAAGCGAGTGTTCCCATGTACTGAGGTTCGCGCTCCATCTAGCCACTCATCCCTCCGACGGTAGAACGTGGTCTTTGGGATCCCGTATATACTGTACCAAGCTTTGAAGCAGATGGCCACCTTATTAAATACCATGGATGTACTCTGATAACCTGTGTCCGAGGCCATTCCATCAATACACCCAGTTAGTGCAGCATATACAAACTCATGCCTTTTTTTGGGTGAGCGTACGAAAGACATGTCTACATTGGGTAATTTCATTCCGGTCTGCCATCTGACAACACTTCTTCTTGCAGCAGTCAATCGTGGAAATGCTCGTAACACTTTCGGAAGATGTAGGATCCATCTTACCCTCTTGCTGAAACTTGCAGGGGAAGATCTGCAACCCATGAATCGCCTTTTTCTTACAATAGGACCAATGCAAGGAACCTCTTCAAATATGAGTTGTTCTTCCGGGTTGTTATTATTGAAATCCAACCCAGAATATGTTGAACCATCTTGCCGTCTTAATTCAGATGTTCGCCACCTCACGAGGGATCCAGGATGCAAGTGCCATTAGGTGAAACCTCTGTCACAACTACACCCACGAAGTCGGACCCTAGTTTCTCTTCTGACACTGCTTCCATTGGATTTATAGCTGTGATGATGCCTCTCCCAACCTCAATCTCATGAAGAAAGAGAATCACCTCATCCATCACAGCAGGCAAGCCATCATCTGGAAAACTCGTGCTACTTTGTTTGTGACTCTGTATATTCTGTGTCAGCCTTGACTTCATCCAAATTCCACAATACAGGAGAACCCTCCTCAAATTCCATTCCGGAACCTCAACATGCTTGAAAATGGTGTTCACCCATACGTACACACAAGATCCTTGGGCAATATTGTGACATGATGCATTATCATCTCGAACTTCCACAGTTCCAGTGCCAACTATCTCGTTGTTCCGAAGAAGACATACTTTATCTCCAGTATTATACATATTGTCCTGCACATAAATAATTGTGTTATTTATGATATCTGTTTATGCAATATTTCTAAGAAATCATAACTGGTTGCTTAATAATATGCATGTGCAATAATACATAATTATATAGATAATATCTCATGCTTTATTAATACAACTGATGGGCGGGATTAATCCCGCCCACGACTCCTCGACGAGGAACGTCGGCGGGATTAATCCCGCCGCGACTCTACCCCTTCGGAGAGAGTCGGGGATTAATCCCGCCCGACTCTACCCCAGGAGAGATCGGCGGGATTAATCCCGCCGCGACTCTCCCTCGGAGAGAGTCGGCGGGATTAATCCCGCGCGACTCCCTCCGACGAGGAATCGGCGGGATTAATCCCGCCCCGCTCCTCGTCGAGAGAGCGGCGGGATTAATCCCGCGCGGACTCCCTCCGAGAGGAAGTACCGCGGGATTAATCCCGCCGGATCTTCCTCGTCGGAGAGGCGGGATTAATCCCGCCGCAAATTCCTCCGACGAGGAAGAGGCGGGATTAATCCCGCCCACAACACTGAGAGGAATAGGGGCGGGATTAATCCCGCCCACAACTCTGACGACGGGGAATAAGGCGGGATTAATCCCCCCACAACTCTCTCCGAAACTATGATTTCAAAGAGATTCGGGATGAATCTGCCACAAATATTTAAAACAGGGAAGTGGTGGCGAGATTAATCCCGCCACCCCTTCTCTGCCTCCTAAAATGGTTGGCGAGATTAATCCCGCCGACAACTCTTTTAATAAATTCAAGTAAACTCTTTATCAGTTGAGAGAGTTATCGGCGATTAATCCGCTCTTTTTAAGAGGCGGAGAAGCATTGCCCGACTAATTCTGCCATAGCTATAAAGAGATGGTGGCGGGATTAATCCCGCCACCTCTTCAAAGAGGCGAAAAAAAATGGCCGGATTAATCCCGCCCCCCGGCTAACCGAGAATATTAAGTTAAAAGTATATTTAAACGGGATAAATCCCTAACAGAATATATTGTAATCCTAATGCATTCCTAAATCCCTAAATTCTAAAATTTAAGAGAGAATGTAAGAGAGTGAATCTTTATAAATATATCTAAATTTGTTTATAATACTTACTTGTAAACAGCACTGAAGGCGCCGTGCTTTCCTATAAACAATAGCGCACCCAATTTAATGTCGCTCCTGAGCTGATCACTACATAAGAAAAAAGAAAATCTGAAGAGTGAAAAATAAGAAATGAAGAAACCCTTGCCGGAGAAAGAACCAGATCTGAATTTGAGTGGGAAATTAAATGTTTTTCAAATTTACATGTCAGACCGATAATACTTATGTCAGAAATTCGAAATTTTTGAAATAACAGAAAAAAAATTTAAGATGAGTTGAAACAAATAACCGACAGTCTGACATATATACTCTCCAATTCCAATGAGTGTTTTAAAATTGCATTTAATGTCATTCAAGTGCTTCAAGCTGTTTAATATTACGAAATTTTTGTAATTATTTACATTCTTAATATTCTATATATTATTAAGTATATATATATATATATATATATATATATATATATATATATATATATATATATATATACTATACAATATTGATATATATTATAATTAAAATATATCATAGTCTGTTTATTATTATTATTTTCTTAATTACTCGATAATTAATTTACATTTCCTACTATTAATGGGATATTCTTTATTATTTTCTTAATATTAAAGAATATTCCAATATTAAACCTGATTATCATAATTAAATTAGTCTTATTCTTAATTATTCAGTAATTATTCTACATTTGTATATATTAATGGGATTTTCTCAATTAATTTGTTATTATTTCAAGAATATTCCTATGTTAAACCTTATTATCAATATTAAATTAATATATATTATTAAAACTAAAATATTAGATAAAATGATGTATTATTATGTATAATTTAAAATATGTTCATAGTGTGTATATTAATTCATTTTCTTAATTACTTGAGTAATTAATCTTCTTTATATTAATGGGATATTCTTTATTATTTTCTTATTATTCCAAGAATATTCCAATATTAAACATGATTATATAATTAATTTAGTTAATTATTTCAGTACTTGATCTACATTTGTATATATTAATGGGATTTTCTCAATTAATTTCTTATTATTTCAAGAATATTCAATGTTAAACCTTATTATCAATATTAAATTAATATATATTATTAAAACTATATATGGCTATATATTAGATAAAATCATATATTATTATGTATAATTTAAAATATGTTCATAGTGTGTTTATTAATATTATTTTCTTAATTATTCGATGTTTGTTTTGCACAATATATAAACACAATCATAAATTTATATATACACGTGCACACGCATTAGAAGCACTTACAGAGACACATATGCACACACATGCACATTGCCCTAAACCAAACTTGAGAAATATGTTGCTTCTTTATTAAAAAACATCACGTTCAACGCATGTATGATTTATATGTACTCGTATGTAACACATTGAATTTACACATGTAATATATATATATATATCTGTGTGTATACACGTGTGTATGTATATATGTGTACTAATATATACAATGTGTACAATTTTAATTTGTTAACACTCTCTCTCTTCTCTCATACATACACAGTGTCACCATGCATAATCCCTTCTCGCATTCATACACACCATGCATGATCATGATCCATAATATGTAGCCTATCTCTCTTCTCTCATACATACACACCATGCATGATCCATAATTTGTACTAATGTTATAATATTATGTACTATGTATGTATATCTGTGTATAATATGTATATATATATATGTGTACTAATATATGCAATGCTTACAAAATTAATTTTTTAACACTCTCTCTTCTCTCATACATACACACCATGCATGATCCATCCTAAACCCTAAACCCTAAACCTAGACCCTAGACCCTAAACCCTAAACCTAGACCCTAAACTCTAAACCCTAAACCCTATGTAACACATTGAATTTACAAATGTAATATGTATGTATGTCTATGTGTATACACGTGTGTATGTATATATGTGTACTAATATATGCAATGTGTATGAATTTAATTTGTTAACACTCTCTCTCTTCTCTCATACATACACCCATGCATGATCCATAATATGTACTCTGACTCTTTAATATTATGTACTAATATGTATGTATGTCTATATGTATAAACACTATGTGTGTATATATGTATTGCTACACGTGAAACTTTAATACTCTCATGAACACACACATGTTTAACCCCTGCATGATTTTTATTCTTGGGGTGTATGTGATACACCCACGCACACGCACACGCTGATAATATAATGAAAGAATATTCATTTAGGGTGAATCTATCTTTTATTCTTTTTAAGGTTTAAGTATATTCTTAAAAGGAATATTTGATTAGGGTTAATATATATTCTATTCCTTTTAGGGTTTAGGTATATTCTTATGGTTTCAAGAAGCAAGGCGGCGGTTGTGAAATCTCCCTTTCTCTCACACATAGGTGAGATCTCTCTCTTTCACACGCACACTCCTGAGTTTATTTATTTATTTATATTCACAATACATTTATATGTGTGTGTGTCTTAATAATATAATTTATTTATCTATCTCTCGCACACACACGCACACTCCTTCACACACACACACACACACACACACATATATATATATATATATATATATGTGTGTGTGTGTGTGTGTGTGTGTGGTGTGTGTGTGTTGTGTATCTGTATAATTTTATTAATTTATTAATTTTATCTCTTGCACACACACGCACACCCCTGTTTATCTGTATGATTTTATTTGTTTCGCTCACACACGCATACATATGATATACATATACACACATATATATATACCTATATACATATATACATATATATATTATGTGTACCAGTATATATATATATGTGTGTGTGTGTGTATCTGTATAATTTTATTGATTTATTAATTTTATCTCTCGCGCACACACGCACACTTTTGTATATATATATGGTGTGTGTGTGTGTGTGTCTGTATAATTTAATTTATTTAGTACACACATACGATATACATATACATATACATATGTGTGTGTGTATCACTATAATTTTATCTGATTTGTCTATCTCTGGCACACACACGCACTCTCCTACACACATATACATACATATATATATATATATGTATATGTGTGTGTGTGTGTGTGTGTAGCGGCGGGATTAATCCCACCGCTCTTTGGTTAGCCCCGCAAGCGGCGGGATTAATCCTGCTGCTATATGGTTAGCCCCGCGGGCGGTGGGATTAATCCCGCCACCAAGGCCCTTCATGCAGGTCACGAGCGACGGGATTAATCCCGCCGCCCTTTAGGCAGGCTATTCAGTTAACCCATGAGCGGTAGGATTAATTCCGCCACCCATGAGGCTAACTGAAGAGCGGCGGGATTAATCTCGCCGCCTACGCATGCCCTGCGCGAATTCGACGAGATTTATCCCGCCATCAATGGTCTGTTTGAAGGGCTAGGCAGCAGGATTAATCCCGCCAGATATCGCGCAAGGCATGGGTGTGTGGCGGGATTAATCCTGCTGCCCATGGCCTGCGTGCTGGGCATAGGAGGCGGGATTAATCCCGCCACCTATGCATGCCATGCGTGGAATCCGGCGGGATTTATCCCGTCGCCAATGGCCTGTCTGAAGGGCCTGGGCGGCGAGATTAATGTCGCTGACCCTTCTATGCCTAGTGGAGGGATGAATCTCACCACCCTTCTTTTTTTCCTTCATTGGTGAGTGGAACCAATCCCAAACATCTATGTTTAAGACGTAGAAGGTTTACAACATACCAATGGAGGGGATTGAGAAGAGTGGCGAGATTCATTTCACCATCCTTTACATGGTGGGCGAGATTAATCTCGCCCTTTCTGGAGCCACTGAAGGGGTGTGCCAAATAAATCATGTCCAGTTCTCTCTGAGACTGAGAAGGGTGGCAGGATTAATCCTGCACACCCATTCAGGGGTTCCAGAAAGGTGGTGAGATTAATCCCGTCCACCATTTTAGGAGGCATAGAAGGGGTGGCGGAATAAATCCCGCCCCACCTTACATGTAAATATATATGTGTATTAGTATATATAAGTTGCATATTATTTACTTTTATCATTTTATCATAATATTTTGAGTAAAAGCCTGTTAAATTGTCCAAAACTCACATTTGTGGTGGTTCTAAAACCAAATGTTATCTGTCTTTTGCACTATCACAAACATGAGCTTTGGATAGTTAATCCCGTCCACTTCTCTCTGAGACAAAGGAGGGTGTATGTGAATTTATTAGTGTATTATTTTTGTATATTCGGGTTTATACAAGTGTGTGTACATTTTTATATGATTTATATTCATAGTGTATTATTTTGCAGAAGGACGATTTGATCAAACAAGGAGATTCAGTCATTAGTATGGAGTCGTTGTCAAATTTTGGGTAAGAATTAAAATAAAATCTGTTATATTCGGATATGTGAATCATTTTTGTATTCAGATGTGGAATTGAGGTGACTTTGAAGACGAGAGCATGAGAAGAAATGGGCAGGGGGATTTTAGAATCAACTTGGCCATATTTCAAACTAAATGGGAAGCGCATTAGAACAACCATGGTTGTTGTCAAACTAACCTCTGTCACATCGCATGGCCAAGCAAAACAATAGAAAGTAGATGTGCTAGTGAAGCATCCGAAAGCATGCTGCGAACCCAGATTGAACAATGCTCAACACATATGCCTTATTCCATCCAATGTCACGTTTTCGGATTCAGAGGTCGCCAGTTACAACATTAATCTCGGGTGGTCTTGTTGACTTATGGATAATAATGTTCACGTGTTCACTAATGATGTTGACCATGGAGTTCTTCTTCAACTCAATGAAAGCCCATCTATGGAGGGGATCCAATTAGATGTCTACTTCGAAGATCTTCAGACTCATCGAGTAGGTGTATTTTCAGCAGAGGTTGCTTCACAATACAGAACATCCACAAGTGGAGCAATTGTCCCTCTTCACATTGAAGAAGAACACAGAGACATCATAAGAGAGATTGAGAAGGTGACTCGGTCTCAGGTTCTTTACAGATCACGTTCAATTTGCTTAGAAAACTTTGGGAGCTGGAAGAGTGTGCCGAGAACATTAAAACATCATCAATCGAGGATCACACATGTTGATTCGGATCGTAGAAGAAAATCATCAGTCGTTTGTCTCTTTTTTTTCAAAGAGTTGAAGAAATTGTAGTAGTTGATTTTGCTCAGGTGGGCGGGAAGGAAACATCCTTTTTGATGATGTTGATTTTTTGTCCCAAGGATAGGATCTTTGCCAAATGGTTGGGGATTATGGAATCCTTTTCAAAAGGAACACTGAAGAAGAAGCAAAAAGTGAAGGGGAGCCCTCAGAGAAGTCTGCAAAAAAACCTAGTAAGACACCGAAAGCTAAGTCTGTTCAATTTACAAAGGATGTAGACAACGATTTCAAGCTCACATGGTTGAAGCTTTTAAATGGAACAATGATGGAGGAGATGGAAGTCTTGGCTGATTTGGTGATTGATGGCAAACTATAGATTAACAACAGCAGCCCCACCTCTCCTTTTTATGTCAAGGCAATGGAGTTGAAGACGGTCAGGCACTTCAAAGAGTGGTTGGGAATACACTGCCACAAACTGGGTTGGACCTCAGCTTTAACATACGAAGAGGTTAGTAAATATTTGCATGTGACAAATGATGATATGTTTGTCGAATGGGTGAATCAATCGGAAGATCTGGGTAAGAATCTATTGCACGCCAATGCCAAAAAGGAGAACATTGCGATGACGCCTTCTCTTATGGCAGTCCTTCAGCAACAAAAAACCGAGTTGAACCTTATAAAGGAGGATGCTATGAATCACGACAAGCCCTACAGATGTTTGTTGTTAGATTTGGAGACTTTATGGGGTAACATCACTGCTTGTAGGAAACCGTTTCAATTGTTCGTGATGGATCGGCGGGTGTCAAAAAATCCTTCGACAGACAGGACACTAGAGGATTTGGTGGAGAAACTTAGCCGTGCAAGCATGTACAAAGAAGGTATTTATTTTTGAATTCATGCTTGCACTCTTCATTGATACCTACGTTTTTAGGTATTTATTTCTTCATTTTGGCTCATGTCATAGACACTTTTGCCTTCATTTTCGCCAAGAAGAATAAACATCGTTGGACAGGATTTTATATGAATGATGCTGATCCCAAGTGCATTAATACGGTTATTCACTTGGTTGTTAGGAATGCGCCAAACAATTTCAAACTTTCAAATGACTGGCCAAGCATTTGTTTGCACTCCAACATGCCTGAACCTCCATCCAATACATTGATAGCTGAGAGGGATGTATTCGGCAATGTACGTTATCCAAACATTACAAGTCAAGTGGCACGGAGCATCGTCAACTTGATCAGGGGTCCTCATAGTGATGCATGGGTTTTTGACTACTGCACTAGGGGGTCCGTCTTGAAGGAGTGTTACCTTCGGGATACATCTGTGTTTGTTGTTAAAAAGGATAAGACCATGGTTGAGGACCTGAACAAGTAGATAGAGAGGTTCTCAACTGACTACCCCAACAAACCCATACAGGAGTATTTGGGAAAGTTCCCTCTTGAGAAATGCAATAGCACTAAAGACGAATCTGATTCAATGTCGGAGTCTGAGGACGAACTTCAATTAGATATTAGACCAGAAGTTATCTCGAGGAGTACAAATCATTCACACACTCCATTACCCATGGAAACATCAACAGAAGATACGGAAGATCATGAACCATCTCACAAGCGGCCTAGACCTTCTTTGCCTCACTCAGAAGGTAATAACGAAGAAGAATTATTAATGAGTTCTTAGAGTGACGAATAGTTGTAAATGAGTGTAACATAAGGCATTTTTATATATTTCGTTTATATTTGTATAGAAAATAAATTCTCAAGGATTAATGAAGCTTTTAGTTCAAACATGGGTCACATATTAACAAGGTAAATAATATACCTTGATAATTATAAGGTCAGCTAACTATCATTTTGTAGATGTAATGAAACAGTTGAGAACGTGGATTTTCAGCATTGCCATGAGGTAAGAGGGGTTTGGCAAAAATTTCTTGTGCCACATGTCAAAATGACAGAGTTCATGCAGGAAATGGATAATAATGTAGCTCCAAACATCCTTACCATGGGGACCACTTCAGTTTTTTCATCACCATTTCTATTGGCTTCTGTCAGAGTTTTAACCCAAAGGGCCAACACGTGGCAACACGTGGCTGCCATGTGGCCATTTGGCGTCATTACCCTGTGTGAGCAACGCTAAGTTTCCCAGAACAACCCCAACGACCCCTAGGGTTAGACTCTAATGCCCAAGTGGATAGGAGACTTAGGGTTTAGCCTAAGTCTCCCTAGAATGTTTTCCCCTAGAACCCTTGAGGGATAACCCTAGTTGACTTAGGGTTTAGCCTAAGTCTCCCTAGAGTGTCTGCCCCCAAAACCCTTGAAGGATAACCCTAGTTGACTTAGGGTCTTGCCCTAGAAGACCTAGACAGGCTCATGCCCTAACCCCATCAAGGAGACGTGTGTTCCACACATACCCCTGGACAGAGCTAAGGCATCGTCACTTACCCCTTGAGGAATCACCCTCATCCGGGAGTACAACCCCTTTAGGGCGACAAGGGGTACCATGAACCACGACTAACCCATAAGGGTTTGAGTGGCCAAGTTATACCCTAGACCTAGGGCTAGTACTTAGTGAGGACACGAGTGTGCGCCGTAGGCGGACACGAGTGTTCTACTAAGCAAACTCCTTAAGGCTAGGTTTGGGATAACCCTAAGCACATGACCTTGCGAGTGCCTCACGAAAGGGCTCCTGCTAACATGTTTAGGTTGTTCAACTCTTGAATTCCAAGGAGAACACTCCCCTAGCCAAGTGTGCCTAAGCACACCTAGTTATGAGACCTAATCTCCCTTGAGCGGATGCCAAGGCTTAACACCCTAGTGCAAGCACAAGCATGTCTATTTGCTAAAGTATCCAAACCCTTGGCGACAAGCCCATGACATAACCCCAAAGGGCGTGCCTCAAGCGTTGTACCATGTGACGTTTAGCCCAGTGTCACATCTCCATGTGACACTGCCTTCCCCGATGTGGGCTATCATGCCATAGCCCTTAGATTCAAGAGTTGCACCAAGTGCCACAAACGTGGCTCCTAAATGCCGACTCTAGAACCCCTCAATGAACCCTCAGGAACCAAGTAACATGAACCTGTCAAACAAGATCCCACGCTCACAGTTGGACAAGGACACGGATGTGCCTTGCTTGGCTATGAGTGCTACACCTAGCTTGACGTGGAGGAGGAGGCTGGAGACAAGCCTCAACCTCTGCCTCTTGGAACGTGCATTCCGACAAGACCTCCCAGGCACGGATTCGCCAACGTTAAGGGTAAGCTACCCCGAAGGTGGGACGTACCCCTGGCATTTGGGAGTTAGGGCGGCACAACAAAGGGTTGTGCCTTAACGACACAAGCTAGAGCTTGCACCGGGAGAAGAGTAACGAGCTCAGTCATGAACCCAGGAACCCTCACTCCTATATACTACCTTATTTATGTGACAGAGGCCCCCCCCTTGTTTTCCTGTTTACATAAGTGGGATAGCACTGAAATCTCATTCCCAGAGGGAACATACTTGGTGAGTTATCCATCGACCCCTAAACCCTAACCTGTCAAACCTGGGGGTATTTCTAAGCATATCCGACATGCCAAACTCACCGGAACTAGCCATTAATCCAACCGGGACACAGAAAACCAAGGTAAGAGTTTTCTAGATGGAAGTGCTAGCTTCGCCCAGAGTTTCTTGCAAATACCTAATGATACCCGGTGGACCATCACTAGATATCCAAGTGCACTAAGCGGGCCTGTTTCTTCTACACCTAGGGCTTATCAACATAGTACAGTAGGTAACAACAGTCAACGTCCAAAGTAAAGGGTTAAGTCATAGTAAAAACTATGACAGCTTCAGTTTCGAAATCACTTTCTTCAGCGCTTGCAATATCTGAATCTTGTAAGGATGATGTACAATTAAATGATAAAGGGATAAGCAACGATATAGTGTCAACATATAAATGTAAAATGGACCAAACAAGTGAGTTGCAAAGTATTCAAGAGGCAATGCTACCCCATGTTACCCATGGCCATATTGTGTTGTTGGATGTTAATGGTGTTCTGCTTCATCGACAAAGGCCCGAAGATAGGAAAAAAGAAATCAAACAAGGAAATTTCATTTCTTGTCATGGTAAATTTCAATATGATACTATTTTTCGTCCAGGGTTGAACTGTCTCTTTCAAAAGCTTAAGGAGATGGGTGCGCTTATGGGGATTTGGTCATGCATGTAAATTCACAACTTAACACCACTACTGAATTTGCTTAAAAAACATTGTAGTGTTGCAGAAGAGGTGATTCGTAAAAATTGAATTTTTGACCAACGAGTATGTTATAAACCTCTTGAATTTCACAATATAAGAAAGGAAAGCAAGTCATACTTCTTCAATAATAAAAGATTAATTGGGCTTGATGGGGAGATTAGTCACTTAAGGATAATGAAGAACGCACATATCTTAGTGGTAGATGATTCTCCTTAGAAGGCTATGCTCAACCAAAATATTGTTTGTATTCATCCAATCACTTTTAACCCATATTATGATACTGATACCATGGATGAGCTAGTGAACTACTTGGATACGTGCCTTAGAAAAAGAATTTCGAAAACTTTTGTGCAATATCCACCGTATTAAACATTTCCTGAAACTTTTCTTTCTCATGATTTTGAGTTTTATAAAATGAAGAATAGCAACCAAGCGCTTTACAATATTATTCTTAAGGAATGTCATTTTTTATGCAGACCTGATCTTATCACATCTTATGTATTAATAAGAATGGTAACTCCCAAATGCATTCGTGAAAATGTTAGGTGGTGGCAACAACATCAAGATATTGACTAAAATGATTCGATTAATCCGAAGAGTAATGATTTAGATAAAATGAAGAGATTTCTCTATATGGTTAAGAAGAAAGTATTTATAAAAAAATTTGACATGTTGATAAGGAAATGATTTCATTTGTAATTATGTTTAATAGTATTTTTTAATTATTATAAACTATTTTTAGAATAAAAAATAATATGAATATTCTAAAATTTTATATTAAAGGATTAATTTATTAATTAATTAATATTTAAAGCTTAATTATATATTAATTAAATAATTAATTAATAATTAAAACTTAAGTATTAATTAATAATTTATTTTATATTTCCATTTTCACTTATCATGTCCACTTTAGTTACAACATGCATCAAAAAAAAACTACTTAAATTTGTTTGTCTGGTGTCTTGTTTGGGCCGTCCCATATTGGACTTATGCACTATCGATGGGTCATTATCTCCCCACCACTAGGGTTCAAAATTCATTAAAACTGAATTTTTTCTAATAGCATTGACTTCCTCTTGCTTAGACTTTTAATCTTAAAATGGTAATTTCAACGAAGGTTTTCAAAAATAATACTTTGCTAATTGAATATGCAACCCTTTTCCATTGTCTTCTTAAATCACACGCAACTAAATACATAATATATTCATAATTTTTTTTTCCAACAACAGTTTTTATCAATTAAGTACATACCTTTTTAGTCGTGACATGTTCTGAAGAAATTCTGCTCACGGAGCGATCTTCTAGGGTTTGAAGAAATCGGCTTTGGGGAATCGCACTTCGTAGATCAGCCTCAATCCTCTCATCTGAAA
The DNA here is from genome assembly GCA_003024785.1 of Selaginella tamariscina. Classification (NCBI taxonomy): domain Eukaryota; kingdom Viridiplantae; phylum Streptophyta; class Lycopodiopsida; order Selaginellales; family Selaginellaceae; genus Selaginella; species Selaginella tamariscina. The sequence goes on from PUQB01000072.1 coordinate 443,959, forward strand.
GGTTCATGGTGCCGATGCCCTGGTTCTTGGTCCGATTTAATCTCTCCATTGACTCGTCCAGAAGGTTGTGAGTGTGCTTTATTTGAGTAAGCGCGAAACACTGCATATAGCTTATAAGTGATGATCGTAAGATATGGCCCTAATCGTCTCTATATGCACAGTTAAAAACTGTGCATTGTACATACATACACACGATCAGAGGCGACAAGTAATTTTGAGCGTTTGTAATCTGAATTTCATGTATGCTAGTATCATCTCTATATATAATTATGTGTACATATGTATCTTTGTGGGCTATATAAATGAGTTCCTCCTTAGTGCATGTTGTAAACAACATATATGATAACAGGCTTTCTCGACTTTATGGAGTTTCGGAGTCCTGGAGACGTGCTGCGTTTTTTGAAGACATACAATAAGTTGATTAACCTGTTTTTAAGATCGCTAAACATGCTTACTACCAGACTGCAGGTATCCAACACATAATCATGATTATATGTTATTGCTGTTATTATGAATTTTATATTCATTTGTTGATAATGTTGTGTTAGCTATCTAACGCAAAATAGGACAATGGACAAACATGTTAACTTAAAAGATATAGCATACATTCTACCGTGCGTGTGTGTGAGAGACAGAGAGGTTGGACATTTCTCTCTACTAATAATCCCACAGTTACAACAACATATGCACTTTATTACATAGTAACATCTGTCCATCATAAACAGTATGTTTGTGCATCATTTAAGAATTCAAGCTCAAACAAAGAGAGTCTTGAACCATACGGATCTGATACAGTAGAACATTGCTATTTGTCTGAGAAGAATACGTACTTATCTGTGTGAATCCCTGAGCACACCTGAAATCGCCTGTCCCTCCGACAATGGCGAGCTCTCTTTTGGGCTGTGTGGAAGGATTCTGTCCGAGCATGCTTATGTAGCCCTCATACCCTTGGAGCTCCACAGTTATACTCTGGAGAAAGCTCTGTGTGGATATGGAGTCGAATGCGAGTAGCCCTTTAACTCGTCCGGCATACTTTGAGTTTATCGAAGGCTTCTCTGTGAGCTTGTCATCGATGATAGCCAGCGTCCCGAATTGGCTTTGGCTTGTGTTGTTTGTTCCTGGCGGAGGGATGATGATCGTCGTTGCATTGGGGCCGGAGAAGAGATCATGCATGTACAGAGTAAGCTTTGTGATTCTCTTTTCATCTTCTGATGCAAGACAACATGTTGCAGTGAAAATAATTAAAAACATCCATTTCAAGGGAGCCATGGACAACATGTAAGAGCTCCGTCTTATATGCAATTGTCAAATATTGTAATGTGTATTTCTTTTGACTTTTGTAATATTTGACTGAAGGATGGACAAGGAAAGAATGTTCTTTTCTAAAGTGGATGTACTTGGAAATTTTAAATTTACATATGCCTTTTAACATATATATTAAAATCTTAAACTTTAATACATAATTTAAAACACTGAAACACAATAAAGTTTTAAGTTGAAATTTTTGAGTATATACTTTCTGTTCCTATATTAAAATATTAAACTTCATTCTCTTTCGTTATTAATTATTATAGTAAAGTTTTAAATTGGTATATTTGTAAATTTAAGACTTTGAAGAGGGTACATATGTAACTTCCAAATATGCACAAATATGTTCTTTCTTTTCAATTTTTTTTTATAAAATAAACTATTTTATGTATTTAAAGGTGATATACCATGTTTAATGCATGCATTTTATTTTAGAATTGATTACCTTAAATCTTGTGAGTTTACTTGATAGATATTTAAAAGTATACTTCCAATCTATATACAATTTAAATATAACACTTGTTTTATATCTAAACACATAATATTTTAATTTAGGTTAATTGATTATTTTATATTTAGCCATATAAGTTGTCAATCTATTTACTAAGTGATTATAATACTTAAAATTAACTTAGAACAAATTTTCATTAAATTAGTTACGGTGCTACTTGATTAAATATTTATTTATTAATTTTTTTATTTACTTAAAAATTTTGAATTTCTTTAACAACCAGATTAAAAACTTATATTAAATCCTAATCTTACAAAATTTGTAACATTTGAATTGAGAATACTTGAACAGATTCTTAATTAAGCATAATTATTTTCTGGTTATATTCTTATAGGAAGGACGTAAAACAACAGTACAATACGCATATGATGTACGTGATACTTATAGAATATGTTAAGTAATTAAATAAAAGCTGATGTAATAATTAGTCTTACTGTACATTTCTTAAATGTCAGCGTGCTCAACCCTAATATTTATTTTGTATTTCCCGCTTGGACATCGAACGGTCACTATCCAACAGAAAATCAACGGTTCACATATCCACACGTTATCGCTCGCATTTTTGTTTTTCAGGGTTTAGGAGGAACTTGATGCACGTCTGGAGGCGCTCTGGTTCTTCATTTCTGCACTTGAAATCTCGACGTAAGTTACAATTTCTGTGTTCAATTTATTCACACAAAGGAGGAACTTTGTGACGGATTGAGCGATGTTCTTGAAGAAATCTCTTGTTTTCTATTGAGGCGCACGCAGGCGCGCTCACGGAATCCTTAAATCGGAGCGAATACTTCTGCTAGGGTTTGAAGGAATCGGCTATGGAGTCCACGGAGCTCGCCTGGGAGGTAACCGGTAAGCGCTGGATACGTTCGGGCATTTTCACAGCCGCCGCGACCTCGGCGGTGTGGATACTATGGGAAATCGCGCTTCCGAGATCATCCTGGGGCTCAGTCCTCTCATCGGCACTCAGATTCGTGCTTCTTCAGCTCGCGATGATCATCTTTGTTCTAGGGCAAAGGTTCATGGTCCAACCGGAGGCGCCGATGCCCTGTTCTTGGTCTGATTTGATCTCTGGCATTATTTCGATTACAAAATCCTCCCTAGGTATGTCGTCCGAGCATGAAACGGTGTTTCTACTCGTCCAGAAGGTGATGTTCTTTAGGAGTGTATGCTTTCTTGCATTAGCCACGATGAGTTCTGGGTTTCTTGCCTTAACGGCACTCACCTGGTCCTTGAAATTGGAGAGCCTATATATGGGTTCTCGTGGTGCTGCTCTTGGTCTGTGCTACATTGGTTTGTACACTTGGGGTAACGGCCATGTTTTGAAATCTCCGATTATCCAGGTACTTCGCAGAAACTTAACCCTCCGTGCGTTGTGTGTTGTTCTTAATGATCAGATGCGCACTCAAACGCTCACACATATACATCTCGATACATATATCACTGTGTAAAACCAGAAAACATGTAGATACGTATAAACACACAGAATTTATACCCGTGTAAACATTATAAATTCATGCATAGTCTTTGTACTCGTAGCTAACATATTCTCTCACATATACATATCTTCACTTAAATACACACGGACATTATGACCAATAGGTACAATATAGCTGCGTCTGTATCCGTCCTTAATGGTCATATACATTTATATAGATATCTATGCACATACGCATATGCATTCATATATGTATATATTTATGAATTTGCTTCAGTAAGATGCCAATATTATTTTATGTTATTTTCCAGAGACAAGTATATTTCAGTTTGAAGCTGGGTGTCATAAAGGCATTGAGCTCGGCCTTCAGAATTGCGACCATTTCGGTACCTGCTAGTGAAATCGTTGTAAGGCTGCTTTGGGGATCCCTAGTTGGTGACTGGGCCATGCTCTCTCTTTCGAGATTAGTTGTCTTCTTTATTGGTGCATTTTTCATCGCTTTGATATGGAACTTCTGCTGTCATTTCATCCAGGTATATGTTACACAAGAATACATTCATGCTGTACACGACAGGCTTATGTATGCATAGTGTAAATAGTATTTTCAAGGAGACGTAACAATTTTATATCTTTATTTTGAGTCATTTAGTTTCTTTTGTCAGGTTATTCACACGAGAAGGTATGTATTTGCTCCAGCGCCAGGATCAGCAGCCGCTGAGACAAATCCAACCGAGCCACTGCTCTCGGTTCTTGAAGACGACACCAACCTGTTGATGCAGTATCTCGGTACGTACTTGTGTGAGTGTGCTGTAATTAAGCATACAGCATTGGAAGCATAGCGGAAAACATAGCACATTTTATAATTTGCTGTGGCTTATCATATACACATTTAAAGACTATGTATTTTACATGTATGTATGTCTTACACCTTATCCTAGGTGAGGTAAATCGTCCAAAGATATGTAGGGTTCGCTATCTCAAATGGATTGATATACCTTAAGAAATAAAATATATTTCATGTATAGTAGTATCATCTCAATATAGAACAACAAACGTCTATAGTATGTGTATCTTTGTGGGATAACAGGCTTTCTCGACTTGTTCGTGATTTCTGGAGTTTCTGAGAGGAACATGGAGTCATGGAGACGTGCTGCGTTTTTTGAAGAAAGCGGTGACACATACAAGAAGGTGATTAACCTGTGTTTAAGACCGCTAGACAGGCTTACTACCAGGCTGCTTAAAGGTTTAGAAAGCTGTCAAACAGGCATTGAGAAACAGGCTCAGGAGACTGTACACACGAAAGAGAGCTTTCACGAACTGCAGGTATGCATCGCATAATCATGATTATATGTTATTGCTGTAATTCATGCTATTTTTATGTATTATGGTGGTTGCTGACCATGTTGTTCATAGTAAACAGCGTCGTAGAGTTGTATTCTGATTATGTAACTAGAAATACGAGAATCCATAAAACATGTACGAGGTTCAATTAGCTATATCTTAAAAGACATAACATGCATTCTGCGTGTGTGTGTGAGAGAGAGAGATAACTCGTTTACTCTTTTCAGATATGCTCCTGGTGTGCTTATATTGTGTCATCTTTGACTGCGTTTTCACGCACGGAGGATCGGTACGGCGTGGCCCAATTAACGGGGTCCAACGGCTCTGTTTTATCATCACTTATATCGTGCCTTCTTATTTTGGAAGTTTACCTTGGTAAACGTAGCAGCTTTGGAGCCATGAGTTTTGTCGGACCAAATGGAATCAGGTACGTGCCGTCTGATCTTCACCATTTATATATATGTCCTATGCTATGGAACAGTCTTAGCATGTGCTCATGTAAGTATCTCTCTAGATAATTATCGTCTTAGTTGTAACCTTCTAATAATTTACACATCCGACTGTAAATTAATCTGCGTTACTCAACTTTACGAGCACAATTCGTACATTATAGAACTGACAATGCCATTGTATGGCATCGGTACAAATTCCTCTTATTTTTTATACATATAAAGTATGTGGAAATGTTGTATACTTTGGAAGCTTATGCTTTTAGTTAATGAGCTACCAGTATAGCTATGTATGTACACGTATGTATGACTGACATGTACACATTTGTTCTCTTTTTTTTCTGTGTGTGTGGTGTGTGTGCGTGCGTGTGGAATAGAGACGTAACATATGCTTACATGTTTCAGTCAACATAGTATATAATAACTAGTTTCATACCTCGATGTATATTCGAATCTATGTACCTTTATACCTGCCTTGTTCTATGGTTGTAGATAAATAGATTATATAGAGTGATAAGCCTTACAAATGTTTTAAATAATTATCAGATGGGCAGTTCCGTACAGAGGAGCACTGGTGGACGTGGACAGGAAGCCCGGGATTAGCCTGTTCAGGAAGAAGTCCGTACAGCACAGGAAGGCCCACGTATTGGCTGATATTCTCATTACAGCGATTCACAGGATACTTGGTGTTTTCAGGGAGGAAATGGTGGCAAACAGGAGTGTAGCTGAACGCGATTGGCTGGGAAGGCATAAGCCACTTTTTGGTACACCGGAGATGCACCTTCAGAAGCTTAATCAGTTTATCACGTTCCAGGAGTGAGTCTTAACTAGTTTAATTTAGTTTTCTAGATCGAAGTATAAGTGGCTGTGTGAGTCGACTGAAATACGCAGTAACTAGTTGAAGTTTTGGTGGGGATTAGTTGGGTATGGTTAGTTGACTCAAGTTGAAGTTTTGTTTGGGAAATTATGTATGGTGTCATAGATTTGAGAGTAGCTTATCTGCTCTAATGTGGATGGCTCACGGGTATACATATGCATGAAATATATATATATATTAAACGCCTCTCACGTGTGTGTGCTTCATTCATGCACACATGCTTTGCTTTTAATATGGCTTAATCCAGCTGTGTGCGTTGTTTTTTTCTTAATTTTGATTAAATATTTTCAATGGATTAATATTACTATTAGACACTGTTGAAATAAATCGAATATTCCTGTTTGCACGGCTTGTCAGTTTATCAGTTCGAATATTCCCATTTGAGTTTGATAAATAACTCAAGAGTACTTTATATAAAGTTGGTGATGATATACTTAAGTAGTATATAAATAAATAAAAGATGTCAAAAATCTTATAATATATATTCAATTCGGCTCATTTAGCTTCCAAAAAATTTTAATAATATGTTTAAATGGACTATTGAGATTTGACATATAAATTTTAATGGAGGCCAACATGAATATAACTTTCCAAATATTTTGGTTTAAGATTTTGAAATCCTATTGATTTACATGTATGTATTTAAATTTAATTAATTCACATGTATAAGTGTACATAAAGATATTTTATTAAAGGTGGGGATATATAGTAAGAAGAACGATATATTTCATAAAAAACATTGAGAATTTATTATAATTTCTTTTATATGAAATTACAAGATTTAAAATGGTAGAATTGTAAACACATAACTTTGTTTTGGAAAAAGAACATGAATTTGCTTGATTAGGTTCATATTAACAAGAAAGAAGAATAAGTAATGGAGCACATTGTAAAAATATTAATTATTTAGACAATTGTTCAATCTTGCTACTCAATTTTTTGGGTCATTCGATCTAATTAGGTTTGTTAATATTATGTATAAAGAGTTAGTAAGATAAGCAAGTGCTACATAAGACAATTATAGAAGTAGTGAAAGTAGTGATGGAGCCAAAGTTAGCAACTATGCAAACTTCAATGATGTTTCACCCAATGAGGATAAAAACTCCAAGCCTTCCAATTTGGATGTCAAGACTGCCATTATTCTTAGGCAATGACGGTTAAGTTAAAAGGTTATTAAGGTATTAATATGACCTACACCAAGAAAATGCACTAATGACAATCCTTATGAAGGAAGTGCAATGTTTATAAGTTGAGAATCATGAACTTTAATTGCAAGTAGTAACATTAACACAAGACTTGAAGAATGAGCACCAAAAATTTGGAGCATACAAGCCATATTGGAAAGTAGATGTTCTTGTAGAGGTACTTGGAGAGGCACCTGGTAAAGCAATAACATCTACAACAAAGTAGTGAGGGCATTGTTAAGAATAAGGAGGGGACTATGTGAATAGGTTAGAAATTCATCATGCATTGTGGGATCATCAATTGCAAAATGGAGAAAATAATAAAAGGAAGAATGCACAATTGAGAGGATTCTCAATTGGAAGGATGCCCAAACCAAAGAATCTCATTTGAGTGGAAGAAAGATTTAAAAAAAAACAAAGGAGGAAACAATTATGGTAGTTATATGTAATATAAATGGAGGTAGTTAACAAAAGAGAGGTAGTCCCCACACTTGCTCTTCTATACACATTCATAAGCAAGTGCATTTGTGTGTATTATTGAGTATTGAATTCTTCATTCTCCCAAAGGAGTGACTCAACACAATAATAACTTACATCATTCTTATTCTTGACCTCAGAAACAGATTTGGGAGACTCAATTGATTATTAAATCTGAATATTAATTTAATGAATATAAAAATAAAATTATTATTCATTTTATTTCTTGATTAGGTGGCTTTGACCCCATTGGTTGGAAGAATTTATATAATTGTGTCAGGGTGAAAAATACTTGATAACAGCAATACTAAGCTTCCATATGGCTTGGAGCTTCACCACAACTTAGAACTTCATCATGGCCCAAAGCTTCCATGACCAAGAATTTCTAAGTTTCCACATGACTTTAGAGCTTAGTTTTATATATGAATTTGAGTCGTTATGCATATGTCAGTCTAAAAGTGAATATAATTGAGTTACTTTTCATAAATATTACATGAGCATAGTTCACCCTTTTTTTAAAGAAAAATTAATCATTACTTAACGATTTTAATGAGTTCATTAAAAAGTTTAAGAATTATTTTTGTGATCAATAGGATTTGTCAATTCAATCAAGGTAATCATCTAGCATATGTGTATATCTCAGAGTTTTGTCTTTTGACATGTGATGTATCTTGGAATGAAAAACCAATTATATCATCACAATCATGTTAAGGATCTTCTCTTGACCTTCCATGACGATCCAAAAACTCTAGTTGAGATTAATAATCATGATGTGCAAGTGACATTTTTGAATATATTTAGGCACCCTGTCCAAGGGAATACACATGCAACAATGGTAACATCATCCCTAGTGGCACCAAATGAGATGTTGATTCCTATTTATGTTCTTATGGATGATTCAGCTCTCCTAAAATGTGAAGTAACTTGAACACAACATCATGAATCTTTAATTGAAGTAGAGAAGCATCATCATAGGACCAATGGTTTCTTCTTTATTATGATAGTCTAGGTCATATTGCAATAAACTGCCCCAACAAACTTAGGAGTATGGTCAAATATGTCCATCCTAGAGTCCCAGGCGTGTGATCATGTGTGTCCCCAAAATTACCAAATTATATTTATTGTACCTTTTTATATAAAAATGAGAACCATGTATATAACAAAACCATTTAAAAAAAATTTGCTTCAGAAACCCAAACTTTTTTTTATTGTGAAACCATTTCTCATACCACAACAAAAAGTTTCAAAACCATTACTAAAATAGGTGATATAAGTAAGAAAATTTAACATGGGTTTTCAAAGCTTATATGGTTTAAAAAATGATTTAGTACAGTAATAACCATAACCATATCAAAAATCATGAAAAGCCAGTAGAAAACCATAACCATGTAAAAGAAAAACATGTGCTTTTAAGAACCATGTGACACAAAGACTTGTTATAAACCATATGTGAAAATTGGGAAAGCCCTTTTACTTGACATGATGCAAAAACATGATATGAAAAAAACTTAGAGTGTGACCAGCAACCTACTAGCTTAAGATTAGTCTAAAAAGGAGATTAACCTTAATATTTGGCTTATCAGGATCTTAGGTGCAATAGTAATCTATTATTATAATATAACAATGTCTATACAACATTATAAGTCCTCAAAACAAAACTTTTGAATGTTGTTGCCCTGTGGAATGAACTTAGAATAGTAAGGTGATAACCATTAATAAACATTAAGAGTAAGAATAACCACATTATTAAGGGTTGAAGTAAACATTTAAGAAACTTCTTTAAATGAAGTTCTAAAGGGAAAATGTTAGCCGGGTTGCTAACAAAGTCTAAGGTAGCAACATACAACTTCATTAGAGATGAATATTATAGAAATACGTCTAACTCATTTTATACAAATAAGGTAACGTTATAGATTTTACCTTGTTCCATGCCCATGACTAACCTCTCTATCAAATAGTCTTATTGTCACGTTAAAAAACGATGTCCTTTAGTGCACTTGGGCCTATGGGGTTGGTCCAGCTGGTTGTCTTGATTGATGGGCTGTGAGGAACAAACTCCAGTGGAATCCAATTAGGTCCCTTGTGAGTCTAATCTAGGTTAGGGTGGCCCCTGCCCTAATCGATGAACTTTAAATTTGATGGGTGTATTAAAATTTAAATTTAAATTCACAAAAGGCACAAGCTCCTTTCACCTGCACATAGAATATTATTAGAACAAGTTTGTTTTATGCTTCATGTTTCACACTCATATTATATATATTTTTAAAATAATATATATACTTATTAATTATATATTGTTTTTTACAATATATATTATTACATAATATATATATATATATGTGTGTGTGTGTGTGTGTGTGTGTGTGTAATACATATATATTACATACACATACATATATTGTTATATATAAATAAGCAAAAACATATTTATATAATTTCTTTATTCATATAAATATTTAATAGATATTATTTTATTCATAAATAAATAATAGGTAATATATATATATATAATTTAAAAAATATATATAAGTGTGAAACATGAAGCTTAAAACAAGAGTAATTGATTTAATTTAATTTAGTTTTCTTAAAAATTTAAAATGCTGAATCTAAGCACACCATAATCATGTATATGTTTATGCATATATGGTTATGTGTAATACACAAGCACAGGATACACGCAGTCATTTCTCAGAATCAGATAGCGTGATAACCTTTTAAAGGCTTAAAGAGAGTTAAACTCTTTGAGGAACTTGGATAAATTTTGGACATGGCTGCACCACTCTTACTATGCAATGAGTGAAGCTGAACAAGAGTATGGTTGAGAGGTCTGCCACTGCCATCTCAGCTGTACGTGACTGCTTCTGGCAATAATCTTAGCACTGCTCTGCCTTAGAATTTTCTCCAAGTTTTTAATATCATTGGTGGCATTTTTTTTTCTCCGAATACTCTTTTAATAAAATACATGCTTTTCAAAAACTCTTAATTTGGTTACATTACATGCCTTCCTCTCAGTGTCAGTTGTAAACATAGTTATCCCTACACTGAACGCACATAATATGTGTCAGAGGGCTCCTAGTAACGTAGCTTGGAGGTGCGATGTGTTTACCCCATTTGCTGTTAAAACTTCACAACATCTTATCTGCAAATAAAAATATGAAACCATATTTAAATAAATTAAAAATTTTCAGTCTTTCTTTTTACAGATTATATATCACTTCTGAGACTTATCACCATAATTTAAAAAATATACATAAATATATATTACATATATATATATATATATATGTGTGTGTGTGTGTGTGTGTGTGTGTGTGTGTGATTTCACTTCAAATATCGATGAATTTTCAAAAATATTCCTTACATATATTTTAACTATCACCAAAATATCCTTGGACCAAGAATATTCTGTTGATATCCCTCACAAATGGCCACTCTTAGTTGTTATTTAAAAGAAAATAAATGTTTTTAAAAAATATTTTGCTTATTCATTACTAGTACACATGTAATGTGTATGTGTGTGTGCGTGTTAGGGAGGTGAACATTGCTTGTAAATACGCTTTGCCAGTTATATTGTTTATTTATTAATATATTTATACTGTTTCATTATTCAAATAATCTACTCTGTAAAACAAACTTGTAAGAGTAGCAAGCAATTAATCTCATATAGCACACAATGTTTACGTGGATCACGCCCTCCACCATAAACATGAGTATGATCCTCTTAACTTTCTTGGACTTCTCATCCGTGTACTTAGGAGATGGACTTTAATACTCAATCCTTGCCTTCGCCAGCTTCTTCAACGCATTCCTCGCAGCATTCCCAGACCTCGTTGCCTCCTCAACCAACCCATTCCCTCACAAATATATTCCTTATTAAGGCAAACATCTGCTTTCTTAACATCCTCTCCACCAGAGTGTTCAGCACACTCTCATCATCAAACCAGAATAGTGCGCTTAGAAAGCCTCTAACTTCATCACTCAGGGTTAACTTCCCGTCATAATGAGCATCATATTCTGCATCCTCAGTATATTGTCATATAAAATCTCCCCATAGCAATTCATTTTTCTAGTCTCGTAGTCAATCATGTCCAAACACAGTGTCCTAAAGAGAGTTGCCAGCTCTTCATTCCTGCTCATACCCTTCAAGCCCAAGAAATAACCTGCCCTGTGCATCGGTATGATGACTTTAAGAAAAGAAGCTCCAGAGTCTTTACATTGCTGAACAAATTCTTTTGTGAGCACCAAAACCCTCTCTGAAACTACCATTAAAGAGGAACTCTTACAATCAATCAAATCTGGCATGCAATATCTTAGCCTGCTAGCAAACTCAGCGGCAGCCTCATGAAGACCAGCATAGTTAAGCTCGATTATGAAATCTGCAAGAAAGTTAACAAATTTTGAGGACAGCATTTTACCACCGGCAGGATTCTCCTTAAGAGGATGGATTTTCATGTAATATGAATGCTTGGATTCTTCTCTCCCTTTTGTAACTCTTCCTTACTGAAGAGAGCTCGGCCTTCCTCCCACTTAGTAAAGACCAATGCAAAGCCCTTCCCACCTATTTCTCTCCAATGCATACTTCCTCCTTAAGGCTTGTAACAGCTTCTGTATTCTATTCTTAAAACATGTCTGAGGTGGAATCTTGTCACATAGCTCCTTTGCAACAGCCACTGCTGCCTCAGGACATCCCTGTAAAGCAAGCGCAGCAGGAAATCCTCCAGCCTCGATGGAGTCTGTCAGTTGATCTTGAGCATCCTCAATGAGCTTCCTGCAGTCTTGCCATCCATATCTCGCTATCATAGGTCATTCTCCTCCATCCACCGCGCTTTCACCCAGCTTCCTTGATCCCAAACTTCAATGAAAGCTCGAACAGCTTTCGAATGCTCCGGACGTCTCTGTCTTCCTCACAACCATCTAAGCTTCTGTAGATATGCTGCTGCAACTACAGATGTAAGTCGCCTTTGTACTGCTTCACAAGCCACTCTAAGCAGCTGGATATGCTTGTTCTTTGGCCATATTACAAATGCTGCTGCATGGTACCAATACTCTTCAGTGCTGCCCTCGTTTCCTCTGTAGCTTTGTAATCAAATCCACTCTTGAAATTATCGAGGTGAAAATATGTGTTGCATTATCGTCACTGGCATTGTCACTTTCAGCATCATCACTGTCAATATCACTTTTGCCATCATCACCACTTTCAGCATCACTTTCGGTCTCATCAAACCTGAGTACTTCCCTTAAGATGATACGTCCACTCTCCGAGCTGAACTGTTCGATCGTCAGAGGATCTCCACTCCTGAATACTGTAGGTGTTAGACTTACCCTCTGACTCTTCCTTGTTCACAGGGTCTCTGTGGTACTTCACGAGCATGCATAAATAAACCTCCAGAAAGTCACTGCAGCTCTGCAGGAGCGAGGCAATCACACGGTCGTGTCCCTTGAGACCTGCATAGCACAAGCTCTCGTGCAAGTAAAAGTACCCCAGTTCTTTCCAGACGCACTCTCAGCCCGTGTCTGGAGCCCTTAGGCAAAGTTGACACATAGAAAGGAATGAAATCTGTATTCTTCCTCACAAGGCTAAATACCAAGCACAGCCTTGAACCGTTTGTCACCTCGGAGAGCTTGTGTTCACAGTCACAGAAGAAAACGGTGCAAAAGTAACCTCTGTTGCTGCCCGTTGAGAAGTCGAAAGTCTCCTGAGAACCTCCCTGTCTTACAGTGAGAGCTTCGTGTGTCCAGATGAGGTTGGCAACTGGATAATCATCGTGGCAAACATGCCGCCTTCCTTTTCCTTTTCAGTATCTGTAGAACTTAAAGTGGCCACCTAAAAACTTAACTTAGTTACACAGGCGTACAGCGCGCAAGCACACACATACCTCTTTCATATTGCATTCACCTCGACCATCAAGGCTTCATAATCAACATTGAGCTTAACCAGTGCCTTACTTGCACGTTCATGAAGAAATTTGGAGCTTCTGGACATGAGACTTTTGAGGAGTGCACTTGCCAACCGTTGCGTACATCCGTGTCAACTAACGTTCCGAAAATCTTCTTGTGAAAAGGGAAGCTCAATCTTTCCAGCTCCTTCTATTGTTAATGAAGTTGGCAATTCTACGCCCATTATCTCACCTCCGTTGGCAAAAGACTCTGGGACACGAGCTCTTGCAAATCCATGATAGAGAAACCCTAATTCCTTAGTTCAAAGCTTGTAGATTTATTCTCTAATCATTAAAAGCACGAAACATCATGGTAGAAACACCAAGCACGCTCGTAGGCAAAATAGCAATATCAGGGCTGAACATTGCACTATTTAGTATAGTAGCAAAAGAAACCTGCTCAGCACATATCATGTGTCAGTGTACACAATCTGTGAGATCCCATCCAAATATACCTAGAGAGAGATATATTTTAATATTACATATATAGAAGGTCACTTAAAGTTAGTACTTTCAAACTTATTTAATTCAAAATAAATAGTATAATTTTTGTAGGTTTTTTTAACTACATAACCTATATTTAAGAAGGGATTTATAGAGTTTGACTGGTAAACAAGAGCCCTGCTGGCCTCTTGCTGATTTGCAATTGAATGTTTAATGGAAGTTTTATGTGTTGGGTATGTAAACAGGATGTACGTAAATACATCACAGTGCATTACAAACATTAATTATTATCAACGAACTGAGAGACTGATAATCCAAGATATACTTGGAGTTACATGGAGAACTAAGAAAATTTGATTAAAATAGCTTCATAATTAAGTAATATTAAATTTAATAACATCAATAAGTAGGGATGCCTTGCAAATTAATGAAACTCGATTATGCTTACATTATGTTGTAACTTTATTATGACCATACATAAAGTACAACTGTTTATATAGATTTGTTATAGTTAAATTTAATGTAATTGTTGGCTTTTCATTCCTAGAAATATATGTATCCCTTAAAAATTAAAGTAATATTTACATATATATTAGAAGAGGTAAAACAAGAATATTCTGTTAACTTCTTCAAAATTATGGTGGAATGTTTTAAGTTGTATTTATCTAAGTCGTTATCAAAGATTAATAAAATAAAATATAATCATTTGATGATTTTCTCCAACACTCACACTTTTAATATGAAACAAAAAAAAAAAACTAATCCTAAAATATACTGGTCTCTCTCTCTATTACACGCATGCATATATATATATATATATATACATACACACACACACTACACATACATTTGGTTGGGTGCCGCAGAAGATAGTGCAAATTGGCAAAAGCCAGGTGCGAAGTTCACTCTAAAATGTTTCTCATTGTATGTGTTTGAGAGAAAGAGAGAGAGATTATAATTATCCATTGTCTTTTAAACTGGTAACTCTAGAGAATAGTATTGTAAGTTTTGAACTGCACAGAGACGAGTAACAAGGCACTATTTTGTATACTATAATACCATGCAAGGGGGGTTTTAATCAGTGAATTTTGTGGTGGCAGGATCTTACTACCCGCAGTATTTGTAGTCTACCAATTACTGTAGTCTGTCCGCTAGTCAACTGCCGTTGACTGAGAGTCCGTCAGCCAACTGTCGGTCAAGCACTTAAGTCAGAGTGATTGACGCTGAATTTTTAAAACATTTTCGATTTAGTGAAACAAACAAACACAGAACAGAGTCTACAGACAAACAAACACAAAATAACCAACAACACATCTTCAGCTTCTTGCTTGCAGGCATGTACTTCTCCATCAGCTCCACACGGTCGCCTCCCGACTGAGGTTGAGGCGGAGGCATCCGGCTGGTAGTGCTGGCTTGTTCCCCTGCCAGTGCTTTGGTTTCTGTTGCCCGTCCGGGCCGTCCCCGAGGGGTCCATAACGTGTTGAGGCTCACGCACGGTAGCTTCAACTTCAGGGCTTTGTTAATGTCCACCAGCGACCTGTATCTGTATTTCGTGTTTGCACTTTCATCATCACCTTCAAACTCGCTATCAATATCAGAAGTTTCCTCCGGGCCACCACTAGAACATAAAGAAAGTTGAAAAAACAACGATGATAAGAAAGAAAAAAAACTTAGAGTCGCTGGTGTGTGATGCTCTGATGATCATCCATCTGAAGAAGTGGAGCTGCTGAACAATCTTCTTCCTCCCCTTCTTCTCCCGAATCCGAAAAAATCACATGTGCTTCTGTGTCTTCAAGTTCTGTGTCTACAACGTCTACATCTTCACCACGGAATAGTGCCCGAGCAGCTTTAGCTTTTCCCTCCCTCTCTTGCAGCACCTTTTCTGTGCTCATACTAAGCTTGCCTCCTCTGTCGTTGTTATGGTAAATATGAACAAGCTTGTGCGCCCGTTCCGCGGCCGTCCTGAACAAACAACCAAAAATAAATTCAATTGATAATTCACAACAGATATTACGCTTTGTTGTGTGAACATTCTTGATAGCACTGAAGTTCCGTTTTGATGAAGAGTTGGAAGTGCACATTCCCAAAACTATGCAATATGCCAAATGCGGGGTGCGTGCATTCTCAAGTTGTGATTGGGGCCCAATACCTATATGCTGCTCTCCTTCCTTCCTATCTTCCCATCGCATCGAAACGGACGAACCTTCTCTGAACATGCCTTGCCGTAAAAAGTAATCATCAACTTCTTTCCGGAACTGGCTCCATGCTTCAGAATCTGGATAAAACTTCCGTCCTACTTGGAAGAGTTGCTGTTCTGCTTCTGGTACACAAGGCTGCTGTGGATCAAGAGCGACTGCTGCTCCAAACAATTCACAAAATTTGTAGTCCTGCTCCCGAGATTCGAAGATGTCTAAAAGTATCTTCTTCTGGCGGCCACTGAATCCCATCACCGCCTTTGTAGTGGATCTCAGCATATCCCAAGCTTTCCAAACGCTTCCGAGGGTGGGAGCCGTTTGATCGAAGTGTCGAATGGCAAGGAACACAGGCCACAGCAGTTCGTTCTATGCAGTTAATCTTTTCCCAGAACTCTGTTCCCAGCACTGCTGCTTCACAAGCCTGAGCTTAGCTGCTGATTTTGGCTGGAAACCCAGCTGCGATAATCTTCCGCCACAAACACCTGACTTAGTGTCTGTCGAACATCCAAAAGACGTTTCAGCACAGAGAAATTTGCAAACCGGCACAAACCCGAATGGTAGTTGTAAGTTGTAATGTAACTAACTGTTACTAACTTGTGAATTGTTACCTGGTGGTGGATGGTTTGACAAGCTCCTTCTTAAGTCCGAGAGATGTGTTTACATCCCGAAACAGCTTCAGCATGCAACCATGGTTCCGAATGAAGTTCACCACTTCACCTGCCTTTTTTAAAGTCGATTTGATGAAACCTCCACAAAGCTAGAATCAAGTTCATGGCGTGACACTGGCACGGGATGCTCCAGAAGCGTGGATATTTCTGCTCTACGTCCACAGCTCTTTATGTTTGCAGCATTATCCATGACAATGGAATAAATCTTGAACGGAGTTTTCAGCTGTGGGGAAAAACATTAATAAGTTAACAACGAAATGAAAACGAAATCATACCTGACGAATTTTCAGTCCTCACACTGTTGTAGTAACAATCTCGACCGTTTACTGCATCAACAATCGTGAAGTTGACTTCACATTTTTCCAGCCATCCGTAACCAGTTATAGTGGACGCAACAAGGGCAATAAAGCTCATCCAGCAAGTTGCACCGCAGCTCAGTTACAGATGGAACTTTGAAACCTGAAAAGCCTTGCGCTGCAAGCTCGTCAACCCATGCCTGAAGTGCGGGATGCGTCAATGCGTGGAAAGGAATTCCGGCCTGATAGAACCAGTTCGCCCACATCAACTGGAGCCGTTAGCTTCGTTGTTGTTGCGATTGTCGTGTTCGGGAGAGTGGTGACCTGCATTCATCACCAGCAACGTTGTTTGTTGTGGGGTTCCATATCTCAGTCAATGCCTGCATGACAGGTGCTGCTTGGTGCCTTCTAACATTTCTGATTTCATTTGTATAGTTAACAAACTCCCAAGCTTCGTTGTCATCCCAATTCGGAATCTTCGACCGGCTTTTAGGGGTTGATCTCCGCAAACGTGTTCGTTGTTGTGGACGCCCACCTGATTCTCCTCTGCCCGCTGTGACTCTGCTTCAAGTTCAACCTGTTGTCCCTCGTCCTTAAAGGTAAACTTAGACACAAGGTCATCCGGTTTCGGATCCCCACTCCCTGTCTGTGCCTGGCTTCAGCTTCAGCTTCAGCCCGCTCCTAGTTGCCGCCCTCCGCCGGCGGCACGCCCAGACTGTTGCTGCGCCACGCCCCTGTGCCTGTTGCCGCCCTAGCTGCTCATCACCGCCGCCACACTGATTCCGTCTCCGACAAATCCCTTAACAGAATATTCTTCAAATATTTTTAACGCCGGTTCCCAAAATTGGATTTACTTTAATTACTTATATTATGCTAATATATTCGTAGTACGAAACTGCTTCGCACTGGTTTTAATATACAAATGAATATGAATTTTTTTTAAAAGTATGCAAATGAATGTTATATTTAAAATTTTATCATGCACATCGATTAACCATACAAATGAATGATAATTTTAAAAATCTTAAGCAATGAGTTTTGAACTTAATATGATATTAATTAAAACAAAAAACTACAGTCAAAACTTACTTTAAGATAAATCCTGCTACTTTTCATATTTCTGCTCCAAGGTTCCCTCCCTCCTCTTCTGAAGCCCTTGTTCAGGTTCTCACTACCACCCTCCAGCAGATTTTATCTGCTTCTAGTTGTGTTTTTATTGCTTCATAAATTCCTTCCAAATTCAATTTTATTCATGACCCTGTTTATGTTCATATTCATGGTCATGTTTCTGTTCCTGTCCCAATGTATTTCCTCCACAAATTCCTTCTAAAACTTCTCCACGAGTTCTTTCAAAATTTCCCTTGAAAAATCCTTTCAGAGTTCATGTTTCAACCCTTGTTTTTAAGATGAATCTTCACTTTTTTGTTCTAAGGTTTCTTCCAAGGTCCCTCCTCTTTTGAAGCCCCCTGTTCAGATCCTTACTACCACTCTCCAACAAATTGCTGAAGATCAAAACCCTTGTTATATCTTTGCCTTACAAGTTTTTCCTTCATTGACTCAGTTTTAGTTCCTCCTACAGTTCTCCCTATGATTTTCAAGATGTTTTTGACAAGGCTACAATTCTTCTTGCACATCAGCTTTATGATTATCTTATTGACCTTCAAGAGGGTAAGATTCCACCTTTTGGTGGGATCTATGCACTATCTCCATCCGAGCTTGAGGTTCTTCACGAGTATGTGGAGACGAATTTCGATTTAAGTTTTATTCAACATTTCAAGTCTTTAGCTAGTGCCCCTATTTTATTTGTTAAAAAGAAAGATGAAGTTTATGTTTGGTGGTTGATTATAGAGGATTGAACAAGATTACAATGAAGAATAAGTATTCACTGCCTTTGATTCCTGAACTTTTAGAACATTTTTGAGGAACTCGTGTGTTCACTAAAATTGATTGGCGTGGGGCTTACAACTTGGTCCATATTTGCCTAGGTGATGAGTGAAAGACAACTTTTTATACTAGATATGGACACTTCAAGTACACGATGATGCCTTTTGGCCTAACGAATGCTCCAGTAATTTTTTAACACATAGCAAATGACATCTTTTAAGAATACCTAGATCAGTTTATAGTAATCTACTTTGACGACATTTTAGTGTTTTCTAAGTCTCAAGAGGAGCATGATGAGCATGTCAGGTTGGTGTTGCAAAAGCTTAGAAAGCATAGTGTATATGCAAAGTTAGAGGAGTGCTTCTTTGATCATGACACTGTGAGTTCCTTGGTTACATGGTGTCTTCCTCAAGCATTTCTATGACATGACTAAGGTACAAACTATTCTTGATTGGCAACAGCCCAAGTCTCTACGTGATGTACAATGTTTCTTGGGATTTGCTAACTTTATAGGCGTTTCATTCGAGACTTCTCAAAGATCACTTTGCCTTTCACACAACTCACCAAGCAATCATAAGAATTTCTTTGGATTAACAAGGTAGAGGAGGCCTTTCTACATCTCAAGAAGGCTTTCAATTCAGCTCCTATCCTTGCACATCCTGATCCTTCTCAACCTTTCATTATAGAAGCTATGATGCATCTGATTTTGCTATAGGATTTGTACTCTCAAGTATAAGGAGGACAATCTTTTGCACAGTAACTTTTCATTCTCGTAAGTTCTTGATAGAAAAGATCAACTACAAAATTCATGGTAAAGAACTATTGATAATTGTGGATTCTTTCGAAGAATGGCAACATTTCCTTGAAGGAGTAGCTCATCCTGTGGAGCTAAATTATAAGAACTTGAAGTACTTTCAAATAACAAGGGTTCTTAGTTGTAAGCAAGCTAGATGGGCATGCTTTCTTTCTAGATTCGACTTTATCATCTGTTACATGCTTGGTTTTTGGAACGGATAAAGCAAATGCCTTCTCCCATAGGTCCTACTTGGCTCCTATTCTAAGGGATCTAGCTTACAATGGTCAAGAACAAGTAGTTTTAGGTCCATAACATTTTCAAGTCTTAGCTCTCCAAGTATATGAAGCTCCTTCCGATTTTACACTTTTATAGGAAATTCGAAGGCAGCTTCATTTAGATGAGTTGGCCTACAATGTCATTTTGCATTTGGATCCCAACGTATCAAGCACTTTCTCCTCATCAACACATTCAAATTACTAGCATTTCACTCAAAGATGGTCTATTGTATAGGGAAGGACTTTTGTATGTTCTTATAGGAAACTGTTGACTATAGTCTTGTCATGACACTCCAGCCACATGTCATTTTGGTGTGTCAAAAAGGAAAGTCAAACCATGGGTGCTGACCTGTGAGTGCAAAGAAAGGAGTTTGGAAGAGTGTTGGTTTGTTCATCTCTCTGAGGGTGGTATGCATAAGAGAGGTTAGCCTTGATCTTCATCATGCTAAGGAGTTCTTGCCAAAACCAAGACATGAACTAAGGTTGTCGTACAATTTCCTCAAGAACTAAATTGATTGTTGCTTGTCTTGTGAAATTCTTGGTGCAAGGAAGGAAATGAGCCTATTTGGTGAACCTATCTACCACCACAAGGATTGCATCAAAACCACATACCTGGTAATAAAGTCCATGGAGATGGATTTCCAAGTTCTATAGGAACTGGGAGAGGCTGAAGAAGACTATAGGAAGAATGACGAGGTACCTTTGATCTACTACAAATGTCACAATTGTGAACAACCAGCAGCTCAAGATAGACTCCAACATATTCAATAGGTACATGATGATTTCCGACTTCACCTTTAAAAGGCATAGGATTGCTACAAGCACCATGCTGATTCTCATCAACAACCTTCTCATGAATATGAGGTTGGTGATCATGTTTGCCTCCTTTGAAAGCACATTCGAATCAATAGGCCTTCCTACAAGTTGGATTTTTAGTCTTGGACCTTACAAGATTTTAGTAAAGATCAACCCAATTGCTTACAAGTTGGATTTACCATCTTCTCTCAAGATGCATCACGTGTTCCATGTTTCCTTGCTCAAGCCATATCATCCTTCTTCCATGCTGGGTCGTGTTCTAGTCCTCCTCCAGTCCATTTCTTATTGAAGGTGAGTCCAAGTATGAGGTAAACTCTATTCTGAATTTCCATTTTTATTGAAGGCTACTTTAATACTTAATTAATTGGAAGGGTTATTTTCTTGCAAATTGCACTTGGGAACCTTTGTCATGCACCAGAGGTTGTTACTCTTTTCCATATTTTGTACCCTCACAAGCCTGGTCCAACGACTTGTAGAACTCGTTATTAAATGGGCGAGAAAGAGGGGAGAGGGGGGTTTGCTGTTATAACCCAACCTGAATATTCTTAAGAAGGTTCTATATGAATATTTTGAGTTAAGGGTTAAAGATAAGATCACTCCAAAGATAGCTTGTGAGTACATAAGGACTAGGTTATCATTGTATAATTTAGTCTCTATCAACACCAATTAGTGATCCTTTTCTTATTTCTTGTTCTTATTTTCTATTAGCTTTTCGTCTGATTGGGTCTTGACAACAATAAGGAACAATAGACAATTAGGCAAGAGGGTAGTCATTGGGCATAGGGTAAAAATTTATGACAATGTGCTAAGTGCGTGGTAACAAATGCACTAACTATTTGCATGTTTCCTATGTAGTTGACAAGGGTTAGCATGGCTGGGTCCAATGGAAAAGAACATTCAACTTGCTAGGAGGTACTAGTGAACACATAGGGTGAATCAACCTATCCACTTGTAGGCAATAGGAAAGAACATTTATTTTGTTGGGAGGTACTAGGGCGTCACATAGGGTGAACCAGCATGTCCACAAGGGCGTGGAGTCAAGTAGAAGCGTGTTGAATATTGTGCACTATTGAATGTGGGATAGGCCAAAACAAAGGTCGATAAGTAATTATCACTTTTCTCCTTAATGTTTAAAAGGATTGAGATAAGGATATAAAAATCATGAGGTGTTAATTAGATTCTCTTTGAAAACCTAAAGGGTAAAGGGATTGAAATAGCATTGAAAGGGCGTCATATTTAGCACACTTCCACTCAAGTCCATGCCCTCGTGAACAAGCCGGTTCACCTTGTGTGAACCCCATGGGCTTACTAGTACCTGTTGGCACATCCGATAGTGAACAATATTTAGCACGCTTCCACTCAAGTCCATGCCCTCGTGAACAAGCCAGTTCACCTTGTGTGAACCCTATGGGGCCACTAGTACCTCCCAACAAGCTAAACGTTCTTTCCCATTGGACCCAACCAAGCTAACCCTTATTAGCTACCTAAGAAACATGTAGATAGTTAGTGCACTTGTTAAGCCACCACGCACTTAACACATGATCGCTCCCGTGATCCATGGTTAACTAGACCAGAACTAGGAAATGTCTCCAACTCTTACCCCCCAATAGTCATGATTATCCCTGGTAGATCACCGACACCCTACTATGCAAACAATCAGTGTACTTGTTAAGCCACCATGCACTTAACACATGATCAATCCCATGATCCATGGTTAACTAGACCGGCACTAGGAGATGTCTTCAATACCAACTATTATTCCCCAATAGTCATAACTATCTTTGGTAAATCACTAACACTCTTATTGATAGTCATAACTATCCTCGGTAGATCACTAACACTCTACTGTGGATTCAATACCAACCAATAGTCATAACTATCCTTGGTAGATCACTAACACTCTATTGATGGTCATAACTATCCTCAGTAGATCACTAACACTCTAGTGTGGATGAATAGTTGGGAAATGCTATTTTAATCTTTTTACTCTTTAGATTTTTGAGGACGAGACTTGAACCTAGGACCTTACAGCTCCTTAATCTTTATAAGGAACTTACAAGGAGCAATTACTTATTGAAACCAAGACCTAGTATTTTATATTAATCCTTGTAACCAACTCAAAAAAAGATTTACAAACACAACACATTGTCACCTCGTCAATCGTGAGTTTAAGATGCATAAATATTCCAAGTTAAAATAAATTTAGTTTTCACTAAGAACATAAACACTTAAGTTTTTTTTCTATTGTTTAGGGTTTAGGGTTATTTTAAGTACATCCTAGTATATCCTTATAATCAACGGTAGAGATTGCACATACTAATTACGTGTTTAATAATTTTTAAAGGGTAAGAGTGAATATGCTTAGTGTATATAAGTATATTTTAATATATTTTTGTACAAGAGTTAAATGAATACTTTTGATATATATAATATATTCATAATCATATGTTTTTATCTCTCTTTACACACACAAATACGTGCATACGCATCGTATACTCGCTCACTCGTACCTACCCCAAATAATTGTATAAGTACAGTAAATTTATTTATTAATAGAGTTGTGATATAAGGACTTTAAAGTTTAAAAATTTATTAAAAGTGTAAGTTATAGAAATTTAAATAAATTATTCAATACAAGACTCCCTAACACTGTTTTCAACATAATAATTTATGATTAAATCTGAATTGAGACGCTATAAAAATCGTGTTTCATAAAATAATAATTTTTAACTTCTAATATATTTTTTATGTAATTAACTTAAATAAGTTTAAATTACTTTTTCAATAATAGTTAATCTAGAATATATTCTCCTTATTAATGATTATCTAAATTTTTAAATTTCTTTTAATAGCATTTTGAATTGTAATATAATTTTTTAAATATAAAAATTAAACTTTTTTCAAATATAAAATTTAAAGAAAATCATTTTATTCAGGCAAGGTTTAGGTTAGCTCTCTGTTTTTAGGGTCGAAGGAGAATGGGAGATGAGCGGACGATGGAGCTGGAAGAGGATTTGCGTCAGCTGTTTCAGGGTTTCCACGAGAAGATAGCTGCTTCTGGAGTTTATTCACAAACCCTGCTCTATCTTCTGGCCAAAGATCTGGATGATTTCCTTGCTCAGTGTGTGCAACCGTCATACGGGGAAAAGCTTGCAATCCTAGCTGCACTCGGTAGAAGAAAGCTCGTTCAAGCTCCTGCTCACGCGGGTAAGTATATTATCATCTGAATCAGACTATTACATCTGAATCAGAACCTTGTAAGACTTAACATTACAGGGAATTGACACTAGAAAGCCACTTATTAGCCCCCAAGTTAAAACTCTGACACTTTTGGTTTTTTCTTTTGTTTGGCAATGATTAGACTCTTGAGCTCTATCATCTCAATCTCAAATCAGCTTGGGTCAAAATTCCACAAGTATTAGTATATAGACTAATTTCTATCGTCTCAATCCTGTTCCTGAGTCAAATCATGGTCAAAGTCAGCTTGAAATAGTGTACACTACGTAATTATTCAAACTGGAATTCTTAATTAATTATTTTCTTTAAGTTTATCGGCCATATCTGGACCGTTGGCGAGATCCAACGGCTGGTAAAGACCCTAATAACAGTGCTGAAAAACCCTGGACGCCGGAATGCCGGATCGAGGCCTTACCGTGCGGGCATTTCTGGAATCACAGATGGCTGTTGACAAGGTGAAAGCGGCCGTGATTGATCGTACTGTGGAAAATCTGGAAGCAGAGGGCTACCAGTATGTGGGAGAGCTGAAGGAGCTCACATACGACGAAGTGATTGGCCTGGAAGTGCCAGTTTTTGCTGCTAAGAAGCTTCAGCCGCACCTCAAAGTGTTAGGTATGTCTTCCTCCTCTTCTCTTTGGTTTCCCTTCTGAGCAAATTCTTTGCTTCCTTTCGTGTCTTCTTTTGTTATTGTTTCGGATCCTTGTTCTTACCACTGGTGCAATTTGCCCTTTGGAACGAGGACCATAGAAATTGTGTGCTACGAACGATATCCTTGCGTTAGCTCTGTTTTGCATTTAGGTAGCCGCGGTGTCTCTTCCTTCGATCTGATGAGTTTGTGTTTGTTCTGTGTTTGGAGCCATCTCGGATGTGCTCTGGATCTTGCTTTCTCTGATTTCCGTGTTGCTGTGTCTTTGGCTATGGTGTCAGAGGTTTCTGGTGTTGTGTCCTCTGGATCTGTTATTGCTGGTCTGTGTTGTTCTGTTCGCTTTTATGTGATTTCAGCCATACCGACATGTCTTGCCCCTTCTTTCTCTTGTGTGAATGGCTTGAGTTGTCAGTGACCTGTCTTGAGTCTGTACATTTCAATCAATTGGTCTGGTGTTTCGAAGCTGGCCGCTTTGTTTTTTTTTCCCCTTGATTGCTATGCTTAGTATTTAATCAAGTCCTGTGTTTTCTTCGGCTATGGCCTGAGTTGCGTGCGGTTTGTCGTTTGTGTTGGAGACTGAGTGGTACATGCCTTATTGTGCATGGTTTTGCTATGGCTGTTTGCGTTTGCGTTTGCCTCTCGATTTTGTGCGTTCTTTTTGCCTGGTCTCGGTATCTACTGATGTGCTCTTTCGTTCTTTCGTTTTTGTTATGGCTTGACTTATGTCTATGGCTATGGCGTTTTTCGTTTTTTGGTTCTGGTGTGGTACGGTTTGTGGCTGAATTCAGGGAGCTTTGTCATGGAGCTGCGCGTGTGTGTGTGCGTATTCCGTTTCTGCGTCTTTTTTGTGTTGCTATAGATCTGTGTTTGCCTTGTGTGTGTGTGTGCGCGCGGTTAATTTACTTCGATTCTGTGTTAAAGATTTTGTTACAAATCGGTCTCAAACAGGGAAGGAGAGTGCGGCAGTGAAGCTTCACCGGACACTCCAGAACGATTGTTTCCTGTATTTCTGTGTGCTGGAGCCCACGGAGAACATCCCGGCTACTACATCTGCGGTTATGGAGCACAAGACTGCATCATACATATCGGTTCCTGTAGGCACATCTTTGATCCAGTGTATAGACCGGATGAGGTTGGGCTACCATGCCAAAGTGTACTTTCTGAATCCGGATGTTGGATGCTGGGCATGTGTCCAACCAGAGCACATGGACTATCGTCTGGAAGCAAACGACGCGTTTTACTTCAAATGGTTATTGGTTCAGGTAAAAGTCACCGCTTATAATTCTTGTGAGGTCTGATATTTGTTTCCAAAATGTGCAGATCCCGTCGACTTAAGTGAGAAGTGGGCTCGTACCGTCTTGCAGCCGTTTACGTACTCTGTGTTGGAATTGCCAGGCTTAAGAAAAGCCTTGGCGGAGCCGCTACCGCTCCCTCTGCCAGTTGGGGACATGACCTTCAGAAAGCTCGATCCCGAGGTTGCTTCCAACTTCGTCCCTTTTAGTGCCTACCCAGCTGAAGCCATATCTTGCTACACGACCGCCTTCATGAAGTCAAAGGTAACTCCAGAAATGTCGGAAAACATGCTGCAGAGTATTTGGGACCAAGCTTTTGGTTCTCTCTGGTTGACTTTACTGTCTCTGGTGGAGGTGGTTAGCATTCGCTTTAACAGGAACGTCGTGGACAAGTCGGGGGCTTCAAATGAGTCTGTCCGTCCCGATTTGATGCTGTGGTTCTTGAACAGGCTTTGCGTCAAATTTGAAGAGAAACGGGACAATCTTTTTAAGGCACTCAACGATTTGAGTAAGAAGATCGGCGTGCTTCCTCTGCAGTATTATGGACCAGTTCAATGGATAATAGGGGTGGCTTTAGCTCGCACTGACATGGCTGTATGGGCAATGAGGCATGGGCATGCACCAGACGAGTTGAGTGGCTACCTTAGTATGACGTCGAACGCTGATAAAGCTACATGCTTGCGCCTTTCTGTCAACTTCCTCCGGGTCGCTCTGAGCTTGACAAGCACTTACAGCAAGCTCACTTATCTTCCACACCGTTTACGGAACTAGAACCTTGTACTTACGGGTCAGAGAACAAATTACCAGGCGGCTGCGTATCAACTATCCCAAGGTTGTCAAAGTGATAGAGCCATGGTCCGAGCATGTGAAGAGGGGTTCACTACCACAGATTATGTGACAAAGGCATACGCTGTCAGCAACGCATCTCAGTCGGGGCTAGTCAAAGGCGACTTGTCAGTTTCAAGGGGTGATAGGTACAAAGTGGTGTTGAACCCCGTGGGATACGAGCAGCTATTCACAGAAGAACATGAGCTGCGAGTGGCTATTAGAGACGTGCTTGAGGGGTTACAGGAGTTGCACGCCGCAGGCTTGGTGCACAGGGATATCAGGTGGAAGAACGTACTCAAGACTTGGTCTGGGTCCTGGATGCTGATAGATCTAGAGACTTCGTGGGAATGTGACCATAAACCGCTTTGCCGTCTTAGAGTTTGGGATGATAAGACACTGATCGATGGCAAGTACACTGTGCAGTCGGACCTTTATCTCGTTGGCAAGCTCATGTTCACCCTGAACAACCTTTCCCACGCAGGAAATGCCTTCCAATACAAGCTCCTGCAACGTGTGTTCACGAATGCCAAAGAGGCCCTCGCAGACAGTTACTTGTGCTTCTGAGAGTGTGGTGATGCCGTTTTCATTTAGTTTGACTTGTTTAACCATATCTCTCTCTCTCACACACACACGCACGCACACCCGAGAGCACACAATTCCCTGTACATTGTATTGTACCTCATTTGTATAAAATGAGTTAGACATACTTCTATAATATTCATCTCTAGTGAAGCTGTATGTTGCTACCTTAGACTTTGTTAGCAACAACCGGGCTAATATCTTCCCTTTAAAATTTCATTTAAAGGCTTGAACCATTAATAATGTGGTTGTTCTTACTTTTAATGTTTATTAATGGTTATCACCTTACTATTCTAAGTTCATTCCACGAGGCAACAACATTCAAAAGTTTTGTTTTGAGGACTTATAATGTTGTATAGACATTGCTACATTTATAATAATAGATTACTCTTATGTTCATTGCACCTAAGATCCTGATAAGCTAAGTATTAAGGTTAATCTCCTTTTTAAACTAACCTTAAGCTAGTAGGTTGTTGGTCACACTTTAAGTTTTTTCTATATCATGTTTTTGCATCATGTCAAGCAAAAGGGCTTCCCCAATTCTCACATATGGGTTCATAACAAGTGTGTCACATGGTTCTTAAAATCACATGTTTTTTTTACATGGAGTGGCTTTTTGTAATTTTTGATATGGTTATGGTTATTACTGTACCAAATCATTTTTTAAACCATATAAGCTTTAAAAACCTATGCTAAATTTTTTAACCTATATCACCTATGTTTTTAGTAATGGTTTTGAAACTTTTTGTTGTGGTTTGAGAAATGGTTTCATAATAAAAAAAAGTTTGAGTCTCCCAAGTGAATGATTTTTTAAATGGTTTTGTTATATACATGGTTCTCATTTTTTTTTATAAAAAGGTACAATAAACATAATTTGGTAATTTTATTAAAAGAAACTATTATCATGTTACATTTATGGGGACACACATGGTTAATCACACACTTGGGACTCTAGGGATGGACATGGTTAACCATACTCCTAAGTTTGTTGGGGCAGTTTATTGCAATATAACTTGGACCATCATAATAAAGAAGGAAACCATTGGTCCTACGATGATGCTTTTCTACTTCAGTAAAAGGTTCATGATGTTATGCTTGAGTTACTTCACATTTTAGGGGAGCTGAACCATTTATAGAAACATGAATAGGAATCAACATCACATTTGGTGCCATTGGAGGTGATGTTACCATTGCTACATATGTATACTCCCTTGGATAAGGTGCCTAGATATATTAAAAAAGTCACTTTACAACATGATTATTAGCCTCAACTAAAGTTTTTGGATCATCATGGAAGGTCAAGAGAAGATCCTTGACATGATTGTGATTATATCATTAATCAATTAAAGTCTTTTCATCCCAAGATATGTCACATGTCAAAAGATAAAACTCTGAGATATACACATATGCTAAATGATTACCTTGATTGAATTGACAAATCCTATTAATCACCAAAATAATTCTTAAACTCTTTAATGAACTCATTAAAATCGTTAAGTAATGATGAATTCCTCTTAAAAAAGAGGGTTGTTAAAGGCCAAAAATATAGTATGTAGGAACTATATATAAGACTTTTCTATGGTGGAGAAATAACTTATAAGAAAGTAGTAGTAGGAAATATCATGTGTATAAGAAAAATCCTACGACTATAAGAAAAATCCTACAGGGTAGGAAGGATCCTACGGTTGCAGGAAGCAAACAATTATGACGGTTGGAGAAGGACATGATTCGGTTAGGGCAAGTTAGGGCAAGAAGGGGGAGAGAGAGACTATGAAGGCTATGGAGAGCTATGGAGAGTAATGTATGAGAGAGTGGGAGAGAAATAAGTCTCCACACTTGTATTTCTTTATATTCATTTAGTAATGCAAGTGCATGTTTATGGTATATTGTGAATGGGCAATGGCCAAAGCAAAATCCTATCCTTTACCTTAAAGACGAGATAAGTACATATATAGAGGTATTCTATGTCAAAATTCCATATCCTTTAATTGTCAAAGCTTTTCCTGCACTGTGAACAGTAATTTCTGCACACATAAAAGTTTTGTTATGTTAACAAGGGTGAACTATGTTCATGTAATATTTATGAGAAGTAACTCAATTACACCCACTTTCGAATTGACATATGGATAACGACTCGAATTCATATGTAAAACTAAGCTTCTAAAGTCATGTGGAAGCTTAGGTTTGTAATGAAGTTCTTGGTCATGGAAGCTCTGGGCCATGATGAAGTTCTAGGTTGTGGTGAAGCTCCAAGCCATGTGGAAGCTTAGAATCGCTGTTATCAAGTATTTTTCACACTGACACAATTACATAAATTCTTCAAACCGATGGGGTCAAAGCCACCTAATCAGGAGATAAATAAATAATACTTTTATTTTTATATTCATTAAATCAATATTCAGATTCAATAGTCACTCAATTGAGTTTCTCAAACTCGTCTCTGAGGTCAAAGATAAGGATGGTGTAGGCTATTATTGTGTTGAGTCACTCCTTTGGGAGAATGAAGAATTCAATACTCAATAATACACACAAATGCACTTGCTTAATATGAATGTGTACAAAAGAGCAAGTGTGGGGACTATCTCTCTTTTGCCTAACTGCCTCCATTTATACTACATGTAACTACCCATAATTGCTTCCTTTGTTGTCCTTTCAAATCTTCCTTCCACTCAAATGGGATTCTCTAGTCTGGGCATCCTTTCAATTGAGAATCCTCCCAATTGAGCGCTTTCTTTGATTCTTACAATTGATGATCCCACAATGCATGCTGAATTTCTAACCTATTCACATAGTCCCCCCTTATTCTTAGCAATGCCCTCACTACTTTGTTGCAGGTGTTGTTGCTTCACCAGGTGCCTCTCCAAGTACCTCTACACGAGCATCTACTTCCCAATATGGCTTGTATGCTCCAAATTCTTGGTGCTCATTCTCCAAGTCTTGTGTCAATGTTACTACTTGCAATCAAAGTTCATGATTCTCAACCTGTAAACATTGCACTACCTTCACAAGGATTGTCATTAGTGCATTTTCTTGGCTTAGGTCATCCTATACCTTAGTAACCTTGTGACTTACCGTCATTGCCTAGGAATAATGGCAGTCTTGACATCCAAATTCGAAGGGCTTGGGTGGAGCATAAACTTGTTGATTGAAGTCTGCATAGTTGCTAACTTTGGCTCCATCATTGCCTCCACTACATCTATGATTGTCTTATGTAGCACTTGCTTATCCTTTATAGTGTAGCCTCCATTGACAAATTGATTGTAGAGCTCTATAGCCATTTGTGACTGACCCGATGCTACCATTCTCACATTTGTCAATTTCTCTACTAGACCTCTCTGCATCCTCCTAAGTGCCCTAACAAATTGTATTTCTACCTCCATACTATCAATAGTCTCCAACTAGTGATTAATCTTCTTCCGCTTTTCGCTTTCATGGGTTGTCAACATCTCAACCTATTTTGGCTGCTCCTCTCCAAGATACTCCTCGTACTAATTGGCTATCATTCCAAGTGAGGACTTAAAGTTCCCACATCCATGTGCTCCTTGTCCCCTTGCATAGAAGGCTCGTGTTGGTCCTTAGTTGAACCATGGTTTATGTCCTCCTAGATATCATCCCATACTTCCTCCAGTCTGGGGCTGCCCTACTTCAAGTTCTTATACATGTAGTTGGGAATTAGTTACCTTCGGAGTAACTGTTATTTGGTTAGGGGCATTATCCTTGTTAAAACCCTTAGTTGAACCCTCTTCAGTTGGTCTCTGGCCTTCCACTCCACTTGGTTCAACATCTATATCCATAGGTTTATATGTCTCAACCTCTTTTTCCTTCTCCCTAGAAGATGGAGGCCCACATGATTGCACAACAAACTTGTCGATCTCAGTACTATGCACATCGCATGCTTTTTGTGACATGCCCATTAGAATACATGTGTTTGATCCACAATAAGATGGATCATTCAAAAACCAACATTCCAAAGCTAATTACAACACCAAAGTGCCTTGGAAATATCATGAAACTTTTGGTTTCAATGACAAGTGTGCTAACACATGGATCATATGGACACTTTTCACTCCCACACTAGTCTAGCGACTCTAATTTCACTATTGGGTTGTTGATCATGTATTTCATAAACTTTAAAGCCTACTCACAGACAAGTCCTATGGGTGATCTTTGAAGAAACACCTCCAACATTTACATAATGCTCTCATAAACACGTTTGCACTTGAGGCTGTCACGACTTGATATAGAATACAGGATATGCTTATAGGATACAAGATGCAGGATACGGGATACATGATATGTCTACAAGATATACCTACAGGATATACCTATAGGATATGCATACAGGATATGCTTACAGGATATACAAGGGACATTATTTTAGCTCATGCCTAAATTAGCTCTTAGAATATCATTTTTAACTTATGCATAGATTAGCTCTTGGAGTTGTGAGTATAAAAGCTCCAACCTAATTGTTGTACAATCAGTTACTATCAACACCAGTCATTCTATGATCATTCTTATTATGTTCCTTGTTCTTGTCTTGTTCCTTGCTCTTGCCTTGCTCTTGAGTCAAGCCTCCTTGTTCTTATTCTGCTCTTGGGTTGTGGCTTGACAGTTTGATAATAATTGATTTCATAGCTCCCCGATTTCCAATTACTTTTTTTTCTTGGTTCTTTTTCCTTGTTTTCCTCATTTTTTCTTTCACAGATCATGGCAGATTTTGAGCAATTTCAATGTGAGCACCAAATGTTGCTTCATGAGCTGGCCACTTTGCACCAAGTGGTCACAAATCTGCAAGGTTCCACCAACGTGGCACATGGAGTTGCTGATGCATCCTCCAAGGCTACTACGCAAGCTCTCTTTCAAGCATCCATGGTTTCCTCTTCATCAAACTTTTCTTTGGAGTTGAAGATTAGCATGTCGGAGAAGTTTAGTGACAATCGCTCCAATTTCTAAGGTTTTCTGAATTAAATCAGGCTTTTGATCCCCATACAACCACGCCGTTACTCGACTGATGCACAAAAGGTTGGCCTTTTAGTATCCTTACTAGTTGGATCCCCATGGGCTTGGGTTGCCCCTTTGCTGGAGTGTGACAACCCATTGATGAAAGACTTTGAAGGATTCGTGCTGCCTTTGAAGCCTGCTTTGGAGATCCCGATAAGTACCGTTCTTCATGCACGAAGTTAAGGAAGCTCGCATAAGGATTTCAACTAGTTTTTGTTTATGCATCCGAATTCCAGCAACTTTGCATGAACATTCCATGGGACGAGACTACATTGATCAAACACTTCCTTTTTGGGTTGAGGGATGACGTGAAGGACCTTCCCTTATATTACCGGATGCCCAAACCTTAACGGAGATCATGCAACAGACCGTTTGTTGCGACAATTGTTGTTCGAGTGTCATTAAGAAAAATCCCATTAGCAGTTCCTATAAGCCAATCCTGTAAATGTAGCACATGTTCCTACGACATTTTCTGGAGTAGTTCCTATGAAGGTTGACAAATACAAGTGTGGCCCACTTTTAACTATTGAGAAGCAACGTCGTCGTGGTAAAAATTTATGCTTATTGTGAAGCAGGACACAAGGTGGCAGAATGTCCTGTTAAAGCTAGGAAGTTTAAGACTCATGATGAAGTTGAAGTTCAATCGAAAAACTTCAATGTCCACTTTGTTTAAGAGCCGCGAAGTTGGACGCCAGGCTCCATTAGTGCTGCTCACACCATTCCATCACTCAATTTTTCTATACACATTCACCTTAATAATCGAGAGCTCAAAGAGTTTGCCCTATTAGACAATGGTGCAAATGCATGCTTTATGAATGACACTTTTGCAGTTCAACATGACATTCCAGTGGTAAAGTTGAAGCGTGCAGTTCCTATAAAGGTTGTAGATGGTTGTTTGATTGCTTCTGGCGCAGTTACTGTCATAGTTTTTACTATGACTGTTACCTGCTACCACACCTTTCTTTTACACCCATGGTGCATTCAATTGTTCGATTTCCTTTAACTTGATCAAGACTTGAACAACTCCCATTATTTTGGGTATGCCATGGTTGTGGTTGCAAATCCTTAAATCGATGGAGGTCTAGGACGCTCACGTTTTCCTCTCCGACAGCCAAGATTAATCCTGTACCTTCCTACGTGCAAGATATGACCTTAGTGTTTGAGGCAATACAAGTTACAGGGTTGACCGTGCCTGCTCCTATATCAGTGTAGAAGGTTCCTCCTCAATAGGATCCACTTCCTGTCAGTTCGTGAGCACATTTACATGCTCTCCTCACTCTGTGCATTCACGGACTTCTATACAGGTTCTTTCAATCCTATACACTCATCAACATTAGCACATGTTTTCCCCAATCTTGTCTCTTTTCATTACTCTGCTTTTGTTCCATCCCTCAAGATCCTTCCTCTTTTTCATTCACAGCTCTCTCCTTCTCCTCTCTGCGTTCTTATCACTACTATGCATAAACTTACCAACTAGTCCTACTCCTTTTCATCTTTTTGCTTTTCAAGTTACTCCTACATCCTCTTCTACCCTCCTGTATCTGACTCTCTTGTTTTTTAATCTCCTTCTCCTACTTCTTCCCTACCATCTAAGTATCACTCCTTTCATGACGTTTTTGATAAGCACAAGGTTGCAATTCTTTTTATTCACATCCTATGATTGTCCCATTGATCTTGCGAAGGGGAACTCCACTGCTTGAACCGATTTATGCATTGTCACCTACATAATTGGAGGTTCTTCGCCAGTACATCAAGGACAACTTGGCATCCAACTTCATTCGTCATTCAAAGTCCCTTGCAGAAGCACCTATCTTCTTTGTCAAGAAAAAGATGGAAGTTTGCGTTTGGTTGTAGACTACAAGGGTTTGAATCAAGTCACCATCTGAAATCAGTACTCGTTGCCATTGATCCCGGAACTTCTTGATCGGGTACAAGGAGCAAAGGTGTTCATGAAGATCGACTTGTACGGATTCATCCATGCGATGAGTGGAAGACTGCCTTTCATACAAGGTATGGACATTTTGAGTACACGGTGACGCATTTTGGACTTATAAATGCCCCATCCGTGTTCCAACACATGGTGAACGACATCTTTCGCAACTTCTTAGACCATGACATCTTGATTTTCTCCAAGGATCAAGCGGCACATGACAAACATGTACAACTAGTTCTACAGAAGCTTGCGAGCATGGCATGTATGTGAAGTTGGAGAAGTGTTTTTTTCGACATGATACTATGGAGTTCTTGGGCTACATCGTCTCTCCTATCGGCGTCTCAATGGACATGCACAAAGTGAAGATTGACGTGGAGTGGGAGAGGCCTAATCTGTACGAGACGTACAATGTTTCCTTGGCTTCGTAAATTTCTACAGGCAATTCATACAAGACTTCTCCAAGCGCGTACTTCCACTCATGGAATTCACCAAGCGCACAGGGAATTTCTCTTGGTTCAAAAGAAACATGCATTCACAACACTCAAGAACGCCTTCACGATAGCTCCAAGTTTAGCACATCTTGATCTTTTTTGTCCCTTATTCATTGAAGCAGATGCTTCGGACTTTGCAGTAAATTCTACCTATCACAAGTTAGAAAAGATAAGTTACTCCATCCTGTAGCCATTCACTCTCGTAATTCCTTTCAGCAAAGATCAATTACAAGATTCATGACAGAAACTTAAGGCCATTGTGGATTCGTTTGAGGAGTGGTAGCACTTCCTAGAAGGTGTTGCACATCATGTACAAGTTCTTACGGATCACAAGAACTTGGAGTTTTTTTAGACACAAGTTCTTAGTCAGCAACAGGCTAGGTGGGCGGAGTTCCTATCACATTTTTGGTTTTGTCATCATTTAAAGGTCTAGTTTTTAGAATGGCAAAGCGGATGCATTGTCTAGGCCCTTACCTTGCACCAACCCCAAGCGATCCTGCATATGACTATTAAAAGCAAGTGTTGTTGGGTCTTGATCGATTTCAGCTTATGGCACTACATGTTCATTAGGCTTCAATATATTCAACACTTCTACAGGGCATCCGTTTGTAATTGGCTACAGACAACTTGGTGAATTATGTGTTCTTACACATTAGTCCTGACATCGCAAGCTCCTCTTCCTCCAGTTCCCGTACAAACTATAAGTTGTTTGCCATATAAGACGGACTCCTGTACCGAGAGGGTCTCCTATACATTCCTATTGGTGTTTACAGGACTCGCGTGGTATAGGATTGTCATGATACCTTGGCTACAGGACATTTTGGTATGGCCAGACAGTTGAGTTGGTGACTCGCAACTATTAGTGGCCTGTGTTGTGAAGTTTTGTTGAAAAGTTTGTAAGGAGTTATGACACTTGCAATAGGTCGAAGATGCCTTGTCATGCGCCCTCTAGTCTTTTCGTCCTCTTCCTATTCCCTTTGTGGAGATCCATTTCTATGGCTTTCCTCACAGATCTTCCTCCTTGTGGATTTGATGCAGTTCTTGTGATGGTTGACTGTTTCATCAAACACGCTTATTTCCTGCCCTGTAATAAGACAGCTACATGCCAGATAACTGCTGAGTTGATGATTCGCGAAGTGTTCCGACATCATGGTCTTCCTGAGAGCATTGTTTCTGATCGAGGCCCACAATTTATGTCAAGATTTTGGCAAGAGCTTCTCAAGAGTCTACAAGTTAAAGCGGATCTTTCTTCATGATATCATCTACAAACTGATGGGCAGTTAGAATGCACAATTTAGACCTTGCTTATAACAACTCCATTCACGCATCTACAGTCTAAACACCTTTCTTCGCTCTTATAGGTTACCATCCATGTTTTGACTTTACTCCTCATGCTTCTCCTTCTTCCACTCCTGTAGTACAGGATCGTCTCCAGCATCTTTGTCAGGTGCAGAATGATCTTCGAGTCCATCTTCAACATGCATAAGAATGGTACAAGCGTCACGCTGATGTTCATTGTCAGTCAGCACCTGCATACAAAGTTGGTGATCTCGTGTAGCTTCTTCATCAGCATATTAGTTGGATTTTCAATGATTGGGCCCTTACATGATTGTGGCTGAGGTCAATCTTGTAGCTTTCCGATTAGAGCTACCATCTACTGTGAAACTTCATCATGTGTTTCACACCTCTTTATTAGAACCGTATCATTCTTCTTCTCTTCCTAATCGTGCTTATTCTCCTCTCCTTCCTATGGTCATTGACGATGAACCTGAGTATGAAGTTGCAGTTATCTTTGATTCTCGTATTCATCGCCACCAACTTCAATACTTAATGGATTGGAAAGGTTATTTGTCTACCAATTGCACTTGGGAACTTGCATCCAATTTACTCCATGCTTCTTCTAAGATTATTACCTTCCATCAACGTTATCTTGTTAAACTAGGTCCTAGGACTCGTGGAACTTGTCCTTAAGGAGGAGGTGCTATCACAACCCAATATAGAATACAGGATATGCTTATAGGATATGACCTACATGATACAGAATATGGGATATGGGATACAGGATATGTACCTACATGTATGCCTACAGGATATACCTATAGGATAAGGGACATTATTTTTAGTTCATGCCTAGATTAGCTCTTGGAGTATTATTTTTAGCTTATGCCTAGATTAGCTCTTGGAGTTGTGAGTATAAAAGTAATTGTTGTACAATTAGTTACTATCAACACCAGTCATTCTATGATCATTCTTGTTCTGTTCCTTGTTCTTGTCTTGTTCCTTGCTTTTGCCTTGTTCTTAAGTCAAGCTTTCTTGTTCTTATCCTGCTCTTGGGTCGTGGCTTGACATAGGCTACTTGGGAATATAAAGGCACTATCAGCAGCCTGCACAAAAAATAGATGGCCCTGATTCAGTAGAAGGATCTAGCTCAACCAAGGTACAAGTATCGTTGACATCAAACAAGCTTCCTCGTCATTTGCTAAAATAGGTAAATCATTTCAATTAAGGGTTTCTCAAGCTCATACTTAGATATGTACTAGCATACTTGTCAATGCTTGTTGCCAAAGGTGTGTTTAAGACTTAGTTTCCTTATGGTTTATCACACTCATGAGGATATTGATGCATTATTCAACAAGGTCTCCAACTGTGCAAAACGAACAAGTGCACTTACCTTACTACATATAATGGATTTTTTTTTAAAATTCTGTCTCCAAAAAAAGTTGTGCTCTATTTGTGACTGCGGTGCCAAACTTAAAAAAAATTCTCAATGAGTATATCAAAGAGGGAGCGATTTTTTAATTGGACATCTTGTGCCACTATAATTCTTCTTCTCCATAAGAAATGGTATACCTATTATATAGTATAAGTTATGGCCATCAAAATAAAAGTGGTTACCCAAAGAGGGCTTAATGCTCTTCAAAAGTGGAGAGGATGAAAAGCCATTTTTCCCAAAAGAATAACCAGACCCTATTCCATTGAGTGCCCAACTCAAGGAACAAGAGCTTATTATTAATGGCATTAAAAAGTATGTGACATGGGTTCAAAAGTCGATGCCAAAGAATTCCTATAAGGCAATTAGTTACTTAGAGTTATATAAATATATGGTCGACTATTGGGAGATTGTTGTTTGAGAGTTAGAAGGGCATGTTATCACACATACAGAATTACAACACCCTTTTTGGCCTAAAACAAGGTGGCGGAAGGAGATTGAAACCACGTCAATGAGTGCAGACGACATATAAGCCAATAGTGATGTGGAAGTGCAAACCCACACTTCATTGGACAAAAGAACCATAAACTTAAACCATACTTTGTTTATTATAAAACTGATGATCGTCCTCATTATTCTAGATGTGTTATATAACCAACCTATTGTCAAGCCACGATCCAAGAGCAAGGAGGCTTGACTCAGGAGTAGGACAAGGACTAGGAACAAGACAGGAGCAGGACAGGAACTAGAAGCAAGACAAGGAAAGAACATGAAGTAAGGAGCAAGACAAGAACAAGAGAAAATTAATCGTAGAAAGACTGGTGTTGATAATAACTAATTGTACAACAGCATTAGGTCGGAGCTTTTATGCTCATAACTCCAAGAGCTAATTTGGTCATGACCTAATCTATTCATGAGTTAAAAATGGTGACCCTTATTCTGTAGGCATATCCTGTGTGCATATCGTGTATCCCG
Source organism: Selaginella tamariscina (assembly GCA_003024785.1). NCBI lineage: Eukaryota > Viridiplantae > Streptophyta > Lycopodiopsida > Selaginellales > Selaginellaceae > Selaginella > Selaginella tamariscina. Next base: position 482,543 of record PUQB01000072.1, read on the forward strand.
TATTATGTATCTTGTATCCTATATTCGGTATCATGCATCCTGTATCATGTCATGACAGCACCTCCTCCCTAAGGACGAGTTCCACGAGTCTTGGGACCTGGTTTAGCAGGATAATGCCGATGGAGTAAGTTGGATGCAGGTTCCCAAGTGCGATCGATAAGCAAATAACCTTTCCAATCCACCAAGTATTGAAGTTGGCAGCGATGAAGACGAGAATCAAGGATGGTTGTAACTTCGTACTCAGGTTCATCGTCAATAACCACAAGAGTGGGAGGAGAAGAAGCACGACTAAGAAGAGAAGAAGGATGATACGGCTCTAACAAAGAGGTGTGAAACACAAGATGAAGTTTCACCGTAGATGGTAACTCTAGTCGGAAAGTACAGGATTGACCTCAGCTGCAATCCTGTAAGGGCTCAATAGTTGAAAATCCAACTTAGAAGAAGGCCTGTTGGTGCAAATATGCCGACGAAGAAGCCACATGAGATCACCAATCTTGTATGCAGGTGTCGGCTGACGATGAGCATCAGCATGACGCTTGTACCGTTCCTATGCCTGTTGAAGATGAACCCGGAGATCATCCTGTACCTGACAAAGATGCTGGAGACGATCCTGTATTGCAGGAGCGGAAGAAGGAGAAGCATGAGGAGCAAAGTCAAAACGTGGATGGTAACTATAAGAGCAAAGAAAGGTGTCTGGCCTGTAAATGCATGAACGGTTGTTGTAGGCAAACTTCGCCATAGGAAGAAGGTCCAACTAGTTGTCCTGTTGGTAACTGATGAAGCAGCAAAGATATTGCTCCAAGGTCTGAATCGTGTGTTCGGACTGTCCATCAGTTTGCGAATGATATCTTAAAAAAAGATCCGCTTTAACTTGTAGACTCTGGAGAAGCTCTCGCCAAAATTTGGACATAAATGTGGGCCACGATCAGAAACAATGCTCTTAGGAAGACCATGATATCGAAACACTTCGCAAATCACCAACTCAATAGTTGTCTGGCCTGTAACTGTCTTATTACATGGTAGGAAATGAACCTGTTTGGTGAAACGGTCAACCACCACAAGAACTGTATCAAATTCACGAGAAGGAGGAAGATTTATGAGGAAATCCATAGAAATGGACCTCCAAGGAGCAGAAGGAACAGGAAGAGGACAAAGAAGATCAGAAGGGTGCGTGATGAGGCATCTTCGACCTGTTACAGGTGTCACAACTCCGTACAAACTTTTTCATAAAACTTCGCAGCCTAGGCCACTAATAGTTGCGAGTCACCAACTTAATTGTCTTGGCCACACCAAAATGTCATGTATCTGGGGTATCATGACAATCCTGTACCACACAAGTTTTGTAAACACCAATAGGAATGTACAGGAAACTTCCTGATACAGAAGTCTGTCCTGTATGGTAAACAACTTGTAGTCTGTACGGGAACTGAAGGAAGAGGAACTTGCAATGTCAGGACTAATGTGTGAGAACACATTCTTTACCAAGTCATCTGTAACCAATTGCAAACGAATGTCCTGTACAAGTGTTGAATCTGTTGGAGCTTGATGAATCTGTAGTGCTGCAAGCCAAAGTCGATCAGACCCAACAACACTTGCTTTTGACAGTCATATGCAGGATTGTTCGGGTCGGTGCAAGGTAAGAGCGCTTAGACAATGCATCCTCTTTGCCATTCCGAAAACCAGGCATGTAGACAATGATAAAATATAGGAATTCCGCCCACCTAGCCTGTCGTCGACTGAGAACTCGAGCCGTTTGAAAAAACTCCAAGTTCTTGTGATCCATAAGAACTTGTACAGGATGCACAACACCTTCCAGGAAGTGTAGCCACTCTTCGAATGAATCCACAATGGCCTTGAGTTCCTTGTCATGAATCTCGTAATTGATCTCCACCGAAAGGAACTTACAAGAGTGATAAGTACAGGATGAAGTAACTTGTCTTCTCCAACTTCTGATAGGATAGAACCTACTGCAAAGTCTAAAGCAAAGAAGGGACGAGAAAGATCAGGATGTGCTAAAATTGGAACTGTCATGAAGGTGTCCTTGAGTGCTGTGAATGCATGTTCCACCTTATCGGACCAAGAGAAATCTCATGTGCGTTTGGTGAGTTTCGTGAGTGGAAGTACACTTTTGGAGAAGTCCTGTATGAATAGCCTGTAGAAGTTTGCAAAACCAAGGAAACATTGTACGTCTCGTACAGACTTGGGCCCTCCCACTCCATGATAGTCTTCACCTTGTGCATGTCCATGGAAATGCCAGCAGGAGAGACGATGTAGCCCAAGAACTCCACAGCATCCCTATCGAAAAAACACTTCTCCAACTTCGCATACAGCCATGCATGCGAAGCCTCTATAGAACTAGTTGTACATGCTTGTCATGTGCCGCCTGGTCCTTGGAGAAAATCAAAATGTCATCGAGGTAGATCACCACAAACTAGTTCAAGAATTCATGAAAGATGTCATTCACCATATGTTGGAACACGGCTGGGGCATTGGTAAGTCCGAAAGGCATCACCATGTACTCGAAATGTCCATACCTTGTACGAATGTCCATACCTTGTACGAAAGGCAGTCTTCCACTCATCGCCTGAACGAATCCGTACAAGATTGTAGGCCCCTCGTAAGTCGATCTTTGTGAACACCTTTGCTCCTCGTAGCCGATCAGAAGTTCTAGGATCCCATCTTTCTTCTTGAGAAAGAAGATAGGTGCTTCTGCAGGGGACTTTGAGTGACAAATGAAGCCGGATGCCAAGTTGTCCTCGATGTACTGGCGAAGAACCTCCAATTCAATAGATGACAGTGCATAAATCAATCCGAACAGTGGAGTCTTTCCTTTCACAAGATCGATAGGACAGTCGTAGAACTTGTGAATGGGAAGAACTGCAGCCTTGTGCTTATCAAAAACGTCCTGAAAGGAGTGATACTTAGATGGTAGGGAAGAAGTAGGAGAAGGAGAAGGAGAAGGAGATTAAAAAATAGGAGAGTCAGATACAGGAAAGGTAAAAGAGGACGTAGGAGTTACTTAAAAAGCAAAAAGATGAAAAGGAGCAGGATCAGTGGCAAGTTCATGCATAGTAGTGGTAAAAAATTGGAGAGGAGGAGGGAGTTGTGAATGAAAAAGAGGAAGAATCTTAGGGGATGAAACAGAAAAAGACTAATGAAAAAAGGCAGGATTGGGGAAATCTGTGCGGATGTTGACGAATGTACAGAATTGGAAGAATCCTGTACAAAAGTTTGTGAATGCACAGAGTGAGGAGAGCCTGCGAATGTGCTGACAAACTGACATGAGGTGGATCCTGTTGAGGAGGAACCTTCGACACTAATATAAGATTGAAAGAACCCTGTACAGGAATCCGCAAATTTACAAGAGTGGGGAGAGCTTGCGGATGTGCTGAGGAACTAACATGGGGTGAATCCTATCGAGGAGGAGTCTTCAACATTGATACAGAATTGGAAGAACCCTGTACAGGAATCCGCAAACTTACATGAGTGGAGAGAACCTGCAGATGTGCTGAGGAACTGACATGAGGTGAATCTTGTCGAGGAGGAATCTTCAACTCTAATACAAGAATAGGCACGGTCAATCCTGTAGCTTGTACTGCCTCAGACACTAAGGTCATATCCTGCACGCAGAAAGGTACAAGATTGATCCTGATTGCCGGAGAGGAAAACGTGAGCGTCCTAGACCTCCAGTCGATCTAAGGATTTGCAACCATGAACCATGGCATGTCCAAAATGATGGGAATCATTCGAGTCTTGATCAAGTTGAAGGAAATCGAACAGTTGAATGCGCCATGAGTGCAAGAGAGAGGTGTGATAGCATGGGTAATTGCGCTAGAAGCAATCAGATGACCATCTACAACCTCTACAGGAACTGCATGCTTCAACTTCACCACCAGAATGCCATACTAAGTTGCACAGTGTCATCCATGAAGCATGCATTTGCACCAGTGTCTAACAGGGCAAACTCCTTGAGCTCTCGATCATTAAGGCGAATGTGTACAGGAAACTTGAGTGATGGGATGATATGAGCAGCACCAATGGAGCCTGCACCTATGTCCAACTTCGCGGCTCTTAGACAGAGTGGACATTGAACTTCAGCTTCAACTTCATGCGTCTTGAACTTCCTAGCTTTAGCAGGACATTCTGCCACCTTGTGTCCTACTTCACCACAATACAAGCACCACGATGACGTTGCTTCTCAGCAGCTAAAAGTGAGCCACACTTGTATTTGTCAACCTCCATAGGAACTACTCCATAAGGTGTCAACCTCCATAGGAACTACTCCAGAACATGTGCTACAGCTACAGGATTGGCTTGCAGAAACTACTGACAGGATTTTCTGACAATGCTCAAACAAATGGTTGTCACAGCAAACGGCTTATTGCATGATCTCTGCTAAGGTTTGGGCATCTGGTAACATAAGGAGAAGGTCCTTCACGTCATCCCTCAACCCAAAACGAAAGTGTTCGATCAATGCAGTCTCGTCTTATAGAATGTTCATGCAAAGTTGCTAAAATTCAGATGCATAGACGGAAGCTAGTCGGAATCCTTGTGTGAGCTTCCTTAACTTTGTGCATGTGGAATGGTACTTATCGGGATCTCCAAAACAGGCTTCAAAGGCAGCCACGAATCTTTCAAAGTCATCCATCAATGGGTTGTCACGCTCCAGCAAAGGGGCAACCCAAGCCCATGGGGATCCAACTAGTAAGGATGCCAAAAGGTCAACCTTTTGTGCATCAATCGAGTAGCGGCGTGGTTGCATACGGATCAAAAGCCTGATCTGATTCAGAAAACCTTAAAATTGGCGCGATTGCCACTAACTTTTCCAACATGCTAATCTTCGGCTCTGAAGAAGAGTTTGATGGAGAAGAAACCATAGATGCTTGAGAGAAAGCATGCGCAGCAGCCTTGGAGGATGCATCAGTAGCTGCATGCACTGCGTTGGTGGAACCTTACAGATCTGTGGCCATTGGGCACAAAGTGGCTAGCTCATGAAGCAACATTTGGTGCTCGCGTTGAAATTGCTCAAAATCTGTCATGATCCGTGAAAGAAAGGAAAAGGAGAAAAATAAGGAAGAAGAACCAAGGAAAAAAAAGTAACTGGAAATTGGAGAGTTATGAAAGCAGTTACTATCAAACTGTCAAGCCATGATCCAAAAGACTCAGGAGCAGGACAAGGACTAGGAACAAGACAGGAGCAGGACAGGAACTAGAAGCAAAACAAGGAAAGAACTAAAAGCAAAACAAGGAAAGAACTAGAAGCAAAACAAGGAAAGAACTAGAAGCAAAACAAGGAAAGAACAAGAAGTAGACAAGAAGAAGACAAGATTGATCGTAAAAAGACTGGCGTTGATAGTAACTGATTGTATAGCTTTTATGCTCACAACTCCAAGAGCTAATCTAGTCATGACCCTTATTCATGAATTAAAAATGATGACCCTTATCCTGTAGGTATATCCTGTAGCATATCTTGTAAGCATATCTTGTAGACATATCCTGTGGGCATATCTCGTGGGCATATCCCGTATCCCATATCCCTTATCCTATATCTTATATTCTGTATCCGGTATCCGTATCCTGCATCTTGTATCGAGTCGTGACACCTATTTGGATGGGTTAAATTATCGACACACCTGAAATCATCACAAAAAACAGTATGGTAAATGTTGCATGGTTCAAACCACAAAAAAAGATGGGTTAAATTATCGACACACCTGAAGTCATCACAAAAACAGTATGGTAAATGTTGCATGGTTCAAACACAAAAAAGGCAACATGAGAAGGAGAGCGAAAGGTACAATGGATGCCTAGAGAAAACATGGTATTCCAATTAAAAAGACCCAGCATGTTTTATAAATATTAAATTCATTCAATATGGGTGAATGCCAAAAAGCATTAATAAAGTCACAATCAACAAAATTATAAAAAATTAAATGTCTTTTAAAGTTTAAAGCAATTACAAAATATAGTATATTTATTATTCATAATTACAATCAATTCTTTAATAATAGTACTAAATTGTTTCTTAACTATATAAATTTATAAAAAAATATGGAAAATTGACCATATAGAATTTTGTATATATATATATATTATTGTTATTACAATTTTTAATTAATGTTATATTTAAATATTAGTATTTAATAACAACATATGTATTTATATAATGTACCTCTTCACTCTCATGGAACACAAGTGATTTGTTGACTTTTGCCCAAACCATTTTCCTTTCTTTGTCATTTGTTTCCCCACTTCCTATCTCGACACTCATGTTAAGAGGGTTATAGACTTAAACTTGGAGGGGTTGTAACAATCTCCAATACTAACTATTACGTGAAGTAGTTCTCTATGTAAAAAATCCACTTATCCAAACTTAGATAGTTTTCACCCTCATGGAACATGGGTGGCTTGTTGACTTTGAACTTTCATTTGCCCAAACCATTTTCTTTTATAAGTTTGTCACCATGAGGCTAACCAAAAAGCGGCGGGATTAATCCCGTGCACACACAAATATATATATGCATATGTATATACAGGAATGTGCGAGAGATGAACAAACACATATATATGTATATGTATATACAGGAGTGTGCATGTGTGCTAGATATAGAAAAATCTATATATCTATATCTATATATATATATATATATATATATACAAGAGTGTGCGTGTGTGTGCCAGAGATAATAAATTAATAAATTATACAAATACACACACATAATATATGTATATAGGTTATATATATATGTGTATGCTTGTGTGAGCGAAACAAATAAAATTATACATATAAACACACACACACACATATATATATATCTATATCTATCTATATATGTATATATATATCTATATATATATATATTATGTATATATGTATAGAGTGTGCGTGTGTGTGCGAGAGATACATAAATAAATTAAATTATACAAATAATAAACACACACACACACACACACACACACATATATATATATATATATATATATATATATATATATATATATATATATATATATATATATTTATAAATACAGATATATGTATATGTGTATGTATATACCGGAGTGTGTGTGTGTATGCGAGAGATAAATAACTAAATTTTATTATTAAGATATACACACATATAAATGTATATGTAAATACAATAAATAAATATACATAAGAGTGTGCGTGTGAGAGAGAGAGATTTCACCTATGTAATGCGCCTTCAAACCTACTACACTGCTGCGCCATTTTGCACCGCCACGCCTTCTAAGAGAATCTATTCATATATGGCACATGCCCCCCATTTCTTCTTGAAACCCTAAGAATATACCTAAGCCTTAAAAGGAATAAAATATATATTAACCCTAATTGAATATTCCTTCTAAGAATATACCTAAACCATAAAAGAATAAAATATATATTGACCCTAAACGAATATTCTTTCATTATATTATCATAATTTTAAATTTGTGTGTGTGGGTGTATTACATACACCCAAAAATATAAATCATGCAAGGGTTTAACATATGTGTCTATGAAAGTGTTAAATTTTCACGTGTAGCAATACATATATATCACAAATATTATATACAGACATATACATAGTACATAATATTGTAAATCAGTACATATTATGGATCATGCATGGTGTGTATGTATGAGAGAAGAGATATAATACATATTATGGATCATGCATGGTGTGTATGTTTGAAAGAAGAGAGATAATACATATTATGGATCATGCATGGTGTGTATGTATGAGAGAAGAGAAAGAGTGTTAACAAATTAATTTCGTACACATTGCATATATTAGTACACATATATACATACACACGTGTATACACACAACATACATATATATTATATCTGTAAATTCAATGTGTTACATATACACACACTGAGTACATATGGATCATACATGCGTCGAACATGATGTTTTTCAATAAAAAGAAGCAACATATCTCTCCAGTTTGGTTTAGAGTTTAAACCCAATGCAAATATTTTATTATTAAATTTTATATGGTACATAATATATATAGTATAATATCTTTATACTAATATAAACTAAATGCATGCACATTTTTCTAATTATTTAATATAAATTTACTGTAAACACTAAACATATGTAAGTCCTAGTGTAGAGTGTGTAACTATAAATATTTGGTTTTGGTTTTAAACTCTTTATCGTAAATACAAAAACTAAATGCTTTATTTATATCATGATTCACTCATCGGCTTGTGCATGTGTGTGCATATGTGTCTCTGTAAGTGCTTTTAATGCGTGTGCACGTTATATAAATTTATGATTGTGTTTATATATGTGTGCAAAAGAAACATCAAATAATTAAGAAAATAATATTAATAAACACACTATGAACATATTTTAAATTATACATAATAATATATCATTTTATCTAATATATCGAATAATTAAGAAAATAATATTAATAAACACACTATGAACATATTTTAAATTATACATAATAATATATCATTTTATCTAATATATAGTCATTATAGTTTTAATAATATATATTAATTTAATATTAATGATAAGGTTCAACATTGGAATATTCTTGAAATAATAAGAAATTAATTGAGAAAATCCCATTAATATATACAAATGTAAAACAAGTACTGAAATAATTAACTAAATTAATTATGATAATCATGTTTAATATTGGAATATTCTTGGAATAATAAGAAAAAAAAGAATATCCCATTATATAAGGAAATGTAAATTAATTACTCGAGTAATTAAGAAAATAATTTTAATAAACACACTATGAATATATTTTAAATAATACATAATAATATATCAATTTATTTATTGTATAAGTATATATTTATAATATATACTTAATAATATATATTGAAATATTAAGAATGTAAAATAATTACTAAAATTTTGTAATATTAAACAGCTTGAATAACTTGAATCACATTAAATGCAATTTTATAAAACACATTGGAATTGGAGAGTATATATGTCAGAGTGTCGGTTATTTGTGTCAACTTATTTAAATTTTATTTTATTTTATTTTTAAAAATTTTGAATTTCTGACATAAGTATTGTCGATCTAACATATAAATTTGAAAATACATTTAATTCCCACTCAAATTTAGATCTTGTTCTTTCTTCGGCAAGGGTTTCTTCATTTCTGTAATTTTCACTCTTCAAATTTCTTTATTCTTGATAATGATCAGCTTAGGAGCGAAATTGAATTGGGTGTTATTGTTTATAAAAAAGCACGGTGCCTTCAGTGCTATTCACAAGTAAGTATTATAAACAAATTTAGAAATATTTATAAAGATTCACTTTCTTACATTCTCTCTTAAAATTAGAATTTAGGGGTTTAGGAATGCATTAGAATTACATTATATTCCGTTAGAGATTTATCCCGTTTAAACATTTTTTTAATTTAATATTCTCAGTTAGCCGGGGCAACGGAATTAATCTGGCCATTTCGTTTTTGCCTCTTATAAGCGGTGGCGGGATTAATCCCGCCACTAGCTCTTTGAAAGTCGTGGCAAGATTAATCCAGGCAATACTTCTCCACCTCTGAAAAAGAGCAGCAGGATTAATCCCGCTGATAACTTCTTAATTGATGAAGAGTTAATAAAATTTATTAAAAAGAGTTGTTGGCAGGATTAATCCCGCCGACCATTCTAAAGGCAAAGAAGGGGTGGTGAGATTAATCTCACCACCACTTCTCTGTTTTAAAGATTTGTGGGTAGGATTTATCCTGCTGATTAGTTTAGGACGCAGAAAAGCATTGGCAGGATTAATCTCGCCACCCCCTCGAGATCTCTCTGAAATCATAGCTTTAGAGAGTTGTGGGCGGGATTAATCCCGCCACCTATTCCCCGTCGATGAGAGTTGTGAGCAGGATTAATCCCGTCGACTCTTCCTCGTCGGAGGGTGTTGTGGCGGGATTAATCCCGTCGCCTCTCTCTGAAGGGGAAGACCCGGCAGCGGGATTAATCCTGCCGGCTCTTTCCCATCGAAGGGAGTCAACGTCGGGATTAATCCCGCCGACCTTTCCTCATCGGAGGGAGTCATGGGCGGGATTAATCCCGCCCACCAATTGTATTAATCAAGTATGAGATATTATCCCTATACATAATTATGTATTATTGCACATGTATATTATTAAGCATCCACAATTCAAATTTCTTAGAAATATTGCATAAACAGATATCATAAATAACACAATTATTTATGTGCATGACAATATGTTTAATATTGGAGATAAAGTATGTCTTCTTCGGAACAACGAGATAGTTGGCACTAGAACTGTGGAAGTTCAAGATGATAATGCATCATGTCACAATATTGCCCAAGGATCTTGTGTATACGTATGGGTGAACACCATTTGCAAGCATGTTGAGGTTTCGAGAATGGAATTTGAAGAAGGTTATCCTGTATTGTGGAATTTAGATGAAGTCAAGGCTGACATAGAATATGCAAAGTCACAAACAAAAATAGTGCGAGTTCACCAAATGATGACTTGCCTACTGTGATGGATGAGGTAATTCTCTTTCTTCATGAGATCGAGGTTGGGAGAATCATCATCACAGCTAGAAATCCAATGGAAGCAGTATCAGAAGAGAAATTAGGGGCCGACTTCGTGGATGTAGTTGTGACAAAGGTTTCACCTAATGGCACATTGCATCCTGGATCCCTCATGAGGTGGCGAACATCTGAATTAAGACAGCGAGATGGTTCAACATATTCTGGGTTGAATTTCAATAATAACAACCTGGAAGAACAACCCATATTTGAAGAGGTTCCTTACATTGGTCCTATAGTAAGAAAAAGGTGATTCATGGGTTATAATCTTCCCCTGTAAGTTTCGGCAAGAGGGTCAAGATGGATTCTACATCTTCGGCAAGTGTTACTAACATTTCCATGATTGACTGCTGCAAGAATAAGTGTTGTCAAATGGCAGACCGGAATAAAATTACCCAATGTAGACATGTTCACCTAAAAGCAAAGGCATGAGTTTGTATATGCTGCACTAACTGGGTGTATTGATGGAATGGCCTTGGACACAGGTTATCAAAGTACATCCATCATGGTATTTAATAAGGTGGCCATTTGCTTCAAAGCTTGGTACATTATATACTGGGATCCCAAGACCACATTCTACCACCGAAGGGATGAGTGGCTAGATGGAGCACGAACCTCAGTACATGGGAACACTCGCTTGGTCAAAACCCGCTCTTACATTATGGCAACCATAAAGATACTTAAGGCTTTTGTAGAAGCAAATGTAAACAAGATGCCTCACAAATGCCGAACCACAAATGTAGGGGTCAGGGAAAATCTCAAGGTTTTGCCTTCAATCTACACTCAATTGAAGCTGTGTGAACATGTGAACAAGTGGCTTAGTTTGATGGGGCTTCAAGCAATCTGCACTAGTACCTTCAACAACATATGGAATACTCATTTTAAGGATGTGGAGATTGCAAAACACTCTAGCTTTTCCAAGTGTGACACTTGTACATCATTGAAGGCTGCAGAGGCTTGTGTAAAAACCTTGGTGAATCATTGCCATTCAAAAGAAGATGGAGGCCCACATGATTGCACAACAAACTTGTCGGTCTCAGTATTATGCACACCGCATGCTTTCTGTGTCACGCCCATCAGAATGCCTGTGCTTGATCCATGACAAGATGGATCATTCAAAGACCAACATTTCAAGGCTCATTGTAACACCAAAGTGCTTTGGAAATGTTATGAAACTTCCGATTTCATTGACAGGTGTGCTAACACATGGACACGGTTGTAATCATATGAACACTTTTCACTTCCACATTGGTCTAGCGACTCCAATTTCACTATTGGGTTGTTGGCCATGTGTTCTAGAAACCTTGAAGCCCATTCACAAACAAGTCCTATGAGTGATCTCAAAGAGAATAAACAACACCTTCAACCTTTACATAATGCTCTCATGAACATGTGTACACTTGAGGCTACTTGAGAATATGAGAGGCATTGTCAGTAGCCTGCACAAAAACAGATGGCCCTGTTGAGAGTTCTGGTTTAGTGGAGGGATCTAGCTCAAATAGTGTACATGTATCCTCAACATCAAATAAGCTTCCTTGTCATTTGCTTTTACAGATGGATAATTGTGCAGGCGAGAACAAAAATAGGTAAATCATTTTAGTTAAGACTTACTTTTATTTTCTAGATATGTGTTAGCATACTTGTCAATGTTTGTTGCCAAAGGTGTGTTTGAGACAATCACGCTCAGTTTCCTTATGGTTGGTCACACTCATGAAGATATTGATGCGTTCTTCAAAAGGTCTCCAACTCTACAAAAAGGACAAGTACACTTACCTTACCACTCTTTTTGAAAATTGCATCTCCAAAAAAAGTTGTGCTTTGCTTATGACTGAGGTGCCAGACTTCAAAATGTTTCTCAAAAGTATATAAAAGAGGGGAGCGATTCTTTAGTTGGTCACCTTGTGCCGTTACAATTCTTTTTCTCTATAAGAGATGGTATACCTATTATGTAGTATAAGTTACGACCATCAGAGCATGAGTGGTTACCAAAAGAGGGCTTAATGCTCTTCAAAAGTGGAGAGGATGAAAAACCACTTCTCCCAAAAGGACAACCAAACCTTATTCCATTGAGTGCCTAGTTTAAGGAACAAAATGTTATTATTGATGCCATCAAAAAATATGTGGCATGGGTTCAAAAATCAATGCCAATTATAGTACCAAATTGTTTACCTAACTATATAAATTTATAAAAAGATATGAAAGATTGACTATATTATTATAGGATTTTGTATATTATATATATATTATTACTAGTACACATTTTTAATTAATGTTATATTTAAATATTAATATTTTAATACAACATCAATATTTATATAATGTACCTCTTATGCTCTTCTTTAATTTTTATATTAGGCCCATACAATCTTAAATATAATATATTATATAATTTAATACCTTACTTTTATAATGTTATTAATTTTTGGTCCATGAATGCTATAATTTATTAAAGGGTTGATTACAAAATAGAATATTTTAAAGAATATTCTGTCTTCAAACATATATTTTAAAGAATATTCCTTTAATATTGGAAAATGCTAATTAAATAACTAAAATTGTTAATTATTAAGAAATGAGACTATAGACATGCCAATTTTAATTACAACATGCATGCATGGAGCTTCTCAAAACCCCAAATTGCTGCTAGACACTCTTTTTTTGTCATGGAGTAGTTTACCTTTACTGGTTGCAACGTACGGCTGATGTACGCAATGAGTTGTCGTTGGCCAGGGACACTCGTACTCTCCTACAGCAATACACCCCCGAGATCGATGTCAGAAGCATCTACGCATAAGATGAAAGGACGAGTGTAATCCAGGTATGCCAAAACTGGAGAAGTCGTCAACAGCTCTTTGAGATTTGTAAATGCCTACTTGCAATCCTTAGACCAAACAAAAAAATCATTAATGACTTTAGCAACGGTCGCATTGGTGCAGTACGATCCGAAAGATGATCTACAAAACAACCCAGATATTGTACCTTACTAAGAAAGCATTGCACATCATTCACACACTTCGGCGTAGGGAACTTCAAAACTGCAACTAGTTTGTTAGGATCAACTTGCAAACCTTCACGTGAAATGCGATAACCCAAAAGTGGTGTCATTAGATCCAAACACACACTTAAATGGCTTCAACTTCAAACCAACTTCCCGCAGCCGATCCAAAACCTTGCGTACATCACCGACATGCTCCTCCCACATTCCATCCGAGTGAATTAAAACATCATAGATGAAGTCGGCAGTCACCTTCGACATATCATAAAGAACCTCATCCATCATATGCTGGAAAGTCGCTGGAGCATTGCTCAAACCGAAAGGCATCACCAAGAACTCGTATAGGCCAAATGGTGTCCAAAGGGAATGTCCATGTCAGCCATTGAAACTTGCCAATATCCAGAGGTGAGATCTAACTTGGTGAACCAATGATTCCACCCCAGTCGATCCAAAAAGTCTGTAGTATGAAGAAATGGGTACACATCTAAAATAGTTACATCATTTAATGGGCGATAGTTAATGCAGAATTAAATGCTCCCATCCGGCTTTGTCACAAGATGAGGTTCACACGCCCAAGAACTTCGAGATTTTGGATAACACCTTTCTCCAACATCTCCTTAACATTTGCTCGTAAGATCTTGAGCTCCTTCCTTTAGTGATCGGCACCGAATAGGTACCTTGATTAGCCTAACATCCCCAATTGGAATAGGGTGGTGTGTCGCAATCTTGGTCCCAGATGACAAGTCGAAATTGAAAAGATCAGCATACTCCTTAAGTTGATCAACAACTGTAGCACGACGATCATCTGATGGATCTAGACAAAGAAATGAGAAATATGAAGGGAAAATGGTTGAAAGTAAAGGTGAAACAAAAGTGATGCAAGCAGAGGTGGAAACAATGGACGAAGTGAAATAGAAGTAAGAGAAATGGAAGAAAGATGAGGGAGAGTCAAACAAGGGGGAGATTTTTCGAAGTCACACTTGGCATTATTGCGAGTCAACCAATCCATACTAAGAATAAGGTGAAAAGCTTGACTCGGCACCACCCGCAGAGATTGAAGCTCAAACTCACGATTGTCCACACGAACAAAAATGTTAACTTCATCTTGCGAACAAGTATGAGTGTGTCCATTGCCATACAGAATGAAGACTGGTTTTACTCACAACCCAAATGAAGGCTGCAACGTGTAGCAACAAACTGAGAAATAAAGGATAAACTTGAATTTGTATCCACCAATACTGAAAGGAAAACTAGACGTGGCATGTGATTAAATCGAGCTTAAAAAGTAAAGACTAGATGAATTGGTGCTAAGTGAACCCCTTGATGATACTCCTGAAAGAAAGACGGATAATTTATTCGCACAAGGACCCCCTCTACTCATGCGATTTGTCGTTTCCCAAAAGATCTACCACATCAAGACCTTCTACTACAGCGACACCAATCGGACGTTGTTGATGCCAAGGCCTCCACCCCGGAAATGGGGGACGCCAATCGGGAACTCGTTGACAGCGCCAATACGTGTGTCTAACCTCATCACACGCCCAACAACGAACTGCACGTCCACGACGGGCCCAACCTTGTGCTGGTACACGAGCAGCAATAGCATCAACCTCCATCAGAGCATGTCCATCCCTAACATGAAGTGAAATGAGAGAACATGAAGATGCAAATGGGAGAAGTGACAACTCATATTGTTGTGCCAGCCTCAAAGCATCGTCAAGAGTCACTGGAGCTAATGCATGCACAAGCCCCACAAGGTCTTGACAAAGTGCTGGCCACAACATATCTAACTTAATGCATTTCAACATGTTAGGTTATTCACACAGCAAAAGGCTCTGAAAGCGAACACTAAACTGCATCACCAACTCAGATAGCTCCTGATGAATACAATGTAACTACTGAAAAGTATCGTCATAGTCGTCTGTATGCCCAAATGCACGTTTGAAGATCTTTAGAAGAATACTCTAATCTCCAAAGTTGCAACGTTTAGACCATTGTACCACTGCAACGCTATCCCTTGAAGACAAGTAGGAAACTCACGCAAACATTGAACACAGTCCCATGAATGATATGTGGCAACCACGGTGAAATGATCAAACCAATAGTACACATCATCTCCAAAATTTCCGTGAAAGAAATCCGGCTGGACGCGAGGGTTTGCAACAGGAGTAGGAGTACCCTGGACTGTGAATATTGCCATCAGCTAAGAGTGATTATTCAGTTGCATCCACATGGCATCCAACAACTGCATGAGTAGCTACTCCATAGATAAAAGATTTGCCTGTTGTGGATCATGGACGAAGAAATAACAAAATCTATAAGAAAGAATAGATTTAAATAATGAAAAAGCTAGATCTAACAAAAAAAACACAAATTCAAGTACTCCGTAGGGACAATTAGAGGTGCCTTCACCTTCACATCAACTAATGCGAAAACTCGGAATATAGAAAAATGTGTGTATATTCATTAATTCAATAACCCTAATTTATATACATGAGCAATTGAAACTAATCTGACATCTATCAAAACCCACTATGCTAATAATAATATATTCACATGCATCCGTACACATGAGTTTTACAATCTCAAATATATTAGAATTACAACAATAAAGCATTACAATAAATTCCACTATGTAAATGAAATTCTCAAATATCTGATTTTCACTACATGTACATCAGTTGGTTAGCAATTACTTGTTGGAAAGTGAGAGATTCCAACTTTTGATGTACAACAAGTATAGATTAGGGCTCCGGATAGAGGCAGCATCAGGGCGCGATCAAGGTGGCAGTTGCGCGCGATCATGTCAGGGCGCGATTAGGGCGACGAGCAGTGATCAACGGTTTCAGGCGGACCCACTTCAAGGGAGCAAGACCCACTTCAAGAGAACAGCAAAAGGAGCAGGTCCCACTTCAAGGGAGGTTTCAAGGTGCATTTGTGTCAAGAGGATAGGTACGTATTGTCTTCCATACCTCATCCGTACGTTTTCCCCTATTTTTCGGTGTTTGACTCTTGTTCCCTTTCTTGGCACGGCCGCACCGAGAGGAAATGAGTCGGGCCCTTCTCGGCACGGCCGCGGAAAGCCTGCACGTGGCCGTGGCAAGTCCCTACATGCAGCCGCGCCTAGCCTTGTCGGCGTGGCTGCACCAAGTCCTCTTGGTAGACATGTTCATTCCTCAAAGAATGAGTCTCTTTTCCATCCTTGTTACATGTCCCTTTGGTTCTCTTGAAGGCAGGACTTTCTTGATCTGGATCGAAAACCCCGGGAAAGGGTTAGGACTTGAGCTCTCTTGGCACGGCCGTGCCAATGCTGTGAAAAGGTGTTAAAACACGAGACGAGCCGAATATCAACTAACCTATGTTTTTGTATTTCTGGATCCTATTTATATAGTTTTCTTATAACTATATATGGTAGTTCTCCATAAGTATATACGGCCTAAACTATATATGGTCTAAACCATATATAACTGTTCTTCCAGCTTGGACTCCACGTTGGATATCTCAACACTCCCACTCAGCCGTGAGAGTTCAAGATGGTCATTCGAGACCGGTGTCGCTGGAAACTATCCCAGCTCAAGGCCTTGGTCATAATATCTACAACCATCTCGATACTAGACACATGCTTGAGTTTGATATTCCCGGCTCGAACCTCTTGTCAGATGAAATGATACTTCACATCGACATGCTTGACTTTGTCATGATGTCTGGGGTTCTCTGAAGTAGCTATGGCACTAGTGCTGTCACAGTATATTGTGATCGGCCTTGGAAATGAAATTCCCATGTCCTTCAGCAACTTCATTAATCATGTTGCTTCCTTGGCCGCCTCTGTTGCTGAAATGTACTCGGCCTCCATCGAGGAGAGTGCAATCACTCGCTGTAGTCTGCTCATCCAACTGATAAGCCCATCATCCAGAAGAAACACATATCCTGAAGTGGACTTCCTAGTCTCCCTGTTTCCTACCCAATCTGAATATGTGAAACCCACTAGATCCATTACCATGTGATCTCCTGTAGAGCTCCCACTAGCTGAATATGTGAGACAAAACCCGACTGTGCCTCGCAAGTATCGTAAGATATGTTTGACTGCTGTCTAATGAGCCTCTCCTGGATTCTCTACAAACCTGGAAACCACTCCGACTGCAAAAGCTAAGTCTAGTCGAGTGGAAATGGCTAGATATAACAAACAACCAACTATCTGCCTATAAGGAACCTGTGCCATGACTTGTCTCTCCTCCTCAGACATTGGCTGTTGATCTTTTGAAAGCTGTGTGTGTACGTCCATGGGGGTGCTGATGGGGTTGATGTTGGCCATGTCGTACTTCTGAAGTATCTCTTGCACATAGTGTGCTTGAGATAGCTGAATCACCCCTGCAACTCTATCCCAGAACACCTGAATGCCCAAACAATAGCATAGGTCGCCGGCTGCGGAGATCTCAAACTGAGATCGAAACTGGTGTTCAAAGAATTGAACAAGCCGAAACTGGCTGGCGGCCATGATGTTGTCATCAACGTATAATGCCAGGTATGCAAAGTCCACTCCCTGTCGAAAGACATATACGTTTCCATCTGCAGTGGACTTCTGGAAACCGATGGATGTGAGAAACCTGTCTACATGATCATACTAGGCTCGTGGTGACTGCTTCAAGCCATACAGGGCCTTTCGAAGACGACAAACATTGTGTTCTTGTCCTTGTACCACGAATCCCTCAGGCTGTGTAGTGTAGACTTCCTCCTTTAGCTCTCCATACAGGAAAGCAATCTTTACATTAAGCTGGTGAACTTCCAGATTCAAGCTAGTTGCTATCCGAAGAATGAGACGAATGGAAGCCATCTTCACACTGGTGAATCCGTCTCATAGAAGTCAACTCCAATGATTTGTGAGAATCCTCATGCAACAAACCGAGCCTTGTATCGGAGTACTTCACCATGTGCATCCAGCTTCTTCTTGAATAGCCACTTGGTACTTTAGTGCGGCGACCATGGGGAAGAGTAACAAGCTCCCAAACCTGGTTCTTGAGGATAGAAGCATTTTCCTCCTCCATGGCAGCCCTCCATTCTGGTGTCTCTGTGATTGCATCGCCTCATGCACTGTCCAGGGCTCCCGAGGATACCTGGAGGTGAAGAAGGAGGTTGAAGACTCATCAGCTTCTCTTGCCTTTTGTGACTTGTAGCTAATTCTCCCACTTCTCGTGATTGTGTTGATGGGTCGGTCTGGATTAGGTACCTGCGGAGGTGCTTGCTGAAGTGGAGGAATCTCCTCCTCACTTTCGTGCTCCTCCTCACTCAGATCTAGATCTGTTGCAATTGCAGTCCTGGATCTTCCCCAATCCACCCTGGATAGGCCCATGTGCTGGTGGATCTTGTGGCTGCTCTTCCTCAAGAATATAGGCCGTCGGATTAACTTGAACTGTAAACTATCCTTGTAAAGCATATCCTCATTAAACTTAACGTCTCGGCTCACAACTTTTTTGGTGAGTGGGATCGTAAAGCCTATATGCCTTACTCTCATGGCAATATCCCACCATGATATACATGTTACTCTTCTACTCCAACTTACGAGAGTTCGTTCGGAACATGTGCATATGCCAGGCACCCAAACACACGGAGGTGTTTCAAACTGACTCGCTTCCCAGTCCACCGGGTGAATGGAACTTCTCCACCAATGCTGCTTGCAGGAAGTGATTCCGGATGTAGCTGGCTGTGCTTAAGGCCTCTGCCCAATAATTGAGCGGTGTTCCTGCATGCATAAGCATGCATCTTGTCGTCTCCACTAGAGTCCGATTCATTCTCTCTGCCACTCCATTTTGCTGAGCTGAGTATGGGGCTGTAAACTGCTGCTGAATCCCAGATTCTTCGCACAACTTCTTAACACACTTGCTTGATACTCCCCACCTCTATCACTCCTAAGTACACGGATTTTCAAATTCTGCCACACGTTTTCTGCAGCAATCTTATAGCCGAAACATTTCTGCTACTTCTGATTTGTTAATCAAGAATTTCACCACTGTGTAACGAGTATAATCATCTATAAATGTCACAAAATACCTCCTTCTGTTCAATGACTGAACATGCATTGGTCCACACACGTCTGTGTGCACTAATTCTAGAGGTTGAGTGGTCTTACAGCAGATGCCCTTACTGGGGAACGGTTGCCTATGTTGTCTTCCAAAACAGCATGCCTCACAGAACTCAAGGTTGTGTCTAAGTACCTGAAAGTCTAAAAGCTGGTCCTGGTCCCGAGCTACAGCTTGAATCGCTGCCTCGTTTGCATGTCCCAATCGTTGATGCCATCGTTGAAGAGTTGGGAGAAGATCTTCTTCTTGGGTATCACCAATGTGGCGTCTAACCTATAGTTCCCAGCATGTCTCTGGCCACGTGCTACTATGGTTCCTTGCTTGTCAGTGTAAGTGATCTTGTCCTTATATCTGACCTTTCCAACCGGCATCTGCTATCTTCCCAACCGAGATAAGAGTTTCGCTGAGTGTGGGGACATAGTGAACCTGTCGAAGATCGACAATCTCACCGTTCTAGAGTTGAATCTCTATTGTCCCGACTCCTGCAATGCTCAATGGTCGATGATCTCCCGTGTAGACTCCTTCACCCACTGGGATTGCCTGATATGTTTAAAAGCGGCAAATACTGGAGTACAGTGAACATTGGCACAACTGTCCAACCAGAGGATATTTTCTTCCTCGAAAGGACTGAGGTTAGTGGTTACCATGAGGGCCATCGCTGATTGCCCTTGTTCTTCAATTCGCTTGCTCGTGGTTTTCCTGCTGCCTTGTCCGGACAGCTCTTGGCAAAATGCCCCATCTTCTTGCAATAGTTGCATGGTCCAAGCTTTGATGGTGGAATGTCCTGCCTATTTGTGCTACTTCTACCTTTATAGTGTGAAGCACTGCTCCCACTCCTCACTGACTACGAATTGAAGTTGGTTTTCTTTTCGAATTGGCTCGAAGTGAAGAGGACTTGGAATGTCCCACTGTACCGCTGGTTATGTTTGCTTGAGGATTTGGATCATGGTTGATGATTGCAGCTTGAATCTCCTGATAAGATATCCCTAATGTATTCTCCAGTGTTGTCTTGAGAGTCACGTGGTCTGGCCTAGTCAAGGCCCCGAGAAGCACTGTGGTTTTGTCTATATCTGAAATGGTCTGTCCGAGAGTAGTGAGCTGAGCAAGAATGGACTTCATTCTTCCGAGGAACACAGATGCTGGTTATGTGGGACCAAACTCGAGCTTAAAAAACTTTCCTTTCAACGATACCACAGATCTCTCCTTTCGTGCCTGATTACCAAAAATCGCCTTCAACTCTATTCAATTCTCGAAAGCTAACTTGCTTAGATCCAGGTGATGGTGGTGATGTTTACCAAGCCCAATCCCCATTAGTGACAATGCTTTGTCATGTCGAACCTGCCAATCTTCTGGGTTTGTCTGAGGTTTCACCTCACTACCATTTGCAATTCGTAGACAATTGTCGCACATCATAACAAACGAGATTTCCCGTTGCCAGTTCTCAAAGTCGTGCCCATCAAAGACCGGAATTGGGATTGATTTGTGGCTTGTCGTCATGTTCTCAAGTATGTTTGTCACTGACTAATTGTTCTTGAAGATATAATATTCTACAAACTGCACTTGCTACTTCCTATGACCCTTGAACTGTTGTTTTCTTAGCTCTAATACCATGTTGTGAAAAGGTATTAAAACATGAGCCGAGCCAAATATCAACTAACCTATATTTTTGTTTTTGTATCTTATTTATACAGTTTTCTTTATAACTATATATGGTAGTTCTCCATAAGTATATACGGCCTAAACTATATATGGTCTAAACCATATATAACTCTTGTTCCAGCTTGGACTCCACGCTGGATATCTCAACACCGGGGCGCACCATGTAGACCTGTTGATCCTTTGACGCTGGGCAAGGCTTGCGACGGGACCTCTCTGACACAGAGTGGGCCGGGCCCCTCTCGGCATGTTTAGTCATAAGAATCTGGGCGCGCCAAGAAAGACTGTCGATTCTAATCTTCGATTTCAAATTGCAGTGAGTGGAGGTCAGAAATGGAAGATGAGAAGGCACAAATGCTCATTGAAAAGATTGAGGAGTTCAGCTTGAATGCTTCGGGTGGGGAAGGACGAGTATTGACAAAAGGTTGTATTTGGTTGCTCGATCGAAATGAAGCCGATTACAAAAAGCACAGATGTGGCGGCATGTCCGGCCATTTTACTCCAAATTTCTTGGTGCCGGAATACAGAAATAATTACCCGGTGGAATTACTCTTTCAAACACTAGACCGGCGATTAGCGAAGATCATCCCAATTGTTCCTCAAGGAGTCAAAGTGCACGCATATGTTGAACAACTTGACAAGGCATGGTCTGTTCGTTTTGTGGATGACGATGTCTTTTTGTGTTGCGAGAACGAGAAACAAATGATGGACCTGGGAGTGGTGGTATATATTGAAGAAACAGCAGACGGTGACGGGGTGCCTTCTCTTAGACTGGTGGTGGAGACAGAGAACCACGTTTTCAAAGGGTACATTTGTGATAGTCATGCAATCATAGATAATTTAGCCGGAAATATGCACAACAGTCTGGGAAGGCATTGAACAGCTGTGTAGAAGTAAATGCGTGTTCTGATATCGATCGACAACGTTGCAGCACTTTGGGATTGCTGACAAATTTCGAATTGACAAATTGAATGACGAAACAGGGAAGAGACGAAATAAAGCTGTCGTGCAGGGTGAATTGAGTAAGAAAAGGAGAACTGATGATGATGACCAATAAAATGTGCTTCGATAAAATGATGGGATTGACGAGCCGGCAGCTGATCTGGTGACTAAGGTGAAGAAAGACAAGCCCAAGAAACTGACTGAGGAACAAAAACAGCAGATTGATCAATTTGCTGATCTATTTGTTAATGGGAATTTAGAGCTGACGACAGAATACCTGTTCATCTTATTCTGGAGGATTCATCATGCAACCACCAAATTCTGAACAAGGATAACGTGGATGCGATCTTCAACAACATGTGTACAGCAGCACATGACATTGAACGGGCCACGCTACTGCCAGTGAAAGTTACAGAAGAGGTAGAACGTGTTTTTCTTACAAAAGATGAAACCTTCAAGATTCCCGCCTGACGAACACCTGGCTTATTCAAGCTCGGAAAATACAAAAATCATGGGAAGCAAGTCAAGGTATAACGGAGGTACAAAGCGTGGTCGGATTGTATGTCGACTGTCAGGTTCTTCCCCGTAACAGGTCAACACTCGGTTGCAGCAGCCAAACGTCGACTCAAATATCACAAAAACGTTCGAGAACATGTTGGTAAACAGACATGCGCACATCTTTTCCAGTCACGCAGATAGAGGGAAATATCTCGACCTTTCAAAAAGATTGAACAAGAGAAGCAACAACAGATTTGACACGCCTTAGTCATCATAAGCAGGCCATCCGGAGAAAGGAAAAGGCGGATCGATCAAGGGATTGTTTGGACTCATCGATTGCTATTGCATCTGAACGACGAACAAGGACAGGAAGAACAGGGAAAGGAAGAAAAAAGTCCAAACGAAAATAGTGGGACAGATACAGAGGAAAAAGATACCGAGAAAAAAGAGGATGCGGTATAACGTGATGTATGCTTTTAAAATATAATATCCAAAACTATCCATGCAGATAAATACCAAAACACACCGGATGTAAACGCCCCTTACCCGGAGCGAGACATGACCACACATGACCATTATATGTTTTCGTTCAAAAAGTAAGAGGAAGAAAGCTTGATGGGGCCGCAAAGAAATGAAGTATGTGTTAAAGATTGATCTGATGTCGTTTTCATAGTCTTTGTAGATGGAGTATTTTGAAAGAAGGAAGCCCAGTTGGATAATCAAACAGGTCATTTCCATTCGATATAAGATCACAATGGAAATATGGTTGTCATAAATATTTAATAAGGTGGCCATCTGCTTCAAATCTTGGTACAGTATATACGGGATCCAGCACATGATGATAGTTGGAATCAAATGCAGATGGACGAGTCGACTATCTAGCCGCGGCCGCGCCAACAAGAAGCTAGAATTGCGCTACAGTGTTCCTAATTAAAATGAGAAAATCTTACAATATTGGTAATTTTTTAATACTAAATAAGAATATTAGACTCTTTTTAAATAACTGTAATCATGATTAAGAAGATAAAATATTAACAGTTATGTTTATTTTGTATTTATTTGCGTATTTTTTATGAAATCTTACTTTAATTGAATATTTTGAAAATGTTTTATTTATACAAAACACAATTACTTCCGGATCAAAACACAAAACACAATTCCTCCAACCCGTAGGCGCGCTCGTGCACCCGTCCCCTCCGTAGGCGCGGTCGTGCCCCATCCACTGTAGGCGCGGTCGCGGCCCCGTCCACTTCATAGGTGCGGTCGCAGCCCCGTCCACTCCGTCCACTCTGTAGGCGCGCCCGCGCACCCGTATACTCGCTAGGCACAGCCGTGGCCGGGAAGAGAGGACAAGGTTGACTCAAATGAGAATTGACATTCTCCACTTCATACCTAATGCTGAAGAGGTGGCATTCTCCTCTTGATCTTTTCAAACCATCTCTGCAGCACATTCTTGTCTTAGCTCAAAAAGTGCACAGTTTAGCAAACCCAAAAAGGTCTGTTGTAAAAGACTTGTTCTTTTTTAAAGTACTTGATGAAGTTGCGGCAGCCACAAAGTAATAGTGGATACGATGGATCGAATGGGCGCTGAAATGCTTTTTGTCACCTTGTGCGGTGGATAAGTAGAGAGATATTATTTCAGAGGCATGTTTTTTCCAACGCCCTTTGTTCTTTCCAGAAACCGACGAATGTATCGCTGTACCACATAAAGTGGATCATCTCTTGGGTTTTTTGGCTTTGTGCGAAAAGGCTTGAAAGTGGTAGGATGCAAGGAGCAAGTTATTTCGTTGGCCAAGGACTTGTAGCTAGATGTCAATCTCATTGGTACCTTCCAGATCGTAAATCTGGTCAAGAACACGTTTTTCGTCTTTCAAGAAGTAAATTTTTTTCGGATCCTTCTTGTCCACGCAACCTATGCTTGTGCAGCTATCTTGAAACCAGATTCGACTTGTGAATCTTCTGACGTCACTCATAGTGATTATCTTTTGCATGTTCTTTGACATATCTGTCGTCCAGACATAAGTCGACAGTTTTCGATCCGCCAGAAACCGTAGGAAGTTCGTTGTCCAAGTATTTTCAATCCACCCTCCATTTGCAGGAAATCCATTCTTAACCACCTTGAGTATCTTTTACCATCCTTATCCGTGGGTTTAACTTGAACACACCGTTCACGTCAAGGTAAGGAAGGAGCCGAAAAAGTTATACAGAGTAGCTTCGGCAAGGGAAGGCTTGTAAGTCCTTGATAGTGACGGTGGCAAATAAGATGTCGATGTAGCTCTTGGCAAGGCTACAGCGTGAATCTAAGCGAGGTGTGGGAAGTAATTGGATGTCTCCTGATGACTGTGGCTATCTGAGGAGGTGACATCCAAGCTATGAGACATGCTGATATTAGAGGTCTGATACTGGACCTTGTCGTGTAAGGTTCCCATTTTGAACTCGCTCGGGGGAGTTAGCTGCAGCTAGCTCACGGTAGGGAGACTCTAAGTGTTGAAGCCTCTTGTTGGGTGATTCCTTAGAGGTGAATGTCTTGGGAGGCTGGTAACTAAGGGTCTAGTTGTCGTGGTTAATCGAGCTCGCAGGTGGATTATTTGATGGTACGCTGAATGCCCCGAGTCGCAACGTGAGCCGAGGCTGCCTGAGATGGCAGCCGCATCACGGGGTCCCAGAAATGGGTCGCCTCGTGACACGTGGTATCAGAGTAAAATTGATTGTTTTTCGTTTTTGATGAAATGGGAAATCAGACATCAACTCAAAACATATTGTGCCTTGTATGAGTTACGACTGTATTTCAGATTCTTTGCTGGCTGCAAGCTGTTGTAGGCTACGCTGTGGGAATGGAGTTAGTTTGGGAGAGTTTTTCTTCCTGGCTAACTGCTGAAACTCTGGTAAAGTAAGAGCTAGTTCTACCGATAAATAGAGCTTGAGGAGTTTGAACACCTGTGATGTGTGTTTTGGAAATTCACAGTGATGAGTATGGCTATTTGGTAGGAACGTAGAGGCTTTAGGTGAACCAGATGACCTTAAGTGTCTGAGCTCCACAATGCTCAGGTATGGTACGGAGGTTATTAGATTGTGGAAGCGTTGAAATGCAGGCATAACCGGAAGGCTTAAAAGTGTGGGTGGAGTGCAACCACCTCATGTTTGAATGGAACTTGTCCTTGAGAGATGTGGATATCTGGTTATTCGAGTTTTTCGGATAACTAGGAATCTCAGTGGTTTGTTGGGGAAATAATTAGCGGATGCTAGTGAAAATGCAAGTCACTGAGGCAGTTAGGTGGTTTTCACCAGAGAGTATAGTTTCACTTGGAGAGGGCCGAGTGAAGCAAGATGGTATGTCTTTTGGCAATGTCGATGGACATGATGGGCGAACGTGGCGGCTGGAGTACCAGTTATTTTAATACCCTGTTGAGAGTGCAGAGCATCGATGCTACTAACCACTTAGTGCCAAAGGAATAAGAGAAACTGACAGTTTATCTAACTAATTTTTATATTGATTTTTCTCAATATATATATATATATATACACAAAGTATCTGAACGTCGTAACGCTCAGTGCACATGTATCATCACTGTAACCCTCAGTGCATATGTATCATCACTGTAACGCTCAGTGCACATGTAATCACTGTGCGTACAGCCTGGAGTTAAGGACAGATGGTGACAGACGGGCTCCCAACACTCCCACTCAGCCGTGAGAGTACAGAACTCCCATAGCTTCACGATGACCTGCAAACTTGTCTCGAGCTAACGACTTGGTCATCACATCCGCTGTCATCTGCTATGTTGAAATATACTGCAAGCTAACTTGGTTAGCCAGCACCTGCTCTCGAACAAAATGTACCTTAATTTCAAAATGTTTGTACGTCCATGAAACCTTGGATTTTGGACAGTTCGATTAGCGCTCTTATTATCACAGTAGATTTTCACGGGTTGTTGAGCAAGGACTCTGACTTCTCTGAGAAAATCTGCAATCCACTTGGACTCCTTTGCAGCACTTGTAGCTGCTATATATTCAGCTTCCATTGATGAAAGAGCCATAGTAGCTTGACGTTTACTTCCCTAGCTTACGAGTGCTCCTTCAAGGAAAAACAGGAAACCTGAAGTGGACTTCCGAGAATTCTTGTTCCTGCCTAATCCGAATCAGTATAGCCATCCAGCTGTAGCTGATTTGAGCTCTCAATTAACGCTGCTTTGGAGCTCCCACTGAGCTCCAACTCTCTTGAGGAACATCCCCATACCTGAGACAGTACGAAGCCGTACCTTTTAAATAATGAAGAATTCTCTTTACAGCGTTCCAGTGAATCACGCCTGGGTTTTCCAAGAACCTGGAGACGGCCCCCACATCAAAGCTGATATCAGGTCTCGTACTAATGGCCAGATATAGCAAACACCCGACAGCCTGTCAAAATGGAACTCTGCTCATTAGTGCTCTCTCCTCCTCTGATGTCGAGCTTTGCTCATTAGACAAAGTCTGTCCAAGCTCCATAGGTTTGCAGTTGGTCAAGCTTCATCCATGCTAAACCTCTGGAGAATCTCGTCCACGTAATGAGCTTGAGAGAGCTCAAGTATTCCTGCGCTCCTATCTGAGTTATCTGAATACCGAGGCAGAAAGAAAGTGGTCCCGTGGCAGAAATCTCAAATTGGTCACAAAACTTCTTCTCCAAGAATTTGACCAAAGCAGCAGGACGAGCAGCCATTAGGTTGTCGTCCACGTAAAGTGCTAACAGAGCAAAACCACTATTTGCTCGAAGGACGTAAACATTACTGTCCGTTGAGATTTTTTGAAAGCCTAGTGAGACCAGGAACTTGTCCATATGATGATACCAGGCTCGTGGAGCTTGCTTAAGCCCATACAGGGCACGCTGCAACTTGCAGACTTTGTCTTCCTGACCTTGGATGATAAAACCCTCCGGCTGAGAGCAATAGACTTCTTCGTTTAGCTCCCCGTACAGGAACGTGGCTTTAATATCAAGCTGATGTAATTCCAAATTGTAGAAGGCTGCAAGTCGAAGAAGCAGCCTGATAGAGGTTAACTTCGCCACTGGCGAAAATGTTTCTAGGAAATCTACTCCGGCCACTTGGCTAAATCCTCGAGTGACAAATCTAGCTCGGTGCCAGAGTACTGCTCCTGAGGCGTCCAGCTTTCTTTTGAATATCCATTTGGTACTGCAACTTGTCTACCCAGAGGTAAAGTTGTTAACGTCCAAACGTTGTTGCGCTGCAGTGAGTTGTACTCCTCCTGCATCGCTGCACGCCATTGGTCGGCCTCTGGTGATTGAAGTGCTGCACGCACTGTAGTAGGTTCACGCGAAAGTGCAACGGCTATGAACAAGGCACGATCAGGTTGAGGAGCACGAGTTCTACTAGAACTTCTGCTCCGAGGTCTGGAGCTTTGAGTACGCTGAGCCTGAGACTCAATAGCTGCAGGAGTCATATAGCTAGTTCTCCCACTGTGCGTCACATTATTAACTAACCTTCCTAGAACTGGTGGAGCACCGACAGTAGAAACATTTGAGACTGCTGGTGGTGGAGCTGTAACAACTGGCAGAGCTTGAATGTCAAACTCTCCACCATCATCGGCATCCTTCTCCAGTTCGTCAAAGACGGCATGGACCGGGTCTGGTCTTACAAAAGTTGACTTTGTGACTTGTTTTGGAGTTGGTGGCAGAGAATCCGGAGGGTTAGTTGGCGGCACTACATGTGGATCTGGTACAGCAGCTGGACCACCACGTACTGGTCCGGCTGGAATCTGCACTGCAGCTGGTACTGGAACCACTTTCTTGAGCTCCTCCTCTAATAAACATGGAGTAGTTTGGGTTACACATGATCCATACCTGTGCTTATAGAGCTCACATTCGTTGAAATGTACGTTTCGACTGATGATGTATCGGCGAGACTCAACATGATACATGTTGTAGGCTTTTGACTCTAGTGAGTAGCCAACCATGATGCACGTAACGCTTTTTGGTTCCAGCTTCCTCCTGTTTCCGCTAGTTATTTTTGCGTAGGCAGTACAGCCAAACACGCACAAGTGTCGAAGACTTGCATGTTTCCTACTCCATTTTGTGAAGGGAACATCCCCTTGGATGGATTTGGAAGGTAGTCTGTTCCGGATGTACACAGCTGTCGCTAGAGCATCCGCCCAGAAGGAGTAAGGCATCCCAACGTGGATCAACATGCTCCAAGCACTCTCAACTAGAGTGCGGTTCATCCTCTCAGCAACTCCATTTTGAGCAGGACTGTCTGGAGCGGTAAATTGCTGGTGGATTCCTTGTTCTCGAGTATAAGCTGTGAACTCTCTAGATTTATTTTCCTCCTCGATCGCTTTGAAGAGTTTGAAGTTTGGACCCGTTTGTTCTCAGCTGCCTGCTTGTAGATTTTGAAGTAGTCAAGAACTTCTGACTTCTTGCTCATGGGCCATGCAGCTGTATACTTTGAAAAATGATCGATAAATGTTACAAAGTATTTTTTAAAATCAAGAGTTTGGACGTGAAAAGGTCCACACACGTTCGAGTGCACTAGCTCCAGTGGTTTACTGCTCACAAATTCGGATTGGCTTGGAAAGGTTTGCCTGGCATGCTTGCCGAGCACACAAGCTTCACAGAATTTGAGCACCCCTGAAAGCTCTAGCTCATTGACTTGAGCTTGGTCTCTTGATACTGCCTTAATCCCATCCTCATGAAGATGTCCCAGGCGCTCATGCCAAAGCTGCATGTTTCCTGGAACGACTCTTGAGGATAGAGCTTTGGCCGGTGAGTTTTCTAGAGAAACCATAAGCTTTACATCAAGCTTATAAAGCATTTGATATCTCAAACCTTGAGCAACCATTTTTCTGGTACGTTTCTCACTCACAATGCACTCTGCATCGTCAAAATAAAAAGCGAGGCCTTTGTCAGTTGACGCTCCAACTGACAACAGATTGCAACCCAACTTGGATGCATGTTGTAACTAAAATGGGCATGGCTATAGTCCCATTTCCTAATAATTAGCAATTTTAGCTATTTAATTAGCATTTTCTAATATTAAAGGAATATTCTTTAGAATATATGTTTGAAAATAGAATATTCTTTAGAATATTCTATTTTGTATTCTACCCTTTAATAAATTATAGCATTCATTGAACAAAAATTAATAACATTATAAAAGTAGAAGGTATTAAATTATATAATATATTGCCTAATATAACAATTAAGGAAGAGCATAAGAGGTACATTATATAAATATTGATGTTGTTATTAAAATATTAATATTTAAATATAACATTATTAATTAAAAATTTGTAGTAGTAATAATATATATATAAAATCCTATAATAATATAGTCAATCTTCCATATCATTTTTTAAATTTATATAGTTAAGTACAATTTGGTACTATTATTAAAGAGTTTATAATAATTATGAATATTAAATATATGATATTTTATAATTTTGTAATTGCTTTAAGCTTCAGAAAACATACATTCCCTTGCAGTTTTGTTAATCGTGACTTTATCAACGCTTCTTGACATCCACCCATATCGAATGGATTTAACATTTATAAAACATGCTGGGTCTTTTTGATTGGGAGACCATGTTTTCTCTAGGCATCCATTATATCTTTCGCTCTCCTTCTCGTGTCGCCTTTTTTGTGGTTTGAACCATGCAACCTTAACAATACTATTTTTTGTGATTACTTCAGGTGTGTCGATAATTTGACCCATCCAAATAGGCTGATTATATGACGCATCTGGAGTAATGAGAACCATCATTAGTTTTTGAAGATCCTGGCAGCAATCAAAGTATGCTTTAGGTTTTTGGTTCCTTTGTCCAACAAAGTGTGGGGTTTGCACTTCCACATCACTACTGGCTTCTATGTCGTCTGTGCTCAGTGATGTCATTTCAATCTCCTCTCGCCACCTTGTTTTAGGCCAAAAAGGGTGTTGCAATTCTGTACTTGTGACAGTAGGCCCTTCCAACTCTCGAACAACAGTCTCCCAATAGTGACCACATGCTTATATAGTTCTGAGTAACCAGTTGCCTTATCAGAATTCTTTGGCATCGATTTTTGAACCCATGCCACATATTTTTTGATGCCATCAATAATAACCTCTTGTTCCTTGAGCTGGGCACTCAATGGAATAGGGTCTGGTTGTCCTTCTGGGAGAAGTGGCTTTCCATCCTCTCCACTTTTGAAGAGCATTAACCCTCTTTCGGTAACCACTCCTGCTCTGATGGCCGTAACTTGTACTGCATAATAGGTATACCATCTCGTATGGAGAAAAAGAATTGTAGCGGCACAAGGTGACCAACTAAAGAATCACTCCCTTCTTTTATATACTCCTTGAGAAATTTTTTGAAGTCTGGCACCTCAGTCACAAGCAAAGCACAACTTTTTTTGGAGATGCAATTTTCAAAAAGATTCATCATATGCGGTAAGGTAAGTGCACTTGTCCTTTTTGTAGAGTTGGAGACCTTGCTGAAGAACGCATCAATATCTTCATGAGTGTGACCAACCATAAGAAAACTGAGCGTGATTGTTTCAAACACACCTTTGGCAACAAGCATTGACAAGTATGCTAGCACATATCTAGAAAATAAAAGTAAGTATGAGCTTGAGAAACCCTTAAGTAAAATGATTTACCTATTTTTGTTCTCGCCTGCACAATTATCCATCTGTAAAAGCAAATGACGAGGAAGCTTATTTGATGTTGAGGACACATGTACACTATTTGAGCTAGATCCCTCCACTGAACCTGAACTCTCAACAGGGCCATCTGTTTTTTGTGCAGGTTGCTGACAATGCCTCTCATATTCCCAAGTAGCCTCAAGTGCAGACGTGTTCATGAGAGCATTATGTAAAGGTTGAAGGTGTTGTTTCTTCACTTTGAGATCACTGATAGGACTTGTCTGTGAGTGGGCTTCAAGGTTTCTGAAACACATGGCTAACGACCCAATAGTGAAATTGGAGTCGCTAGACCAATGTGGAAGTGAAAAGTGTCCATATGACTCACAACCGTGTCCATGTGTTAGCACACCTGTCAATGAAATCGGAAGTTTCATGACATTTCCAAGGCACTTTGGTGTTGCAAGAGCTTTGGAATGCTGGTCTTTGAATGATCCATCTTGTCATGGATCAAGCACAGGTACTCTGATGGGCGTGACACAGAAAGCATGCGGTGTGCATAGTACTGAGACCGGCAAGTTTGTTGCGCAATCATGTGGGCCTCCATCTTCTTTTGAATGGCAGTGATCTCCACCAAGGTTTTTGCACAAGCCTCTGCAGCCTTCAATGATGTACAAGTGTCACACTTGGAAAAGCTAGAGTGTTTTGCAATCTCCACATCCTTAAAATGAGTATTCCATATGTTGTTGAAGGTACCAGTGCAGATTGCTTGCAGCCCCATCAAGCTGAGGCACTTGTTCACATGTTCACACAGCTTCAATTGAGTGTAGATCGAAGGCAAAACCTTGAGATTTTCCCTGCATTTGTGGTTCGGCATTTGTGAGGCATCCTGTCTGCATTTGCTTCCACAAAAGCCTTGAGTATCTCTATGGCTGCCATAATGTGAGAGCGGGTTTTGACCAAGCCAGTGTTCCCATGTACTGAGGTTCGCGCTCCATCTAACCACTCATCCCTCCGACGGTAGAACGTGGTCTTTGGGATCCCATATATACTGTACCAAGCTTTGAAGCAGATGGCCACCTTATTAAATACCATGGATGTACTCTGATAACCTGTGTCCGAAGCCATTCCATCAATACACCCAGTTAGTGCAGCATATACAAACTCATGCCTTTGCTTTTGGGTGAGCGTACGAAAGACATGTCTACATTGGGTAATTTCATTCCGGTCTGCCATCTGACAACACTTCTTCTTGCAGCAGTCAATCGTGGAAATGCTCGTAACACTTTCGGAAGATGTAGGATCCATCTTCATCCTCTTGCTGAAACATGTAGGGGAAGATCTGCAACCCATGAATCGCCTTTTTCTTTAATAGGACCAATGCAAGGAACCTCTTCAAATATGAGTTGTTCTTCCGGGTTGTTATTATTGAAATCCAACCCAGAATATGTTGAACCATCTTGCCGTCTTAATTCAGATGTTCGCCACCTCACGAGGGATCCAGGATGCAAAGTGCCATTAGGTGAAACCTCTGTCACAACTACACCCACGAAGTCGGACCCTAGTTTCTCTTCTGACACTGCTTCCATTGGATTTATAGCTGTGATGATGCCTCTCCCAACCTCAATCTCATGAAGAAAGAGAATCACCTCATCCATCACAGCAGGCAAGCCATCATCTGGAAAACTCGTGCTACTGTTTGTTTGTGACTCTGTATATTCTGTGTCAGCCTTGACTTCATCCAAATTCCACAATACAGGAGAACCCTCCTCAAATTCCATTCCAGGAACCTCAACATGCTTGAAAATGGTGTTCACCCATACACACACAAGATCCTTGGGCAATATTGTGACATGATGCATTATCATCTCGAACTTCCACAGTTCCAGTGCCAACTATCTCGTTGTTCCGAAGAAGACATACTTTATCTCCAGTATTATACATATTGTCCTGCACATAAAAATTGTGTTATTTATGATATCTGTTTATGCAATATTTGTAAGAAATCATAACTGCAGTTGCTTAATAATATGCATGTGCAATAATACATAATTATATATAAAAATAATATCTCATGCTTTATTAATATAACTGATGGGCGGGATTAATCCCGCCGCAGACTCTACCCCTTCAGAGTGAGTCGGCGGGATTAATCCCGCCGCCGACTCTACCCCATCGGAGAGAGTCGGCGGGATTAATCCCGCCGCCGACTCTACCCCGTCGGAGAGAGGCGGCGGGATTAATCCCGCCGCGGATCCCTAGACGAGGAGTACCGGCGGGATTAATCCCGCCGCGCTCCCTCGACGAGGAAGTAGCGGCGGGATTAATCCCCGCGGGCTCCCTCCGACGAGGAAGTAGCGGCGGGATTAATCCCGCCGCGGGCTCCCTCCGACTAGGAAGTACCGGCGGGATTAATCCCGCCGCCGGATCTTCCTCGTCTGTGAGAGTCGGCGGGATTAATCCCGCCGCAAATTCCTCCGACGAGGAAGAGGGGGCGGGATTAATCCCGCCCACAACACTGAGACGGAGAATAGGCGGCGGGATTAATCCCGCCCACAACTCTGACGACGGGGAATAAGCGGCGGGATTAATCCCGCCCACAACTCTCTCCGAAACTATGATTTCAAAGAGATTCGGGATGAATTCTGCCCACAAATATTTAAAACAGGGAAGTAGTGGCGAGATTAATCCCGCCACCCCTTCTCTGCCTCCTAAAATGGTTGGCGAGATTAATCCCGCCGACAACTCTTTCTAATAAATTCAAGTAAATCATTATCAGTTGAGAGAGTTATCGGCGGGATTAATCTCGCCGCTCTTTTTAAGAGGCGGAGAAGCATTGCCCGAACTAATTCTGCCATAGCTATGAAAGAGATGGTGGCGGGATTAATCCCGCCACCTCTTCAAAGAGGCGAAAAAAAATGGCCGGATTAATCCCGCCCCCGGCTAACCGAGAATACTAAGTTAAAAGTATATTTAAACGGGATAAATCCCTAACAGAATATATTGTAATCCTAATGCATTCCTAAATCCCTAAATTCTAAAATTTAAGAGAGAATGTAAGAGAGTGAATCTTTATAAATATATCTAAATTTGTTTATAATACTTACTTGTAAACAGCACTGAAGGCGCCGTGCTTTCCTATAAACAATAGCG
>PUQB01000072.1:522018-652018 GCA_003024785.1 Selaginella tamariscina
TGCCATACTACGAAAGAACAAAGGCGCTGACAAAGTGTGGATCACAACACCAGAACAAATGAGGAAGGTTCAGACGGAGAATAGAAAATCTTAAGTACTACATCATTAGTGGCCAGCACACAATAACGGCAGCCCAACGACTTCTCGACGAACACAACAAAGGAACGATGGCAACAAAACTTTCCGAGCATACCCGTGAGAAGCTGACGAAAAGATCGGCGTTTTTAGCTAAGCCGAATCTCACAATCGAGCAGTACCATAAGTTATCGGCGGAATGGGACGCTGCAGACACCAACCACTACAACAGCAAAATATGGGAGAAGTTCAAACACACGCGAGCCGTGTGGGAATCTCTTCAGCGACCACAAAGAGCTACCGCAGGGAATACACAATCTGCGGTACCGGGTAAGCAAATTGTTTGGGCGGGATTTATCTCGCCGGTATATTAATCTGTCTTTTTCCTCAGAGAGTTGAAGAAATTGTAGCAGTTGATTTTGCCCAGGTGGGCGGGAAGGAAACATCCTTTCTGATGATGTTGATTTCTTGTCCCGAGATAGGATCTTTGCCAAATGGTTGGGGATTATGGAATCCTTTGCAAAAGGAACACTGAAGAAGAAGCAGACAAGTGAAGGGAGCCCTCAGAGAAGTCTGCAAAGAAACCCAGTAAGACGCCGAAGGCTAAGTCTGTTCAATCTATAAAGGATGTAGACAACGATTTCAAGCTCACATGGTTGAAGCCTTTAAATGGAACAACGATGGAGGAGATG
The DNA here is from genome assembly GCA_003024785.1 of Selaginella tamariscina. Classification (NCBI taxonomy): domain Eukaryota; kingdom Viridiplantae; phylum Streptophyta; class Lycopodiopsida; order Selaginellales; family Selaginellaceae; genus Selaginella; species Selaginella tamariscina. The sequence continues at coordinate 522,786 of PUQB01000072.1, forward strand.
GAAGTCTTGGCTGATTTGGTGATGATGGCAAATTACAAATTAACAACAGCAGCCCACCTCTCCTTTTCATCTCAAGGCAATGGAGTTGAAGACGGTCAGGCACTTCAAGGAGTGGTTGGGAATACACTGCCACAAACTGGGTTGGATTTCGGCTTCAACATACGAAGAGGTCAGCAAATATTTGCATGTGACAAACGATGATATGCTTGTCGAATGGGTGAATCAATCGGAAGATCTGGGCAAGAATCTATTGCACGCCAACGCCAAAAAGGAGAACATTGGATGACGCCTTCTCTTATGGCAGTCCTTCAGCAGCGGAGAACCGAGTTGAACCTTATAAAGGAGGATGCTACGAATCACGACAAGCCCTACAGATGTTTGTTGTTGGATTCGGAGACTTTATGGGGTACATCACTGCTTGTAGGAAACCGTTTCAATTGTTCGTGATGGATCGGCGGGTGTCAAAAAATCTTCGACAGATAGGCACTAGAGGATTGGTGGAGAAACTTAGCCGTGCAAGCATGTACAAGAAGGTATTTATTATTGAATTCATACTTGCACTCTTGACTGATATCTACGTTTTCAGGTATTTATTTCTTGATTCTTGCTCATGTCACCGATACTTTGCCTTCTCCTTTGCCAAGAGAATAAACATCGTTGGACAGGATTTTATATGAATGATGCTGATCCAAGTGCATTGATTCGGTTGTTCACTTGGTTGTTAGGAATGCGCCAAACAATTTCAACTTCCAAATGACTGGCCAGGCATCTGTTTGCACTCCAACGGCCCTGAACCTCCATCCGATACACCGATAGGTGAGTGACGTATTCGGCAATGTACGTTATCCAAACATACAAGTCAAGCGGCACGGAGCATCGTCAACTTGATCAGGGGTCCTCACAGTGATGCGTGGGTTTTTGACTACTGCACTAGGGGGTCCGTCTTGAAGGAGTGTTACCTTCGGCATACATGTGTTTTGCCGTTGAAAAGGATAAGACCATGGTTGAGGACCTGAACAAGTGGATAGATAGGTTCTCAACTGATACCCCAACGAATCCATAAAGGAGTATTTGAGAAAGTTCCCTCCAGATAAGTGCGATAGCTCTGAAGACGAATCTGGTTCAATGTCGGAGTCTGAGACGAACTTCAATCAGATATTAGACCGGAAGTTATCTCGAGGAGTACAGAACATTCGCACACTCCATTACCCATGGAAACATCAATAGAAGATGCAGAAGATCTTGAACCATCTCACAAGCGGCTTAGACCTTCTTCGCCTCACTCAGAAGGTAATAGCGAAGAAGAATTGTTAATGAATTGTTAGAGTGACGAATAGTTGTAAATGAGTGTAACATAAGGCATTTTTGTATATTTCGTTTATATTTGTACAGAAAATAAATTCTCAAGGATTAATGAAGCTTTTAGTTCAAACATGGGTCACACATTAACAAGGTAAATAATATACCTTGATAATTTTAAGGTCAGCTAATTATCATTTTGCAGATGTAATGAAACAATTGAGAACATGGATTTTCAGCATTGGCATGAGGTAAGAGAGGGGTTTGGCGACAATTTCTTGTGCCACATGTCAGAATGACAGAGTTCATGCAGGAAATGGATAATAATGCAGCTCAAAACATCGTTACCATGGGGGCCACTTCAGTTTTTTCATCATCATTTTTATTGGCTTCAGTTCCGAAATCAATTTCTTCAGCGCATGCAATATCTGAATCTTGTAAGGATGATGTACAATTAAATGATGAAGGGATAGGCAACGAGATAGTGGCAACGGATAAATGTGAAAGGGAGCAAACAAGTGATTTGCAAAGTATTCAAGAGGCAACGCTATCTCATGTTACTCATGGCCATATTGTGTTGTTGGATGTCAATGGTGTTCTGCTTCATCGACAAAGGCCCGAGGATAGGAAAAAAGAAATCAAACAAGGAGATTTCATTCCTTGTCATGGTAAATTTCGATATGATATTATTTTTCGTCCAGGGTTGGATCGTCTCTTTCAAAAGCTTAAGGAGATGGGTGCGCTTGTGGGGATTTGGTCATGCATGCAGATTCATAACTTAACACCGCTGTTGAATTTGCTTAAGAAACATTGTAGTGTTGCAGAAGAGGTGATTCGTAAAGATTGGATTTTTGACCAGCGAATATGTTATAAACCTCTCGAATTTCACAATATAAGAAAGGAAAGCAAGCCATACTTCTTCAAGAATGAAAGAATAATTGGGACTCATGGGGAGATCAGTCGCTTAAGGATAATGAAGAATGCACATGTTAGTAGTAGACGACTCTCCTCAGAAGGCTATGCTCAACCAAAACATTGCTTGTATTCATCCAATCACTTTCGATCCATATTCTGATACGATATCATGGATGAGCTAGTGAACTACTTGGATACGTGCCTCAAAGAAGAATCTCGAAAATTTTTGTGAGCAGTATCCACCGTATCATACATTTCCTGAAGCTTTTCTTTCTCGTGATTTGAATTTTATAAAATGAAGGATAGCAACCGGGCGCTTTATAATATTATTCTTAAGGAACGTCATTTTAGATGAGCCTTTATGCAGACCTTCTTATTACATCTTATGTATTAACAAGGATGGCAACTCCCAATTGCATTCGTGAGAGTGTTAAGTGGTGGCAACAACATCAAGATATTGACCAAAATGATTTGATTAATCCGGAGAGTGATGATTTAGACAAAATGAGGAGATTTCTCTTTGTATGTTAGGAAGAAAGTATTTATAAAAAATTAACATGTTGATAAGAAAATGATTTCATTTGTAATTATGTTTGATAGTATTTCTTCATTATTGTAAACTATTTTTAGAATAATATGAATATTCTAAGATATTTTAGGAATATTCCTTACTAAGTAAGGTTATTGAAGGATTAATTAATTAATTAATTAATATTTAAGGCTTAATTACATATTAATTAAATGATTAATTAATAATTAAAACTTAAGTATTAATTAGTAATTTATTTTATATTCCCATTTTCACGTATCATGCCCACTTTAGTTACAACGTGCATTTGGGTACGTAAAACATATCCTCAATCTGAATCTGGCTCCCATCCGAAAACTGAACAGTTACTGAGCCCACACCTGCCATTGGCAAGTCTCTGTCATCTCCGACATGTACAGTGATCTTTGACTTAGTCTTCCAAAGGAGAGAGAAACATTCTCGCTTTCCTGTCATGTGCATGGTTGCCTCTGAGTCGATCCAGATGATATCTTCATCTTCTTGAGCTGGCACATGGCTGAGACCACTGGCTCGCACCATTAGTGCCCTGCTCTTAGTGTTGTTTCTCTTTTTGAGTCCTACTCCACGTGGAAGTCCAGTAGCTTTGTCCCGACAGTCTCTAGCAAAATGACCCTCCCGCTTGCAGTAGTTGCACAGTCCGATAGGTTTCTTCATTTCCAAACTTGTACCAGTCTTATTGCCAGTGACACTATCACTTGAGGCCTTGGCGACTAGTCTGAGCGCCTCCACTTTTCCTACTGAGGATTTTTTTGCAAGCTGCTTGTTAGAGACAGCATAGAAGGCACTCACTGTTTGTGACTGCTCCGCAGGATCGTCTATTTCATCTTCATAACTTCGTCGAGGAACGCTGCTTTGTATTTCAGCAAGTTTTTTTGTTGAGTTCTTCATCATCGTCCGGAAGTACTTGTAGTCTGGAACTTTGATGGCTTTTAGCAGAATCGACTTATGGTAGTCATCTGTGAAATTTACTCCCAGAGCAGAGAGTTGTGAGAGGATCGACTTCATCCGTCCGAGAAACATTGCTGAGACTCACGAGGAAGTATTTTCAACTCAAATAGTTTACCTCTCAGGGTAGTCTTTGCAATGTCAGCGCTTGCTTGATTCCCGAACACGTTCTTTAGCGCTGTCCAATTCTCCCCTGCTGACTTTGTCAAGTCCAGGTGATGGTGATGAAGCCTGCCAAGCCCAATCCCCATGGTTGATAGAGATTTGTCATTGCAGATCACCCAGTCCTCCAGCTTAGGATCTCCCGCTGCTGGTTTTGGCTCCTGTCCATTCACTAATCTCAGGCAGTTATCTCGTAAGAAACACAAAACTGATCTCTCTTGACCAGTTTTCGAAGTCACTGCCCGAAAACAGAGGAATTGGAATCGCTTTGGTACTGGAGGCACTGCTCGTCATGTCTGCAAGAACTTCTGTCACCGACCACCCCTGTTCACGTTGAACTTTTCTACTTCAAGATCCTAGAACGCTTCTTCGTTTCTGCACTTGGTCCTTGACACGTCTCAACAAGTTGTAATTTCTCTCACTCCGCTCCACAACGCGCTTCCCCATGGCAGAAACTAAATCCCTCATTCCATGATCGTTTCACGCTCTCTGATACCATGACAGTTTATCTAACTAATTTTTATATTGATTTTTCTCCAATATATATATATATACAAAGTATTTGAACGTCGTAACGCTCAGTGCACATGTATCATCACCATAACGCTCAGTGCACATGTATCATCACCGTGCGTACACGTCCGTCGCCACCTGTCCTTGACTCCAGGCTGGCTCCCAACAGAACCTTGCAATGCGAATTAAGTTGAGTTTCAGTGTGCTCTGGTATTTGGTTTAGGTTTACTGGAACTTGTTTTGATAAGGCTCAAATATGACAAAATGAGATTTGTTGTCATGGAAAGAGTAATGGGACTTATTAGAGTGGTGCTAGCCTGAGTAAGTTAGATAAGGCAGTGAGCATGCATTGATATATCTGCTACGGTGGAGTTGTCAGTCTGAGTTCTTTGGCGGAAGCTGGATATGGTGGCCTTTATCTTTTTGAGAACTTAAAGAAGTTCAAAAGGTAGGGATCAACTTGTTCATCTGCCGGAAACTTTTGGGAAGTTACAAGTATGGGAGGCAGTCGGCTGCTAAGGCCAATTGCCAATGCTTGTATATCTTCATCCTTAACGACTAAGTGTCTGGAAGTACTGGTGGATGGAGAAGGTTAAGTGAAGGGCAAGATGCACCTGTGAACTTGACTAGACTTAACAAATATCCAGCTTATTACCTGAGAGTTTATTACCTGAAAAACTGGACTCACCCCACCACTCATTCACCAGAGCCCACGGTGGTCAGGATTCAACCTGCCACTCCATCCGACCACCATAAGCTAAAATGAAAAACTAAAACCACAGGAACGAAGCTGAGTAGTTCTAGGAGTAAAGGATGAGTAACTCCAGGAGCAAAGGATGAGTAACTCCAATTATCTCGAGTAATATAAGAACTGTTAAGCGTGCACTCAGTTGGCAAAGGGCCCGAAGAGGCAGAAGCCTTGAAGTGTGTTGGAGGTCTAGCTCAGGCTTACGCCTCTGGAGTCCAGTCATGCTATGCCACGTCACTACGACCGCCACCTAATGGAACATTTTCCAGAGTTCTCTCATGTTCATCTCTCCTAGATGGATCAGAGTGATAGGGAGCATGAGCAAGAGGACCTGGAAATGTAGACAACAGCGGAAGGCTGCTGCCAGCAAGACGCTGGGAGATTGCTCAGAGGATCGCACGAGTTGAGAAGAGGCGAGCTCGAAGACACAGAAAGAGAAGCCGAGAATGAAATCCATTTGTGTTCGCATCACACCCAGTTGTGATGCTTGTGAATGAAACCCTGAATAAAATTCTCTTTCCTCAAACACAAACAGAAAGTAGGAAAAAACTCAGAGCCATGAATACTTGGACAATCAATATCCCACAATATAATGCCAGAGATTTTTTCACTTGGGAAAGAAATGGCTTACATTTTCTTACGAGATGGCTGCATGAAAATCGCCCCTTGGTACTGAAGCATTGCCAACAATCGCAGCCACTCCTGAACTCCTGGCCGAGAAGGGGAAAACTGGAACCTCCGGAATAAAAAAGGACTATCCTCAATGGAATAGGCTTGGGAAGCTGTTCCAGCACCACCTTGATTTGAAGAAAACGGCCGGCAGAGAACTGGGATCTCCTCAAAGAAAACGCTCGGCAACCAAGCTCATGTAATCTCCACTAGCGTGGAGTATAAAACATAGTTCTTCGGCCTGTGGTTTCATCATGGTGAAGCCTGTTCCACCCCGTGGGACGGATGAGAGCTCTGGTGGCCAGCTAGAGGCCCTGGCACCGGCCTCGAAGCCGACAGATGACGACCAGATTGTAGTTCTTCTATCCCCCCTCGAGCACAGCTGTGTTCCGGCTCACACCATGCTCCACGCTGCTCTCAACAAACATGGCGGGCCTGACACTACAAACCCTCTGTGCTGCTTGTTCGGGCAGACAAGAAGCCGGCAGAGGAGGAGGGAGACTGGCATTGATGAGCAATCTTCTATGCTGGTTCTTCCAACAAGAACTACTTGAGAAGGCTGAGATTCAAGAACCAGCGGGAGGAAGGCCGCCGTGATGGAGACTGCCAAGAAAAGGAAAGGCTCCTGCCAAGACCTGGGAAGGGAAGGAAAGATCGAAGTGCTCGTACTGTGGCAAGCTCGGCCACATTGAACGAGACTGTCGATATAAGAAACACGACTTCCAGAAACCAGCCCAATTATTGATGGCCCGAGAGGTTTCAACTCCGGATCACTCGATTTGGTTGAACTCCGGGGACACTCTCCATATCTCCACAGCGGAAGCCTTCATTCATTTCAAATGCTTGACAGAAGGCCGCACGGTTGTCGTGGGAAACGACGCCGTGCTAAACATACTTGCTACTGGAACGCTGGAAGTGGAGATGCTGGAGGAGAAAGGCGAGAGCTGCAAACGTCTACTATGTTCCTGCCATCTCCCAAACCCTGCTCTCAATCAGTAAGATCACAGATGTAGGATACACTGTGGTTTTCAAGCAGGGTACCTGTGAGCTTATCCGGGAAAGTGATGGCCGGGTGCTGGCGACTGGCTCCAGGAGCGGCGACCTCTATCGACTTGAGGCGAAGTTGCTCTATCCAGACAGCGCTCTGGCGGTGATGGAGACGGGCTTGTTGCAGACATGGCATCATCGGTATGGCCATGCTCAGCCGAGGCCCTGCAAAAACTCTTCTCAGTAGCAGCAGCCAGAGATGAAAGTTTCGGGAGCCCACTTGGGTTTTGCGAGACCTGTAATCTTGGAAAGCTTTAACGGAAACCTTTCCCACAGGCCTCCACCACTCGCAGCTCAAAAGTTTTGGAACTTGTTCATTCCGACATTTATGGGCCTATGCAAATTGAGACTCCCGGGAGCAAGTGCTTCTTCATCACCTTCATCGATGACTTTTCGAGGAAGGTGGTGTTGAAGTTGATGGCACAAAAGTCCGAGGCCCTGGAACTCTTCTATGAATACAAGGAGGCTGCAGAGGCAAAGATGGGTGAGAGGCTGCTTACCCTTTGATCGGACGGAGGCAGGGAGTATGTCTCCAATGCATTCGAGAGCTATTTGTGCCAAGGCAGGGATTCAGCGCCAACTCACCGCTCCACACACCCCACAGCAAAATGGTGTGGCAGAGCGAATGAAATCGAACCATCATTGAAATGGCCCGCTGTATGTTGATCCATGTTGGGTGTCACAACCCGATACAGGATACAGGATTCCAGATACTGGATATGGGTTGTAGGATATTCCTACAGGGATTTCGGATACAGGATATGGTCGCAGGATATTCTATAGGATATACCACAAGATATGCCTAGAGGATAAGGGACATGTGGACTCATCTTAGCCTCTGCATGCATGCAGCCACTTTACATGCATGCAACCACTTTTAGCACTTATGCCTAGATTAGCTCTTGGAGTTGTGAGCATAAAGCTTCGACCTAATTGTGTAACAATCAGTTACTATCAACACCAGTCTTACTACGATCAATCTTGTCTTGCTTTTGTTCTCTCCTTGTCTTGCTCCTGGATCCTGTCTTGTTCCTGGATCCTGTCTTGCGCCTTCCTGTCTTGCTCTCGGATCCTATTCTGTTCCTGTCTTGCTCCTGGATCCTATTCTACGCCTGGTCTTGCTCTCGAGTTCCTAAGTTCCTGGCTTACTCTCCATCCTGCTCCAGAGTTAAGCCTTTTTGTTCTTGGAATTCTGCTCTCTTCCTGGCTCCTAGATCGTGGCTTGACAGTTTGATAGTAACTCCTTTCATAGCTCTCCGTTTTCCAGCTACTTTTTTTTTCCTTGATTCTTTTCCTTCGTTTTCCTCCTTTTTCTCTCATAGATCATGACTGAGTTTGAGCATTTTCAACGCGAGCATCAAATGTTGCTTCATGAGCTGGCCACTTTGCGCCAAGTGGTCACCGATCTGCAAGGTTCCACCAATGCGGCGCATGCAGCTGCTGATGCATCCTCAAGGCTGCTACACATGCTCTCTCTCAGGCATCGGTGGTTCCCTCTTCATCGAACTTTTCTTCGGAGCCAAAGATCAGCATGCCAAAAAGTTCAGTGGTAATGTGCCGATTTTCAAGTTTCCTGAATCAGATCCGGCTCTTGTTCCGCATGCAACCACGCCGCTACTCAACTGATGCACAAAAGGTGGGTCTTTTGGCATCCTTACTAAGTGGATCTCCACGGGCTTGGGTTGCCCCCTTGCTGGAGCGTGACGACCCATTGATGGAAGACTTTGAAGGTTTTGTGGCTACCTTTGAAGCCTGCTTTGGAGATCCTGATAAGTATCATTCCGCATGCACGAAGTTACGGAAGCTTACTCAAGGATCCCGACAAGCTTTCGTCTATGCATCTGAATTTTAGCAACTTTGCACAAACATTCCATGGGACAAGACTATATTGATCAAACACTTCCGTTTTGGGTTGAAGATGATGTGAAGGACCTTCTTCTTACATTACCGGATGCCCAAACATTAGCGGAGATCATGCAACAAGCTGTTCGTTGACAACCGTTTTTCGAGCGTCGTCAGGAAAGATCCCATCAGCAGTTCCTGCAAACCAATCCTACAGCTGTGGTACATGTTCCTGCACCACCTTCTGGAGTAGTTCCTATGGAGGTTGAGAAATCCAAGTGTGGCTCTCTTTCCGCTGCTGAGAAGCAACGTTGCGCAGTGAGAACCTATGCTTGTATTGTGGTGAAGCAGGACACAAGGTGGCAGAATGTCCTATTAAAGCCAGGAAGTTCAAGACGCGTGAAGTTGAAGCTGGAGTTCAGTCGGAAAACTTCAATGTCCACTTCGTCTAGGAGCCACGAAGTTGGACGTAGGTGCAGGCTCCATTGGTGCTTTCATACCATTCCATCACTCAAGTTTCCTGTACACATTCATTTAATAATCGAGAGCTCAAGGAGTTTGCCTGTTAGACACTGGTGCAAATGCATGCTTCATGGATGACATTTTTGCAACTCAACATGGCATTTCGGTGGTGAAGTTGAAGTGTGCAGTTCCTGTAGAGGTGGCCGATGGGTCTAATTGCTTCTGGTGCAGTTACCCATGCTACCGAACCTCTCTCCTGCAGTATGGCACATTCAACTGTTCAATTTCCTTCAACTTGATCAAGACTCGGTCGACTCCCATCATTTTGGGCATGCCATGGTTCGTTGTTGCAAATCCGCAGATCGACTGGAGGTCTAGGACGCTCACGTTTTCCTCTCCGACAGCTAGGATCAATCCTGTACCTTCCTGTGTGCAGGATACATCCTTAGTATCTGAGGCAGTACAAGCTACAGGATTGACCGCCTGTTCCTGTACCAGTGTTGAAGACTCCTCCTCGACAGGATTCACCTCATGTCAGTTCCTCAGCACATCCGCAGGCTCTCTCCACTCCTGTAAGTTTGCGTTCCTGTACAGGGTTCTTCCAATCCTGTATCAGTGTCGAAGGTTCCTCCTCAACAGGATCCACCTCCTGTTGATTCGTCAGCACATTCGCAGGTTTCCCACTCTTGCGCAACCACGGACTCCTGTACAGGATTCTTCCAATCCTGTACACTCTCAACATCCACACAGTTTTTTCCAATCCTGCCTCTTTCTGTTACTGCTTCTGTTCCACCCCCCAAGATCCTTCCTCTTTTTCAGTCACAGCTCCCTCCTTCTCCTCTCCGAGTTCTTACCACTACCATGCATGAACTGCCACTGATCCTGCTCCTTTCCACCTTTTTGCCTTTCAAGTAACTCCTACGTCCTCTTCTACCTTTCCTGTATCCGACTCTCCTGTTTTTCAATCTCCTTCTCCTTCTCCTCCTTCTTCCCTACCATCCAAGTATCACGCCTTTAAGGACGTTTTTGACAAGCACAAGGCTGCAGTTCTTCCTGTTCACAGGTCCTACGACTGTCCTATTGATCTTGCGGAAGGAAAGACTCCACCGTTCGGACCGATTTATGCATTGTCACCCACAGAGTTGGAGGTTCTTCGTCAGTACATCGAGGACAACTTGGCATCCGGCTTCATTCGTCACTCAAAGTCCCCTGCAGGAGCGCCTATCTTTTTGTCAAGAAGAAGGATGGGAGTTTACGTTTGGTTGTGGACTACAGGGGTTTGAATCAAGTCACCATTCGAATCGGTACCCGTTGCCATTGATCCCAGAACTTCTCGATCGGCTGCGAGGAGCAAAGGTGTTCACGAAGATCGACTTACAAGGGGCCTACAACCTTGTACGGATTCGTCCAAGCGATGAGTGGAAGACTGCCTTTCGTACAAGGTATGGACACTTCGAGTACACGGTGATGCCTTTCGGCCTTACCAATGCCCCAGCGTGTTCCAACACATGGTGAACGACATCTTTCGTGACTTCTTGGACCAGTTTGTGGTGATCTACCTCGATGACATTTTGATTTTCTCCAAGGATAAAGCGGCACATTGACAAGCGTGTACGATTAGTTCTACAGCGGCTTCGCGAGCATGGCCTGTATGCGAAGTTGGAGAAGTGTTTTTTCGATAGGGATTTGTGGAGTTCTTGGGCTACATCGTCTCTCCTGCTGGCGTTTCCATGGACATGCACAAGGTGAAGACCATCGTGGAGTGGGAGAGGCCCAAGTCTGTACGAGATGTACAATGTTTCCTTGGCTTTGCAAACTTCTACAGGCGGTTCATACAGGACTTCTCCAAGCGTGTACTTCCACTCACGGAACTCACCAAGCGCACAGGTTTTTCTCTTGGTCCGACAAGGCGGAACATGCATTCACAACACTCAAGGACACCTTCACGACAGCTCCGATTTTAGCACATCCTGACCCTTCTCGTCCTTTCTTCGTTGAAGCAGATGCCTCGGATTTTGCAGTAGGATCCGTCCTATCACAAGTTGGAGAGACAAGTTGCTTCATCCTGTAGCTTTTCACTCTCGTAAGTTCCTTCGGCGGAGATCAATTACGAGATTCATGACAAGGAACTCAAGGCCATTGTGGATTCGTTTGAGGAGTGGCGGCATTTCCTGGAAGGTGCTGCATCCTGTACAAGTTCTTACGGATCACAAGAACCTGGAGTATTTCAAACGGCTCGAGTTCTCAGTCGGCGACAGGCTAGGTGGGGAGTTCCTATCACGTTTTGACTTCGTCATCGTCTACAGGCCCGGTTTTCGGAATGGCAAGGCGGACGCATTGTCTAGGCGCTCTTACCTTGCACCAAGGGGCGATCCTGCATGACTGTCAAAGCAAGTGTTGTTGGGTCCTGATCGTTTCCGGCTTGCGGCACTACAGGTTCATCAGGCTCCAGCAAATTCAACACTCCTACAGGACATCCGTTCGCAGTTGGCTACAGACGACTTGGCAAAGAATGTGTTCTCACACATTCATCCTGACGTTGCAAGTTCCTCTTCCTCCAGTTCCCGTCAGACTACAAGTTGTTCGCCATACAGGATGGACTCCTGTACCGGGAAGGTCTCCTGTACGTTCCTGTTGGTATTTCCAGGACTCGTGTGTACAGGATTGTCATGATACCCGGCTACAGGACATTTTGGTGTGGCCAAGACAGTGGAGTTGGTGACTCGCAACTATTGGTGGCCTGGGTTGCGAGGTTTTGTGGAAAGGTTTGTACGGAGTTGTGACACTTGTAACAGGTCGAAGATGCCTCATCATGCACCCTCTGGTCTTCTTCGTCCTCTTCCTGTTCCTTCTGCTCCTTGGAGATCCATTTCTATGGATTTCCTCACAGATCTTCCTCCTTCTCGTGGATTCGATGCAGTTCTTGTGGTGGTTGACCGTTTCACCAAGCAGGCTCATTTCCTACCCTGCAACAAGACAGCTACAGGTCAGACAACTGCCGAATTGGTGATCCGTGAAGGTGTTCCGACATCATGGTCTTCCTGAGAGCATTGTTTCGATCGAGGTCCACAATTCATGTCCAAGTTTTGGCGAGAGCTTCTTCGGAGTCTACAGGTTAAAGCGGATCTTTCTTCAGATATCCGCAAACTGATGGGCAGTCCGAACGCACAATTCAGACCTTGGAACAGTATCTTCGTTGCTTCATCAGTTACCAGCAGGACAACTGGTTGGACCTTCTTTCAATGGCGGAGTTTGCCTATAACAACTCCGTTCACGCATCTACAGGACAGACACCTTTCTTTGCTCTTACAGGCCACCATCCACGTTTTGACTTTGCTCCTCCCGCTTCTCCTTCTTCCGCTCCTGCAGTACAAGATCGTCTCCAGCATCTTCGTCAGGTATAGGATGATCTCCGGGTTCATCTTCAGCAAGCACATGAATGATACAAACATCATGCTGATGCTCACCGTCAGCCGGCACCTGCATACAAGATTGGTGATCTCGTGTGGCTTTGTCAACATATTCGCACCAACAGGCCTTCTTCTAAGTTGGATTTTCAACGATTGGGCCCTTACAGGATTGTGGCGGAGGTCAATCCTGTAGCTTTCCGACTGAGTTACCACCTACGGTGAAACTTCATCCTGTGTTTCACACCTCCTTGTTGGAGCCGTATCATCCTTCTTCTCTTCCTGGTCGTGCTTCTTCTCCTCCCCCTCCTGTGGTTATTAATACCGAACCTAAGTACGAAGTTGTAGCCATCCTTGATCTCGTCTTCATCGCCCAACTCCAATACTTGGTGGATTGGAAAGGTTATTTGCCTACTGATCGCACTTGGGAACCTGCATCCAACTTACTCCATGCTTCTTCCAAAGTTGCTGCCTTCCATCGGCATTATCCTGCTAAACCAGGTCCCAAGACTCGTGGAACTCGTCTTTAGGGAGGTGCTGTCACGACCCGATACAGGATAGGATTCCGGATACAGGATATGGGTTGCAGGATATTCCTACAGGATTTTGGATACAGGATACGATGCAGGATATTCCTACAGGATATACCACAGGATATGCCTAGAGGATAAGGGACATGTGGACTCATCTTACCTCTACATGCATGCAGCCACTTTACATGCATGCAACCACTTTTAGCACTCATGCCTAGATTAGCTCTTGGAGTTGTGAGCATAAAAGCTCCGACCTAATTGTTGTACAATCAGTTACTATCAACACCAGTCTTACTACGATCAATCTTGTCTTGTCTTGTTCTTGTCTTGCTTTTTATTCTCCTTGTCTCGCTCCTAGATCCTGTCCTGTTCCTGTCTTGTTCCTGGATCCTGTCCTGTGCCTTCCTGTCTTGCTCCCGGATCCTATCCTGTTCATGTCTTGCTCCCAGATCCTGTTCTACGCCTGGTCTTGCTCCCGAGTTCCTAAGTTCCTGGCTTGCTCTCCGTCCTACTCCTGAGTCAAGCCTTCTTGTTCTTGAAATCCTGCTCTCTTCCTGGCTCCTGGATTGTGGCTTGACATCGGGATGCCGGTGTACTTCTGGGGTGAGGCCATGGTCACAGCCGCATACCTACGTAATCACCTCCCAAGCCGAAGCTTGGATCACGGCGTACCTATGGAGAGGTGGAGTGGGTGCAAGCTACACATCGATCACCTTAGGTTTTCAGATGCGCGACATATCCCCAAATCCCCAAATCGCGCTAGAAAAAGCTTGATCCAACCAGCGAGGCTTCAATCCTGGTGGGCTACAACGAATCCCAAAAGGCACATCACTCTACAACCTCGATCGCGAGGCTATCCTCTTTAGCCGTGATGTGATCTTTGACGATGAGACTCTTCTGTCATCTTGTGCACAATTCTAATCTGGACTAGGATCTAGGCTGGGTGCACTTGCTTGAGGAGGAGGATATGACTGCACCAAGACCGATCCGGCCATTGCCACAGGCTCAGCGAGGCGCACCACGACCAAACATGCCACCGGCATAGCCTACAGCAAATACCGGGTTCGGGAATCCAGTGCCGGAGGAGGGATCGCTCCTAACGATGCTCAAGAGGAGCTGTTTGGATCGGCGCCTTCAACACCACGTCCCTCCTTCACAGCTACAGGGGATCAGCTGATTGTTACCCCGCCACCGGCACAACAGATACCGCCCAGAACTTCACCCAGCCCGGTTGCGACAGATGCCGCATTGCAGCTTCTGCCTGACCCTCCGGTTGTGACAAAATCTAGGCGGGTTTCGTGGCCTTCACAAAAGGCCAAGGAGGCTGGGGAGCAGTCCGCATTCTGGCGTTCATCTAGGAAAAGCCAAGATGCGTACTACCGAGTGGAACATCGGGTCTGTGACTTCCCGGAGCCGAGGACTGTTCGTGAGGCACTTGCCGGGCCAGAGGCTGATCTCTAGCAAGCTGCCATGTAGGAGGAGTATGTGACCCTCATGAAGAACCATGCCTGGGTGCTCACATACCTACCGGAGGGTCGCTGGGTGGTGACGACGAAGTGGATCTTCAAACGCAAGTACACACCCAGCACTCCGGAACCCAGGTATAGAGCTTGCTTAGTTGCTCGCAGCTTCTCGCAGATTGAGGGACTCGACTTCACGGAGACCTACTCTCCAATTGCAAAGATGTCAACGAATCTCCTAACCAAGCCACTGGCAATGTTACTCTTCCAAGCACACCGAGACACACTAGGTATTCGACCTTTACATTCCGTAGGTGAACCGGGGATCCACGAGGAGCGTGCTTGAGGAGGAGTGTTGGAGATCTAGCTTTAGGCTTACGCCTCTGGAGTCCAGTCACGTTATGCCATGTCACTACCGTCATGTAGGCATAGAGTCGTGTCCAGTTACCCTTTTAGCAGGATCATGTACCTCTTTAATTTAATGGAACATTTTCCAGAGTTCTCTCACGTTCATCTCTCCTAGAGAGAACAAAAGAATTGAAAGGGACCCATTGAGGTTCTGAAGAGCTGGTTAAGGGTCAGACCCAGAGAAGCGGGCTGACACAAGGGTCAGGCTATACCTGACCATAAAATGATTTAATAAATTCCTTGGGACACCCACGGTGGTGTGGACACATCTTCTGCATCGTACATTTGGTACAATAGTTTCTGGGAGCAAGGACAAGGCATGGACCCGATAGACAGTCTCCACAATATCGGTGGACTCTCGGTGCCAATTGATGTTACCCATCCCAAGATCTACCATGATATGTTTGTTCCTCCTGAAGAAGAACACAATACTAAGTGAATATGTCATAGAGTTCGTACATGACATTGAAATCCGGAACCTCTTGGATGTCTACAAGATAAATGACAGCCAAAGATTTGGACACCTTGTGCAAAATCTCTGTTGCTAGCATCGTTGTTAAAACATGCTCTTGCTCATTAACTATAGCTTCATGTACATCATAGCTAGAGGCCAGGTGCTTCATATAGCATGCCATAAGAAAAAGGACCTTTTAGTTGTCATGCTTATTAATTGATTAAGGCAATCACTGATTTAATTTGCATTATGGAAGAAACTACTGCTTTTCCTCCTCTTCCTCGTCCCATGCTGCCGCCTTGTTCCCACACACAGGCTGGCGGCAGATTCTCAACGGCGGGAGTGGCGGAGCCGCTGGTGGTGCATTAGAATGATGGCCCGTAGACTATTCTGCCTTGTTGCAGCCAACTCCGTGCTTTTCTTTGCCTCTGAAACAAGTCAAGAGCTGTGCGGAAAAATCTGGCCAGTGCTTCCCCTCTTCACAGCACCTGAGGAAGAAGAAAATTATTCAGCAACTCACAAACTTAAGCTTGAGATCAGCACGTGTTTTACTTTGTTGTTGCTTTTGTTGCGATCAGAGGCTACCGCCATGCCGAGGAAATGTGGCTCAGAGAAGTCTTTGGTCAGAGTTGTGCCTGTGTGATCTCAATGCGAAGCTGTCACATCCCAAGCTAGATCAATGTGAAGCAACGACAAGGATGGAGCCGAGGGCATGAAGCCAATGCTCATAATGAGAAGTTTTGTTGGAGTCTCGATGTGGAAAACTGTACCGTGATGCACTGTTTGTGAGGCAGCAGCAACCATCCTAATTTCGGGCACTCAACAAGTAACGAATTCAGCAGAAGGAGAGACTCACCATGAGCGCTCGATAGATAATGCCTGTCGGAGCTCCAATCAAGTCATCCTTCCCATCTTTCTTCATGAAGCCTTCAAGCACGATGGCAACCTCGCCAGAACATAACTCGATGATTTCACCTCAAATGAAGCTTGAAAGCTTGAGGTTTGGACCAGCAATCTAAGCTATCGCATTGGCATCGCTTCGAACAGAGTGCCGCCATTTTGGAGGCTTGGGGCCCAAGAGGCCTGGGCCCGAATATTCAAGAATATTCTAGAATATTTTGGAATATTCTTTCTGGTCGGCAGTATTGGCCTCAGTCGGCAAAAAAAAATTCTAGTAAAATTGTTGTATTTTTATCTTTTTCTATTTTATATTAGCTTAATTATTACTCAATATACATTAGCTAAAGTTTCTTCTTCATCTTAAGTAAAGTTGCAGTTCTCGAACCACCAGTTACGCTTGGACGTGGAGGTGTTTGAGTAGGTAATTTCTTTAGTCTAATGTTCTCTGCGAGCTTGTTTGTTGCCAACCTAGAGAGTTCAAAACTCTTCTCGGTTCCTATAATATTCCTTCCGAGCTCGACGGTAGCTAACAACGATGACCCGGTTCCGGAACCAATATCCCAGACTAGGTCGCCAGGTCTACTGAGACGCTCGATCAAAAGCTGCATGAGTCGAACACTCTTCGGTTGAATCATCATCCTACAGAAACTTCCATTCGGATAAACAAAGCAAAGTACTTCCTTACCAAGCCTCCTGAAAACGGTCGGCGGTGTCGACGAGGATCGTGTTCGTCAATGCCAGAGGGTTTGGCCTCTTCGACTTCTTCTCAGAGCTTTGCAGCACCAAGAGAACTAACAAGTTATCCTGCCACATAGACCAAGTTAAACTTAAACTTGAATAGCTAGCTCACCTTAATTTTGTCACGATATCCCTAGCTTCGTGCACGGTAGACGCTGTAAGTCCCTGCAACCTCCAAGTTGATTACTGCAGCCGCCTGAATCACCGCCAAAACAGAAGGAGAACTCGCAAAGACGACCATGAAACCATTCGCTGCCAAGTGCATTCCACTGAACTACAAGGCCTCCTCAAACTTCACCGGATCTAGCTGCACAATGTCCTTGTTAATGCTAGCACCTCCATATACAAGCTCATTGGGCAACTCGAGGATGATGAGGTTGAAGCTGTATTCATCTACCACTTCCTGGAACACCGTTTGTGACTCACCCGTATGTAGTCTGTCAACCTGTTGTCGGAGCTTGGTGTACACCTCTGTCTAGGAAGCACCCGGCTCGAAGAAAGACCTGCTCATCTCCTCCATGTCACACATAGCTAGGTCGTAGGATCCACGGGATGCAGCCAGGTCGGGATGAAGGTCATCAGGTCATCCTTGATGTCCAAACTAGCTACAAGTGGCTACACCTCATTGATTGTAAAGTCGAATGTCGGCGGAGGTGCTGTAGAAGAGCTTGGTCCCGCTCCCGATCCCTTTGCAGGTCTAGTTGTCTTCTGCACCGTCTTCTTCATCTTGCTCTTCTTGATAGCCTCTACTTCGTCTGGCTCCCAAACAATCGCTGGTCCGTGCATGTCGAGTAGTGAGCTCTCCCAAGCTGGTGGCTGTTGCGACGGACAGTCGAGCCAGAATGGAACATGCTCCCGTTCGAACGGTGTTAGAGCTCCTCTGCTCTTCGACCACATGTGAGGCTCGCTTGTATGATCTGTCCACAGCATCATCGTCTGGGACGGTGCCATTTTCTTCGCCAGTATGAACCTGTAACACAAAGTCAGACAGTAGCAATGCTAGAATGAAAGCTTACCTCCATATCATCTGATGCACAGACTCCTCACGCTCCAGAAACTCATTCGGCTCCATCGAATAAGTGAACCGTATGCAGTCATGGAAGGGCTGAAAGACCAAGCACTTGCTCTGAGTTCTCATCTCGTCAAACCAACTCATGAAGTCGACATCCGTTCCAACTTCTTTACCATCCTCTCGCAACCCCTTAAGGATCTGAATGGCTTCCTCGCGCACAGCCTTCCAATATAAGTCCAAGGTGAACCACTTGATCCACTCTTTGTCCTGCATGCCTGGTAGCCCAAGTGTCTGTTGTTCTACCTTGGATTCGAGACGGGTGAGCTTGTTCAAGTATCAGAGTCGCAACATGTTTGGAATCTTCGCCTTTGACATAGCATACAGCTTCTCAATGCCCATCCAGCGACACTGCTTATGAGAGATGTTCGTCACCTTCTGGAACCACTCCTCCCCCAAGTCTGGGTCTATGATGGAGAGGAACTTGTGCATACACTTGTCATGCTTCTTTACACTAGCTGCTTCATGTTCACCTCAACCTGTGAATTGCCCTTAGCACTGGTGACTGCTCTGTCAAGATCATTGTCAATCTCGTTCTGCACATAGAATAAGTTAAAAACTTCTTTCCTATAAATTAAATCGGAGGTTACCTTGAAAAGGATCTTTGCGCAGATCAGGTTCGGAAGAGGATGCCAAGCTGTCTTGAAGCCCACTAATTGTACTCCAGCTGAGTAAGAGCTTGCTCGAAAGACCGGTGTTGCTCGTACTAAATCGTGTCCTTCAACAGCTCTGATGGCTCCTCAGCAGTGAGTCAATCTCCAATGGACAGAATGAACAAGGCCGTGTTCCGTAGATAACCAGCCTTCTTCAACAATGACACAAGCATGTCCAAGTCCCCTGGGTTCACTCATCGAACCACCTCGTTCGAATGATATTCTACAGATGGGCACATCAGGAGGATCACCAAGTCCTTGACAGTAATTTTGTCGAGCAGGTTCGCTGAGCTCTCCAAATGCAGGCTAGCCGGTATGCTGTATAACTCCTTCGGCGCCTTATCGCTCTTCACCTTCTTGCCTTTTAGATCAGCTTTCCCGCAACCTCTCTTTTGCTGACTGCCTCCTCTAAGTTGTCCTCGCTAGCTTCAACTGCCTCTGTCATCTGCACTTGCTCGTTCAGGACTGCAACCTCAGTGGAGAAGGAGGCAACTGCGACGATCTCTCTGGGAAATCTGTGATGATTGGTGGAGGTTGCTCCTGCTCAACTGGTACTACTCCGACTGAGTCACTGGAGGATCCTCCTTTGCTACATTAGATGGTTCTCCTCTCTTGCCTCGCTTCTGCTTCGATATCCTCTTCTCTTCCCGTGGCTCTTCATCAGGCACAATCTCTAGTAGACGTTTTGAAGCTCTCACCATTTTGTAAACTCTGGAAAGCAAACACACAAGTCAATTGATTAGGAGACAAAATAAAAAAAACAAACAAAGATGACTAACCTTGTGGCTGCCGACTCAAGCTAGATGGTGCCGACCCTCTCAGTCGTCACAGAAGATGTAGAAGAACAAATCCTGCCGACTGAGATAGTTGGTGCCGTCCCTCTCAGATGGCACTGAAGAGATAATGGTGCCGACTGAGATAGGATGGTGCCATCCCTCTTAGATGGCACAAATGGGAAGACCCATTAACTAGATTAAAAGAAATACTTGAGCTGCAAAGCAAAATATAAACAAATTCAAAATACCTTGTGGTTGCCGACTGAAGAAGGATGGTGCATCACTCTCAGTCGGCACAAATGGGAAGACACATAACTCTGAAAAAAAAACATTGTGATACGGATTCTTGAGCCGCAAAGCAAAATATAAACAAATTCAAAATACCTTTGTGGCTGCCGACTGAAAGGATGGTGCCGTCACTCTCAGTCGGCACAAATGGGAAGACCCATTAACTCTGAAAAAAAAACTTGTGATACGAATACTTGAGCCAGAAAGCAAAAAAAAACAAATCGAAAATACCTTGTTGCCGACTGAACCAGGATGGTGCCGTCACTCTCAGTCGGCACAAATGGAAAGACCCATTAACTCTGAAAAAAAACATTGTGACACGTATACTTGAGCCGCAAGGAAAAAAATAAATAAATCGACGATACCTTGTGGCCGACTGAACCAGGATGGTGCCGTCGCTCTCAGTCGGCACAAATAAGACCCTATATCTCTGGAAAAAGAAATACTTTGAGCCGCAAATCATAAAATACAGAAATTACACATACCTTGTGGCCGCCGGCTGAGCAGGATGGTGCCGACAATCTAAATCGGCACAGAAATCTCCATTGTTATACTTGGGCGCTGCACGAATCGAGTCGAAATGGATGGCGCCGCAGTGGAAACCGTAACTCTGAGATCTGAGATTGAAAAAACCCTCTGGATCTGCCGCAGTGGAAACAGATCTGAGATTGAAAGAACCCTAGCCGCAATGGAAACAGTAAACCCTATCTACCAAAAAACCCTAGCCGCAATGAAAACAGTGAACCCTACGGAATAAATGTGACATTAATATTTAGGGTTTATTTTAAAATATGTGAATAATTGGTAAATGTGAAGATATTTCAAATCATAAAAGGTAGAAATTAAATTAAATCGGTGATACTAGAGAGGACATCATTAAGAACACTGTGAGCTGGGCAGCATAGAATTAATTATATACAAACGTGTATTCACGTTTATTATTAACGATTGTAATTTTTTTTGGAAGGAAAGTGTGTTTAATCTTTTGCTTTGCTTTCCTAAACCACCGAGCTTTCTCCTTGCGTTGTCATGGCCAGAGTTACCTATGAAGGCATTGACAAAGATTTCCCAGTCGATGAAGATGGAAATGCTTTTGTGTTTGAACATGATCTTCACATTGCTTTCAACATTCCTTGTTGGTTCAGTATACATGTGGTTCAATTGATGTCAGTTTCTGCGAGTTCTGGAGAAGATGTGGAGTTGTTACCAGAAGGCAATGCATCAAACCAGTTTGTCTTTTACACATTGTGCCCGGCAAAGGGCCCGTTGTTCAGGTTGCGGACAGAGGAGCGTGAGGAATCCATGCTGGTGTGTCTTCTAAGAGCAGACAAATGTAGGATAGGGAAGGATCTCATTGGTTCGTCTGAAGTTAAACGAGTCTCTGAACTACCGCAGATATACAATGGAAATGTCATTTACGAACTTCCCCCTAAGACAGAAAGCACAGAGAAGTACTCGGGGATGAATCGCAAGGATGGCTGCTACCATTGGACACACCCGAGCACAACACACTGGCATGTTCCGGCGCGAGTCAGTCGAAGTTCATGTGTCGGACATCTCCAATGCATCAATCCTACCTGCCCCTACTTGGCTTTTGAGAAGAAAGCAAATGAATGTCACTTCAAGGGTGCTGTGGAGAAGGCAAAGACAACTGAGACAGGCAAAGTAATAGGCATAAAATGTAAGCATTGTGGAGAGGAGCCATTGCTGGTGCACACTTGTCCGGCTTATGTGTACTACATTCTGCCAGACGACATTTCTTTTACAAGGTGTTCATCAGCATCCAGTCAGCCCCTCAGTGTCAGCTTCAAACGTTCAGCGAGCCAGATCTAGTGTCAGCAACGTGGTAAAGAGCAGTCCGCGAACCAATCAACGAGTGATTGAGTTTCAAGCCGCGCGTGAGCTCATCTTTGAAGAACTTTTCAAGGAAGAAGGAGAAGTCTCGTACACTGGTTTACTCTCAAAACTTGAACCTCTAACAAACCATCGAAGGTATTTTTCTTTAGATCTCTAACACTGACGTGACCTTTTCTTTAGGACTCGGGACTGGATTACACAATCAAGACAGAAGGAGACACACTTTAGAGAGGGTTACGAGGGTCTTCTGGAGCTGAAGACAAAGCTGCCAATACCTTTCATTCACGTCATACATGTTCCAGGGATGGAACTGCATGGTGCTGAGGAGCAGCCTCTGATCTTCAAAATGACAGTTGAGGGACCGGGTTCAGGAGTTGAGTACATCAGAAGGTGTCAAAGTGGAGGAGACCTTCATGATCAATGGGTTGTTCTGGACCACACGCACCGCATACCAGACTGGGCGACAATTGGAATACACCTTTATGACCCATTGTAAGTTGTAAAACTCTTCATAACACTTTCTAATCTTCGTTATCTAACGCTCTCTTGCAGTGTCAGATCCATGGTGACTATAGCTTACGCAGATATGTGCCGCGAAGATAATGTTGCAGTGCTGAAGTTCTTGAACACAATGCTAGAGGTTTGTAAGAAGCAGGGTTTGGAGAATGTCAACTTTGCTGGTTTCATGTCGGATGAGGCTGGAGCGATATGGATAGCCTTGCGCCAAGTATTCAACAACGGAGCAAAGATGAAAGGGAGGGAAAGAAGCTGTCTGTTTCACTTTATGCAATCCGTGCGTCAGGTGACAAAGAAATGGATCGCAGAAGAACATCGCGAAGAACACATGAAGCTTGCTCGTGCCTGGCCTGCAGCACTGAATGAACAATCTAAGAAAGAACAACTGGCAATTCTCGAGTCTTTTTGGGAAGGACGAGCGTCAAACATTCGAGCTTTGAAGACATGGCTGTCTTGGTGGATCAGGCATGAGGACCACATCTCCATGAACTGGGAGACATGACAGAAGAAGGACTCGCGAGCGTTCCAACTACAAACAATGCTGAAGTGATTCACGAGAGCAAGAAGAGCAAGATTGGCCAAAAGAGTACCACTGCTGGAGGCGACAATGTTAGACCTCACCGATGCAGTTATGCAGAGTGCGAAGGTGAAAGCGGCAATAGAAGGGAGGTATACAGGGTCAGGGCCTTCGAAGGAAACTCTGTTGAAACGAGTGCAACGCAAACTCTCTGAGGGGAAAAGTGTATCTCCATCAACAATTATCAATCTGGTGGAAGGCGAGGAACACTTGACCAGCCCGGAGTTCACGAGTACCACTAACGTTCGAGTGCAAACTGTTAGGAGAACAGTCACAGGAACAGAACAGTCTGATGCTCGACGTTCACACAGACATGATGTAGAGTACACAGAGCGGGTGGTCCAAAACAACAGGAGAAAGAGGTTAAGGTTCGAAGAGGTTTGGAGAGAGAGATTGCTCAAACAGAGTGGGCCATCAGACGAATCGGAGCATCCAGTAAGGTTAAGTGTTTGGGGATGAATCAGGAAGGAACTGCTCTGTGTGGAAAACCAATCGGTTATCCAAGCAGAGTGCCAGCACCAGGATTCTATGGAAAACGAATGTACATTGATGCCTTGGGGAATGAGGAGTATGTACAACAGATGATGTGGTTCTGCCCAAAAGATTCAGGGTGTTTCACGCGGCCAAACGGCAAAATTCTTCGGTCACGAATTCCAACACCACCAACGGTTTGGCCTGTGCTCAAGGAAACGAAGCTGACAAGTGAGGAGGTCAGAGAACTACAGGATGCAGGCTTTGTTCTGGAAGGTTTACAGGGGATGGCAGGAAGAGTAGATGAGGGTCAGAAGGACAAAACACCATCGCCACCACGTGGAGCTGGATCTACAACAATTCCACCTTTCGAAGGACGTATGGTCCGGACTCCAACAAAAATGTCTAAGGAACAAGAGAAGAATTTCCGCAAGGCCAAGACGTTTTTAGGTTGTGTGCGAAATGTTGAAGTGACAGCTAGAGGACGGAAGGAGGCTTTCGTTGTGTCGGCAGGAAATGACTCTGCAAAGGTGACTATTAATACTTATCCTTCATGCAGTTGTTCTACATTTCAGAAGAGCAAAAGTTGGAGCCCATGTGTACACATGTACTTCGTCTATAGCCGTGTGCTTGGCTTGAACCCGGACGTCACATATTTTCTACAAAGGCGATCGCTCAGTGAGATGGAGGTCCACCGTTTGCTGGTGAATTGCACAGAGTTCATGACCCACCGGTGCTACAAGGATAAATGGTTTAGGGTTTAGGATAATGCTTTATTAAGCCATCGGCATATATTAAGCCAGTCGGCATATTAAAAAAACTTATATATTCTAGAATATTCTTGAGAATATTCTAGAATATGCTAGAATAACCCTAGAATATCCGCGAATATACTAGAATAATATGAAGCCTCCTGAGCCGGAGCCTCCTTTTCGCCGAGACCCTTAGAACATATGTGGAATGGGAATCTCAGACAATTCAAGACTACTTTCCACCTACTCATCTATACTATTATAGCATAACTTGGTACATGCCAGAAATACTCTAGCTGTGGATCTATCTGTATTAGGAAAGCACCTTTGAGCCTTTTAGAAAGAAGTTGTCTACCACTACGTTGTACAAATAGAACTTCCCCACTAGAACTTCATACCAAAAAAATAAGATGCAGGAATTATTGACTGTAACCAGTGATTTGCTACCAATTTGCTTACAAATTACAAATTAGGTTGCGATGTTAACAGAGCCATAACAGAGTCCTAACAAAATTAAAAAAAAAAGGATCTTTCAAGCCATCAGCATATTGAAACAAATTAAAATTTCAAACAACAGAAACAAGTAAAAAGTATAAAGTAAAACAGTTTCATTTTTGGCAGGGGTGTCTGCGTAGTTTGTGGGCTAGTGCTTCAGGCTGGGGCGCGTTGCGGGGAGGCTGAGGTGCCCATCCAGGCTGGGCGTTGCGGGGGGGATCAGGCTGAGGCGCTGGTCTAGGCTGGGACGCATTTGAACCTAGAGCTGCATCTTTCAGAATATCACTAAGCATTCTAAATCGCCGCGTCCGGATTTGTGCAGCCTCATCTTCACCTTCACCTTCAAATTCACTATCTTCCTAATTATGATTCTCCATGATGGTGTCCACTCCACTGCAAAAAAGATTCCGGTTACTAATCCCCACAAGAAAACTAACCGCAAATGTCACTTACAACTTGTGATTTGCTCATAACCATCCGGGATCGTGGCCTCCTCTTCATCTATGTCTCCTCCTCAATGCCCCGCTTGGGCTCCTTCTCACCAAGAGTAATTCATCAACCGGATTCTCCTCCAAGGTCCCCAACC
The DNA here is from genome assembly GCA_003024785.1 of Selaginella tamariscina. Classification (NCBI taxonomy): domain Eukaryota; kingdom Viridiplantae; phylum Streptophyta; class Lycopodiopsida; order Selaginellales; family Selaginellaceae; genus Selaginella; species Selaginella tamariscina. The sequence continues at coordinate 547,896 of PUQB01000072.1, forward strand.
TCAAATAGATGTTTCACAGCCAGTGAGTATGCCTCTCTATCTTTGATGCTGGCAACAAATCCCTTTCGACATATCCCATGGCTAGTGTGGTAGATATGCACCAGCTTCTGCACACGTTCTGGAGTTAAGCTGCAATGGAAAAAAAAAATTGTCAGCCATGCGCAATTGAAATTCAAAGTTCAAACGACTTACATGTTTCGTTGTTTAGTGTGCACATTACCAATCGCGCTGAAGTTTCGTTCTGCAGATGAGTTGGAAGCCAACAGCCCTTGTTGAGACATATATTGATGCTCCATTGTAACAGAGAGGGTTTTAAGGTTTTATGGTGACATTTCTTGCTCTCTGATGCTACGCATGTGGTAAGTTCTAGAGATAGGGTAGATGGTATCAGAGCCGCTTCCAATTTGGGCAGGGAGCAATGTGTAATGTAGCCTAGTGGGAGGCCATGGCCGAATCTGGTGAGGATTCCTCTGGAAGCTTATGTGGGAGCAAGCCCTTTGTGTTCAAGGGGCAGAACTTTCTATTGTGGAAGAAATTGATGGAGACTCGACTGCGTGTCAAAGGAGTTTTTGGGCTCGTCCGTGGGACTGACTTGGAGCCGCCAGAGGGCAACTCCAATGAGACCTTAGAATCCACCAGGAGTGGAAAGTGCGGGCTGAGCACGCCGTGGGCTGCATTTGCACTTACCTCAGCCCGGGATTATACTCAAGGTGGATACTGACAAGTCCCCTGCTGAAGTCTAGAAGTGGTTGTCGGACACCTACGGGAAAAAGACCGACATAAAAGTCATGCGAATCCACTCAGAGCTTGAGGCTTGTGTCTACGAAGATGCGGACAAGCTGAGTCGGCTCTTTGCTGAACTTGTTGCCCAAGGAGACAAGCATATCATCCCGGATTCCATGCAAAAGGTGAAGCCCTCCCTGCTCAATGAGATAGGGATGTCGAGGCTCTCAATCGTGAGGGCAATCTCACATTTGAAATGGCGGTGGCCAAGCTTGTGGCCACAACCTTGCTCCACAAGAAGAAGGCCAAGACCAATGCTTTGCATGAAGTCATGTATGCGAAACGACGGGTTCCCGAGCATGAGCTGGTCGGGTGTGATGCTGTTGCACCCTTACCTTGAAAGTGAAGAAGGTGAATGGGAAGAAGAGTCCTTCGTAGCGGAGGAGTCCCTCAATGCTGAGAGTAGCGGGAAGATGCACTCCTGGTGCTTGATTCAAGTTGCACTAGCCTCATGACTAATAACAAGTTGATGTTTGAACAATATATCCCAGTTCAAAGAAGTAGTGGTGTGGTGTTGGGGAACAATGCCCGATTGGACATTACTCTCACTTCAGGACGGTGGGGAGACGTCCTAGGCATGCAGAAAAACCTTATGTCGGTGGCGAGGTTGTGTGACGACGGGAAGTCGATCGTGTTTACTAGTCATGGTGCGGATTTATATGACAAGTTGGATTTCCGTGTGACTGGGAGGAAAGTTCTCCATGCAAGGCGACGTGGAAACTTGTATGAGATTTTCTCACACCCTCGTCTTGCTACAGCCGCTGAGAACGTCGTTCGTGCAGATGCCTATTTGTGGCATTGCTGGTTGGGTCATGCAAATCACAAGGCACTACACAAGCTTGTGTCCAACTACATGGTGAAAGGGCTAGATCTGAGGCCTAGTTTTTCACATGCATTTTGTGAGTCATGTGTGTTGGGCAAACATCATCGCTAAAGTTTTGGATCTTCAAAGCACCACTCTTCAGAGCTCTTGGAGCTGGTGCACTCTGACCTATGTGGGCCATGGACATCCCGAGTCATTTTGGCACACGTTACGTTTTTACATTCATTAATGACTTCAGTCGCCTCACCAAACTTTTCTTCCTACATTGTAAAAGTGAGATGGTGGAGGCCTTCCGCGTGTACAGAGTTGCGGTGGAAACTCAAGTTGGCAAGAAGCTTAAGGCCTTGCGCACGGACGGTGGCAAGGAATACCTTAACTCCACCATGCAAGAGTTGTGTCGGAATGCCGGTATCCAACACCACGTCACCACCCAGTACACCTCCCAACAAAATGGTATGGCTAAGAGGGAGAACCGGACACTGGTGAATGCAGCATGCAGCCTTCTTGCTCATGCACATTTGGGCAAGGAGTTCTGGTAGGAGGCTATTGCGGTAGCCACGCATGTTTAAACCGGTTGCCAACTGTGGCATTGAAAGGCAAGACGCCTAAGGAAGCATGGACAGGTCTGAAGCCTGATGTATCCCACCTTAGGGTGTTTGGTTGCACAGCGTATGCCCATATTCCTGACCAGCTGCAGAAGAAGCTGGACCCCAAGAGCCAGAAGTTGATCTTTGTTAGCTATGCACAAGATGATGAACGGCGTCGGAAAGCATACAGGCTGTGGAACCCTATGGACAAATGCACCGTCATCAGCACAGATGTGGTATTTGTTGAGGATGACCTCACATGGTGTCGTTTCACGGAACAACCTGTGGACTCCTTCATTGATGATGACTTGTTGGCTCCCCTAATCCTAGTTGGTTTTGTGGACGTAGGGGAAGACCATGGCCTTGATGCCCTAGGGGAGCAGCTGCCAGGTGATGCTCGAGGTGATCAAGGTGATGTTGATGTCCATGAGCAGTTGGCACCTGAATAGCCTGAGCAGCAGGCGTAGCCAGAGCAACCAGTTGATGTTCATAAGCAGCTGGCACTTGAGAAGCCGGAGCAGCAGGTTGATCAGCCTCCTCATGTCCCTCCGCGGGGCATGCCGGATCCTGTGGTAGCTCCAGATAGACCACGCACAAGAGTGCCTTCTCACAAGGTTTGGAAGATGCCACTTCTCTACTTGATGAGGAAGCCTAGATTTGCATGTTTATGGATGAGAAGGTTCGATGACCGGAGCGGAGTCTCTTGAGTGGAAGCGGGCCATTCAAGACGAAGTGGATGCACAAGTGCAGAATTGCACATTCAAGGAGTGTGTTGCCCCACACCGACGTCAACTTGTTGACTACAAGTGGGTCTTCAAGCGGACAGTGGATCCCCTAACTGGGGATGTCAAACACAAAGCCAGACTCATGGCAAAAGGCTTCACCCAAGTGCGAGGAGTTGACTATGAGGAGACATTTTCGCCTGTAGTTAAGTTGCCTAGTGTCCGCGCACTCTTGGCACTTGCTAACGCCAGGAGGTGGCAAGTGCACCAGATGGATGTGAAAACCGCGTTCTTGCATGGGATTTGCATGAGGAGATCTTCATGCGTATTCCCCTAGGCTTTCCCGAACATGGGGACACAGCTCGAGCTTGGCTCTTTAACAAGGCCTTGTATGGTCTCAAGCAAGCTTCTCGGGTGTGGTACCAGAAGTTTGATGAAGCTTTGCGTCGACAAGGCTTTCGGAGAACACACAATGATTCGAATGTCTATGTGCAGGGAGTTGATCATGGACGGATCATTGTTGCCCTGTATGTGGATGATCTCCTCATCATTGGAGGTGATGAAGACGGGATTGGCAAGTTGAAAGCAAGCTTGGCACAACGGTTTTGGATGAAGGACATAGGACAGGTGAAGACGTTCTTGGGCCTACAAATTGAGCGGGATATGCTTGAAGATTCACCAGCAACACTATGTGCAATCTCTTATCTCTCGGTTTGGCATGCAGAACTGCCGTCCAGTTGAAACTCCCATGCTCGTCGGTGCTGTCAATCCGAACTCGCCTTAGACAGGAGGAGAGATATGTGATTCTGAGATTCCATATTGCAGCCTCATAGGTTGTTTAATGTTTCTGGCGTTTTCCTCTAGACTGGATATAGCATATGCCACTATGCTGCTTAGCTAGTTTGGATTTGCTCCGAGTTTGTGCCATTGGAAGGCTGCCAAACATGTACTCAGGTAGCTAAAGGGAACGCCTCACCACGGCCTATGGTTCTCAAGCCGTGACACTCAACTAGTCACTTACACTGATGCAAGTTAGGGGACAAACAAAGGAGCTCGGTCCACCACTGGCGACTCTTTGGAATTGTGCGGGGCCTCGATTGCGTGGGGGAGCAAAAGGCAAAGTGTGGTGGCCCTTTCGTCTGCAGAGGCTGAGTACATTGCCCTCACTTCTAGATGCAAGGAGCTTATATGGATGCGGGGACTCTTACAAGAGCTTGGAGCGGGTGCAACAAACCCCATGCTCAGCTGGTGTGACAATCAGAGTAGCATTGCTATGAGCAAGAACCCTATCATGAATGGACCTGTGCTCACTACGTTCAAGAGCTTGTAAAAGGCAGTTTGGTGAAGGTGGCTCATTCTTTTGTGGATGAGATGGTGGCAGATGTGTTCACCAAACCGTTGGGCCTGACCAAGTTCGCTTTGTTCCGGGGGGGCCTCGGAATCTTTTAAGCACCAGTTTACAGGGAGTGTTGAGACATAACCTGATGCTCCATTGTAACAGAGAGGGTTTTAGGGTTCTATGGCGACATTTCTTGCTCTCCTGCGGTAAGTTCCAAAGATAGGGTAGATTCTGAACAGCCCCAACACTAGGCAAGCAACTGTATATAGTTCAGGTACAACTCGATTCAGCGCAGAGTTTTGAGCCCACGGGTGTGCTAGATCTCTGACGAGCATATTGGCGATGTCCCCACCAGGTGCAAATATGTCCTCTTGCAGCTTGTACGCCACAAACTGGCACTTGAAAGCTTCGTGCTCCGCAGTATCCGAACCAAAAATTCTCCCGGCCACGGAGTAGAGCTCCCGCTGCGCATCCTCAAGGTCGGTTATGGGGAACCCGTGCGTAGGGTGCAGCATGTGAGCTGCTCCGAATAGTGGGCTGGACTTGTAATCCTTCTCCCGACTGTGGAGAAGGTCCACGATAACCCTCTTCTGCCGCCTGCTAAAACCTGTGGAGAAGTCCTTGGTCGCCCTCTTCAGCATCTCCCACGCCTGCCAGACAAAGCAGATAGTGGCTTCGGAGTGGTCAAAGAGCCGGATGGCCAAATACACCGGCTTCAGAAGCTTCTTGACGGCCGCAAGCTTTGTAAAGAAGGTTGGATCCGCCAGAGCTTCCTCACACAGGGCTGCCGTCTTCCTGACTTTGTCAACCTGGCCACGCACCCAATCCTTGTACTCGTCCTGCTGGAAAAACCCACCTCAATGAAGCGTTCCAGCAAAATATAGAACGTTCCAAACCTATGTCACAAAGAAATCTGTGTGAGAACCAAAGTGATAATCACAAACCTAGTAGCACAGGGTGCTTTGAGCTCCTTGGGCACCTTCCCATCTGCATCTGAATTGCGGTAGATTCACAGTACTCGAGCATGCTTGCGGATGAACTTCACAATCTCCACCACCGATTATAGGCACTTGTTGATGAACTTGGCTGAAGATTGTTTACCAGTGCCAAGGCCTCTGCCGCCTCTAACCGGGTTGTGTTTAGTGCCAAAATAGATATGGATTCTACCACGTTGGCAAGCTGCAATTGACAAGACTGTAGTGCATCTTCTAGATCAATCAGCATTGCCTCTTTCAATGCCCAAGAGCTGACCTGCCCAACTGTCGACCGGTTTTGGCTGCGCATTTGAACTGCTCTGACCGGTGTTTGACTGCGCATTTGAACTGCTCTGACCGGATTTGACTGCCCATTTGATTCTTGGTCACTGCTTTGACCACCACCTTGGCACTGATCAGTTATTTGACCTCCATTTGACTGACTACTGCTTGGATCATTATTTGACTTATCACCATCTGATTGACCAGATTGACCAGGTTCATTACCGACGGTCGGCCCATTTTCATCATCTAAATTCAAACATAAAGTAGAATAAACCAGACGCACGCGCACGCACGCACGCACACACACACACACACCTGGCCCAAGTGGTACATCTGGATCACCCGGGGCACCAGTCAGCTTCTTTGTACCATCTAAACAGAGATCTATAACGTTCAATATACTTGAAATCTATGTATAAATATATATTGTATAAGTTATAATTGATGCTGTACATGTTTTACTGTGAGTACAAGGTGCATTCCCTGAAGTGATGAACACGGACAATCCCAAAATGATAACAAGCAGCTTGCCCCTCGCCATTTCTGTGTTCTCGCAAGGACAAGGTCGTATTTAAAGAAGTATAGAAGCCGATCATTAAGTACTAAATGCATGAGGAGTTCATTAAGTGTGACAAATGATGTCATTTCACCTACTAGCTTTGCCAGTCCACTTAACTTGTTCTGAGTTAAATTCCTAACTTGCCAACAGTATATACACATAAGTCTGTGTGTGTGTGCGTGTGTAAGCTTTAAGAGTTCCTCAAAGAGTTCTCAGATGAGACGAAAAGAACAGGGATACAATATGGTGACCGTTGAGGTCATATATCAATACAAGCGACTCAAACACACACACACACACATACACGTACACATACGAAGATAATCGTAATCAAAGTAATGGTGGTGTATTTACATGTGAGAAAGCTTTGAAACTCTTGAAAATTGTAACTTAGTTGTTCTTTGACGGAGATTTTGCGGGCTTGAACGCGTATGAAGCTTGTAACTCAGTTGAGACCTGTGCTTGAATGGTGGCCACCGAAGAACTCACGGATTCAAGGTCTTGAAGAGTGTATCGCAGGCCTATCATGTAGGTGAGCATGTTGTCCAGGCCATTCAGGGTGCTCTGAACCGCCTTGAGAGTGCTTGATATGCTTTTGGTTCCCTCCCTGTTGGTACCCCTCTAACGTGGTTACCAGTGCCATTCCCTCGATAATGAGTAACCTGGTCGCGTTTAGATCATCAAAAGACGTGGATTTTATTATCTGCGAGTGTGCATCCTGGACTACATTTTGTAGATCGATCAGCATGTTCTTTTGTGTCACCAGAGTGCTTCCACCACTGCCTGACTGTTGACCACCGTCGTTGTTATTATCGTTTTTGCCGTTGTTGTTATTCGGTCCGCCTGGATCGCCCAAACCTGAGAGAGAGAGAGTAAGATTACTGTATATGAAGTTTAATATATTTAATGAACTACTGAAATTACTTGAGGACGATAAGTGTAAGATAAAGAATGAGAGAGAAGCAACAGACGCCATGGTGCACTAGGTGTGGTTATGAACGGGCTTTTATAGAACCACCATTATGCAGTGTGGGTACGGGACTATGATGGTAACACATACACAGACGCATGCACGCAGCTGGGGAACACGCTATGTAAATGATACACCGTACGTGCTATCTCACATGCTTCCCTTGCATGTACTTTTATGTCGTCAAGTATAGATAAGATAGATTTTCATGTACATACAAGTGTATTCGTAATGGATGAGGGGATGCGAAGAATCAGTTCTGGTACCATTGATCAAAAGCTGCAGGGATATACATTCAGGTAGGAGAATTCACCTGCAAGTACTCAACTCAGCAGCCAACACATACATTTACAATCTTCTTATCGAAATGTATGGAAAGTGTGGCAGCCCAGAAGACGCTGAGCTCGTCTTTCATAGCATTAACCATCCTAACATCTTCTCCTGGAACCTGCTCATCTTTGCATATGCCCAAACTGGCAATCTGCGACAAGCAAAGTCGGCCTTCGATAAAATGCCACAGAGGAGCGTTGTTTCATGGACCAGCATGATCACAGCGTATTCCCAGGTCGGATATATCGATCAAGCTGAAGTTTTCTTCAAAAAGAATGCCGGCATGCAGCACAACCACCTGGAATGCAATGCTTCAAGCATATGCTCAGAATGGGTATCTTGAAGAAGCCAGAAAAGCGCTGGAAAACATGCCTCAGAGGAACTTGGTTTCATTCAATTGCATGATACAGGCTTACAGGCACCACTTATGTACAGAAGAAGGTGAAAACCTGTTCTTTAGAATGCCTGGATATGACACCGGTTCGTGGAACTTGATGATCCAATTATATGGGCAATGTGAGTATCCAGACAAGGCCAAGGTAACATTCGATATAATGCTTCAGAGAGATGTCATCTCATGGACGTCGATGCTTGTTGCATTTGGTAATCATATCAGCTTAGTGAAATATATATTTGATCGGATGCCTATGTCGGACATGGTTTCATGGAACACAATGGTGACAAACTATAGCAAGTCTGGCATGTTTAATGAATCTGTTTGCATCTTTAAGAGCATGCCTTGTCGAGAAATCAGCTCCTGGAACGCTGTGATACTTGCCATGGACCGCCGAGACGCGATGAGCTTCTTCAACAGAATGCCCGGTTGGGATCTTGTTTCATATACTTTGACGATCACATTACTCATTAAGAAAGAACATGTAGATGCAGCTAGAGAGGTTTTTGATGCAATGCCAGATAAGGATGTGGTTTCTTACAACATAATGTTGGCAGGTTACTCCCAGGAAGGCCGGATGAGACAGGCACAGACAATGTTTGAAAGCATGCGAAGGCGAGACCATGTATCATGGACTTCATTGTTCAGTGGATATGCTCGCAATGGAGACGTGAGCTCAGCAAAGAGCGTTTTTGTTAGAATGGCCTCACACGACTTGGTAGCGTGTAATGTAATGTTGCAAGTGTATGCAGTAGAGGGGCAAGTGGAAGGAGGGGAAAGCCTCTTTGCAAGTCTTGCAGGGAGAAACGTAGTCTCTTGGAACGCATTACTTATGAGTTACACACGGGATAAAGGCCGTTCTGCTCTTGCAAGGCATGTCTATGATATGCTCCCCAGGCGGGATGTTGTTTCTGGCAATCTTATGATACAGGCATATGCTTTGAATGGGGAGATGAGTAACGCAAAGCTAGTGTTCGATGGGCTGCCAGTTCGGGATGTGGTTTCTTGGACGGGTATGATATCGGGATATGCAGAGAATGGGCTGTGGAGGAGCTCTAATGAACTTCTCTGGATGATGGTTCATGATGGCGGTTGCAAACCAGATGGATTGACACTAACTTGCATTCTTTCAGGGTTTACTCGGCATGGACTGCTGAAACAAGCTCTAGAGAGCTTTGTGTTGATGAGATCAGTGCATGGGATCGAGCGCTACAGCATTACAGTTGCATGGTAGATATCCTAGGGAGGACGAAGCATCTGGCAGAAGCACAAGAAGTTGTAGAAACTATGCCGTTTTTGTCTGAAGGTGTTGTTTGGACTTCATTATTGGCAGCTTGTAAGATGCATGGGGACCTAGAACGAGCCAGAAGAGTTGCACCAAATGTAGTAGAGGATTCTACAGGGTATGTCTTGTTGTCTAACACATTAAGCGGAATTTGAATTTCGAATTCAAATTTAACATTCTTTAACATCTTTTAAACAATCTTAAGCACATCTTAAACTCCAGCGTTACTTCGAGCATTCCTTGCAATCTCTTCTTCAAGTGTAATAACAGAGCCTCTAGCTGCTGCAACCTGCTGCAGTATAAGATTAAGCTGCAACATGTAAGTCATAACCTGGTTTAAGGTGCTCAGTGTACCTGTGACAGATAAAATGTTAAGTAGCACTCTCTTTCTCTCAAACACACGGTGTAGATTACTTTGCACAACGTTGAGAGTGTTAAGCTTGGTGCCTACGTCTCCTTCCTCACTGTCATAGGAAGTCAAGACAGATTCCAGACCGTCCACCAATGCAAGTGCATCGATGGTGTTCAGCTGTGTAGCGTTCAGAGTTGCAAAGGATATTGATGATAGTACAGTTTCGAGCTTTGCCGAGGTTGCTTTTAGTGCATTCTCAAGGTCGATCAGCATAGCCTGTGCATACATTACAAAATGCGCACCTGGGCAGAGAGAGGGAGAGTACCTGTTCTACAGCCAGAGTGGGCTATCCTGATGCTGACCGATGTGCCATTTCCTGGTTGACTTTTCTGAACTCCTGTTTGACCGGTTTGACCAGCAAGTTGCTTTGCTGATGGATCTGTTTGCCCAGGGTCGCATGGTTGCTGTCCAATTGGACTATGAAATCCGCTGCTTGCAAGAAGTGGACCTGGTAAACGCGTGTATATTTCTGCTGTGATAATGTAGATAGATAGGCAGACATGTACACACATATGATGCATTAATATTATCGCGCGCGCGCGCGCGCGTGTGTGAAAGAGAGGGATATTCTACCATTTTCACTGAGAAATAGCAGAGCTAGCAGAAGGGAGGCGTAGGAGCTTGGAGAAGCCATTCCTTGTCATGTGTGCTGTATTAAATTCTTTTAAAGACAGTTCTACACCATGAGAAATGCATGACATTTTCTGACAAATGCATGAGAGTAGAGAGTACGCACATGTACGTAATCCGGAGTTAGTGACTATTTAGTAATCTAATAAATTTAGTAGTAATAACGAGAGGTAGATAAATTTATTACATTACCACATTTTATACTATAATCACATGTGATATGCGTGTGTGTACATGTACGTTTCAATATATATATTTGTGCTTTTAACCTTGTAATACGAATGCAAGCAACACCACGCAATTTTGACAAGTGTGTAATAGCGTACGGTTTCACAAAAAGAAGAGGGAACTCCTCCTTTGTGTGTTTCCTGGTCTTATACATCGCAATCCATGTTTGGGCAAAGCAAAGAAATCCTGTGCAAAACTAGTTGCTTTCTTCTGTCGGAGCACTTCTTGTGCTGCTTTCTGGTGATATGTGTTGAATCACATCTAGCTCAGTTTCCTGACTACACCCGTGATTGAGCTTGTCTTTGTAAACCAAGTTTCTTTTGGATGAAAATAGCAAATCCCCTTATTAAGCATCTCCACAAAACATTAGTGTATTACTTTAACAAAGACTTAAGAAGATCATTTTAGTCAGCAAATTAAGTTCGACTTGGTAGCACTAAGTATTGAAAAACTTACTGTAAGGGGAGTTTCACTCATTTATGTTTATGTAATTTCTTTATACATAAAAACCATCAAAATGAACTTATTAGTTAAAGAACAACGAGACTAAGTTAAGACCAAGTTAAGGATAACGATAAGTTTATTATTTATGTTTTTGTGATGTTGCATGTGCCCCATTTAACCGTGATATTCTACTCTATTCAATGTTTATCCTATAAACTTGTTATAGGACACTTGATATCTACCCCATCCTACAAGGATAATAACTTAGATTAAGGTCATCTCAAGAATAATAACTAAATTAAAGGTCTAGCTTAGGAATTAAATAGTTAAGCCTAAATATTTTTAATTTCTATCTATTATTTATTTTAAATCTTAAATGTGTGTCATTAACACCCCATTAATAATTATCTTAATTATATTTAATAGTTATTTTAAATTTTATTTAATAGTTATTTTAAACTCACAAGGTTAAAGGTAGTCTAGCTTAGGGACAAACTCACAAGGTTAATTGAGTTAACAATCAAGTTAAAAATAACAATGAGGTTAAAAGTCTAATTTAATAATAAATTCACCATGTTAAGAATAATAATTGAATTAAGAGTCATTAAATAATTAAGCCCAAACATGAATAAATATAAAAATTTAAATCAAGAATTGGGTTAAGGGCTATTAAATAGTCATAAAATCTTAAAGATAAATTCACAAAGTTAACTAGCTTAAAGATAAACTCATTTAAGTTAAGAATAATAACTTGATGAAGGGTCTAATTATCACCATGTTAAAAATAATAATTAAGAGTTATTAAATAATTAAGTTCAAACATGGATAAACTTACGAAGTTAAGAATAAATTCATCATGTTTTACATTACTCATTAAGTAAAAGATAAAAGATTAAACAGTAAAGTCCACTTACAATCATCATAAATCCTAAATCCACTAGCATTATTACGGATGTTGAATCAGGCATGAGTCATATATGATATGGGTGTAAATAATAATAATTGAGTTAGTCATTGTTTAAACATGAAAACTTTTAAAAATAAATTTACAAAGTTAAGGATAACAATTGTGTTAAGGGTTTTACTAAATTTATTAAATTAAAAATAATAATAGAGTTAATCATTATGTTAAAAATAACAACCAGGTTAAAAGGTAAGATAAATTTAAAAAGTTAAAGATAAATTCATTAAGTTAAATATTTAACTTAAAAAAAACTCATTAAGTTAAGAATGGTTAATTAATTAATAAATTATTATTAAATAGTCAAGCATGGGACTAATTTTCAATAAAACCTTATTATTAATATCAATTTGTTTAATAATTTATGGTTTACAGTTAGGGTTTAAGGTTTAATTTTACTTATAGGTTTTAATCTTATGAAATACTATATTACATACACTTTTTACATTATTTTGACATATTACAAATTATACATTTTTAAATATATTAAAAGCACAATATTAATTTTTTAAAATTACATTTATAAATTATAAACTTTACTATTTCGATTTTATTTTTAAAATAGTAAAGTCATGTATATACATATTTATGTCTAGATGTTAAACGAGAAGTCTTTAGACTTAACAAATAAATCCTTTTCGGGGTCTTTTTTTTTTCAACATTAATGTAATAATTTCAGTTGACATGAGATTCCTAATTTAATTTTTTTTAAAGGAGTTGGAAAGATAACATTGCATAATAGTCAAAACTATTCTTCCACATTAATGCCACCAGGATTAACTTTAGATGTAATTCTGTCTTCTAAATTTAATATTCTATATTCTAAAGTCAAATTTAGAATTATGATAAGCAAATATAATATGTAAATATATTAAATTAGCGTTTTAAAAGCTTAAATCAGCGGAGTGGATAGTTCATTCGTGTATATAATATTGTTATTTCCTTTTTTATTTATTATACTATATACTATACTATATATTTATATTATGCAAGCTAATGTGTAGACACAAAAATTCTAGAGGCTCATTTTAAAATTATGAAAAAAACTTAATATCTCACCAAATTAATTAATGTTTTAAGAGGAAAGCCTTAGTGTTTAGTAAGGATATTAATGTTAATTGCAGCTCGACTCTCGTTAAGTTGCACATTACAATAAATTTAATTGGCATATTTATCTAAAATAAACATAAAATATATATTTTATTTTACTTTAGCTTTGTTTTAACTTTACACATAACATACATGTGTGTGTGTATTTTGACTTCTTGCAGTGGTTCCTATGGAGCATAAGACACCAAATATAAAATTTCATATAAAACATTATTAAAATTTGCAATTTTATTTAAGTCTATTCCTATAACACGATATAAATATAAATGAACACCCTACATTTACAATTAAGGTTTAGGGCTTTGAGTTTTTAGTAATATTATTAATAATATAAGGAATTTTAAATTTTATACTATGAACATCTTTATTGGTGCAAACTTCATACACGATAATACTTTAGTTTTTTAAAGGTGTTATTATATGCTGATGTATTTACTTATCAATTTAGATATGCTACATGTAAGAAAACATATCAATTTATTTTGATTCTATGATTATTTTGATATATATAATCTTAAACAATTGAATTTTAAATGTTACACTATATTACATATATTACATTGAAATACTATAAATTACACATTTTTAACTATATTAAAATCACATTGTTATTTTTTTTTAAATTAAATTTATAAATATAAATTTTATTATTTCAATTTTAATTTTAAAATGGCAAAGTCATGTATACAGTTGTACATGCGTACACATGCAAAATTGTCACTACATTGTAAACACACGATGTCACGTGGTAAAAAGTAAGGTTTCTCTCGATGCAACATATCTTTTTTTACTACTTGGAGAAAAGTAGTCTCTATTGTCTTTATTTTTCTTTCTCTATCTTTTTTCTTAGTTATTCTTATGTCTTACTTGAGGCTTTGAGAGAGATTATTCTCCCTGAAAGATCATTTTGTTATTAATTTTGTCACCCCACTATTGTCTTCACCTTGACTATGGATTACACCTCCGTATAAAATCTTTATGATTTTGTTTAAATCATCGACTTTAAATTGAACTTAAAAAAGGCTTTAGAGATTATTCTCACTCTATTATCGTTGGATTGATCATTCCATTATTAATTTTGCTAACACTAAGGACTTATGGGTGTTGTCGTGAAGTTTTTGCAAAATGGAACACCAGATCAAGAGAAAATGGAGGGAGTTTAGGTCAACCTTTTAAGGCTACAATGCTTATATGGATCTGAAGATCACGACAGCCTTGTAAGGCCGCAGGAGGAGAGCCAGATATGGAGATCACAAGTAGTATAAAGGCTAGCTGTTTCTCTGTAATTTTTGCTGGTTTCTAAGCGAGTTTGATAACCTTTTGAGTTTGCACGCTAACAATTTTGGTGCGGTGAGCATGGAAGCTCCACCAGCCATATGTCGTATCCTGTGTTTTCTATTGGTAGTGTGCTCGTGTCTTTTTGGAAGAGTATGAACGTTTTGCGCACGCTCATGGTATGGGGGCTTCCTGATTTCTCATGTTCATTGTGTACTTTGATGCTGCAACTCGGGAGTGGTTTGATCAGTTGGGGGCACCTGACAAGTCAGATTGGGCGTCCTTCGTGAGTTCCTTTCTTCGTGATTTTGGAGTTGTTGAGTCGTATGAGCAAGTTATTGAGGAATTGGAGAAGCTTCAGCAAAAGGATGGTGAATCGGTTAAGACTTTTGCACGGCGAGCTCATGTACTTCTTTCACGGTTGGACAAGGTGAACCCACAGGCCCCAGGTGTGACTGCGGGGACTCAAGCAAGTGTGTCCTTCAATGAAAAGTTTGCAACGCTAAGGTTCGTTGGTGGTTTGGCGGGCGAGCTACGGCCACTTGTGAAAAAGACAAAGCCGACCACGTTAGTTGCGGCTGAGCGAGTTGCGCTATCTGAGGAGGAGTTTTTGAAGGATGTCGGAGAAGTGAGTAAAGCTCAGGTGCGGATTTCCCATCCAGTTCCTGGGCAACCTCAGCCAGTTGCTATAGTCTCATCACCGGTGCCCTCTCCGGCTTTGGAGAAGATGGATCAATTGGTGGAAGCAATGACTAAGTTGAGTTTGCAGTTGGTTCAAGTCTCAGGACAATCACAACCACCACGAGCTCCACGTACAGATCTATGGGTATTACGTGCTATACGTGTGGGCAAAAGGGGCACTATAGCACGTATTGCCCACAGTCAAAAGGGCCACAGCCTCGACCTAGTGGGTCTTCGAGTAATGGAGGAGTCATTGGAGGTGGAGCAGCTGCAGTGAATTCACTGGATTTAGTTCCTGAAGTTTTGGCTGCTCGGAAACGTTTTCGTCCAGTCGAGGAAGTAATGGAAGACGCACCGCATGAGAAGGAAAGGCCACGCTCCACTCGTTTGCGTAGTGAGGTACAAAGAGCTCCTAAGAGGCAGATTGGTTTGAAGGATATGGCGATTGGTCAAGGTGTTGAACCATATTCCATTGTTGCGGATCTACAGAAGGTCAAAGCAGATATTTCCATTCCTCAACTATTAGCACTGTGTCCCAAGCTTCGGGCAGAGGTTCAGGCAGGGGTTAGCACACGACTTTTGTCGAGGAAACCACCAGTTCGTGCAATTGATGTGGCATCGGATGTGGACGAGCAAGCTCCTATGGTTGATGTCATGATACGTGGTTTTCGTCTGACGGGTTGTTTGGTGGATAGTGGGGCTGCTATCAATGTGATGAGCCATGAGATTGCACGGCAGTTGTCTTTGACCTTGGAGAAGTGCCATAGAATGATTCGGCTAGCTGATGATCGTCCAGTTAAACCAGTTGGTATGATGCGGGGTTTGGGGATCAATGTTCATGGTGTTCGCTCAGTCGTGACGGTCTACGTTTTAGCTTTGGAGCGTGATGGTTATCCTCTAATTCTGGGACGTCCTTGGTTGCGACAAGTTCAGGCAAAGAACGACTGGAGTACTGGAAAAATGTCTTTTGGTGATCGTTTCAAAAGGGTGGTGATTCCGGTTTTGGGAAATTTTGAAGATCAATTAGGTATTGAGGAGGACGTGGTTGTGGAGGGCGAGGAGGATTTGGAAGAGGAGGACGTTTTGGATGAAGTTGAGTTAGGGGAGGAAGAATTTGGAGGCATTTCGCTTGGGCCTATCTTTGAAGAGGAATCTACAGAGAAAGGGGAATTATGTGGAATTCGTTTGTGCCGTGTGGAAGGTGGGGAGGAGGAGCGAGTTCCGGAGGCTGAGCTAAGGGAGACACTAGGCTCTGAGTTGTCTGAGCGTGAGAAGTTGGTGCTTTTGGGGGTGCTGAAGTTGTTTCCGAAGTTGTTTGCCACATCGTACCAAAATTTGCGGCAAATGTCCATTGTTGAGCACCGGATTGATTTAAAGGAGGGAGTGAAGCCGGAGGTGCAGAGGCCTTATCGTTTGTCGCCTGAGAAGCGTGAGGCAGTGTTCTGCGAGCTTGAGAAGCTGTTGACAGCTGCTTTCATCTTTCCGGTGAACAACACAGAGTGGGTCTCTCCAGTTGTGGTGGTCAAGAAGAAGAACGGTTTGTGGAGGCTTTGCGTGGATTTCGACAAACTGAACAAGGGAACGAAGAAGGATAAGCAATGCTTACCTTTCATTGATGAGATTTTACTGGAAGTTGCAGGTCACGAGATGTACAGCTTCTGTGATGGATTCTCTGGATACTTCCAAGTTCGAATCAGGGAGGAGGATCAGCTGAAGACAACGTTCACCACTCCATGGGGAACTTTCGCTTACCGTGTTATGCCTTTCGGGTTAACGAATGCGCCTGCCACCTTTCAACGAGCGATGAACATAATCTTCGAGCCATATTTGGGTAAGAGTGTCAGGGTCTTTCTGGATGATTTCTGTGTGTACGGGAGACGACTTCAACATGCAGAGGATCTCCGGGGCTGCCTAGCACGGTTGGATGAGGCTGGCGCTAGCCTCAATGCAGCCAAGTGTAAGTTCGGCCTCACTAAGGGAACTTTGCTTGGTCACGTGGTTTCAAAAGATGGAATTGAGCCAGAGCAGGACAAGGTGGAGAAACTGAAGGCCTTGCCAGTTCCAACGACGAAAACAGAAGTTCGAGCTTTTCTAGGGTTGGCAAGTTATTACCGACGCTTCATTCCGGGATACGCAGAGATAGCTTGGCCACTTAATAGGTTGCTTCGAGCTCGAGCAGAATTGGAGTGGACACATGAGTGTGAGATGGCGTTTGAACGTTTGAAAAAAGCATTGGGAACGGGTCCGATCTTGATCACCCGGATTGGTCAAAGGAATTCGTGCTGAACACAAGTAGCTCTCAGCATTCGGTGGCTGCAGTGCTTCTTCAGAAAGGGGCTGGGGGTTGCTTGCTTCCAGTTCAGTACGCAGGAAGGCAACTGAAGGATGGAGAGGAACATTATTTAGAACTCGAACGGGATGTGCTGGCCTTGGTTTATGGTTGCCAGTACTATCGTCATTTCTTAGTGGATCGGCAGTTTATAGTTCTGAGTGACAATGCGGCGTTGAAGTCCTTGGTGAGCAAACCACGGTGGTCGGGTCGTTGTGCAGCGTGGGTGGCCGAGTTGGCAGAGTTTGAGTACGTTTTTCAGTGTGAGAGTAAAGGAAGGGCTCAGATGGCGCGTGTTCTGGTCGGGAATGTTTGGGACGAGGATGGAGAGGTGTCTGAGGAGTTTGAACGTCAAAGTTGGCAGCATTGCTTAAGGATCCCGAAATTTTTGTTTTGGAATTCGACGGCGCGTTTAGCCCAAAATTGGGGTTTGGTGGAGCTGGAGTTATCTTACGACGACAGGGGGAGATTGCAGAGGAGCGAGCAGCTGTTGATGGAGGCAAGTTCAAACAATGAAGCGGAATATCAAGCTTTGATTTTGGGTTTGCAAATGGCGTTGAGGACGAATGTGAGGAAGTTGGTGGCATTTGGGGATTCAATGCTGGTTTGTGAGCAAGTGCGAGGTTTGTTTCGAGTTCTGAAGCCGAATCTGGTTCGATTACATGAGATCGTCCTCGAGCTAATAGCCAAATTCGAGATCTTTCAGATACAGCATGTTGAGCGTGGTAGTTTGGAGGCGGTGGATGCTTTATCGAAGGAGGGTCTTCAGCAGGGAAGTTCAGTAGCAAAGGTTGAGATGCTAGAGCTAGTTAGAGAGGAGGAAGTCAGCAGGGTGGAAAGATTGGGCCTGGACGAAGAGCTTGCAGGAGTTGTGACGTTTTTGACCACAGGCGAATTTCTCGAAGGGGTATCTGCTGCAGAGCGAAAGCGGATAGCAAAATTGGCTGCAAACTACACATTTCTGGAGGGGCTGTTGTTCTTCCGTTGGAAAGATGGTGTTTTGAAGAGGGTAGTTGAAGAAGGGGATCGAACACGGCTTTTGCAAATGTTTCATGACGGCATTTGCGGCGGTCATTTTGCGGCAGCAGGAACAGCTCGAAAATTCTCACTGCAGGTTACTATTGGCCTGGGCTTTGGGGGGATGCAAAGGCATGGGCTTCAAGTTGTCACGTTTGTCAAGCACATGGGAACGAATCCTTCAACATGGACCTTTGCAGCCGGTTTTACCCACAGGAATTTTTGAGAAATGGGGTGTTGATTTCGTTGGCCCGCTTCCTATTACATCGGCAGGGAAGCGCTATATCATTGTTGCCACCGAGTATGTTTCACGCTGGGTTGAAGCTTCAGCAGTTAATGCATGCACGGAGGAGGTAGCGGCAAATTTCATCATGAAGCACATTGTTTGTCGCTATGGTTGTCCACTGGAGATAGTGACTGATCGTGGCTCTCATTTTTGCGGAGGAATGGTGGAGGCCTTGTTGAAGAAGCTGTCAGTCAAGCACAGGCGAAGTACACCATACTACCCGCAGAGTAATGGTGTTGTGGAACGTAGCAATGGGATCTTGGTGGATGTGCTAACCAAGCTGGGGGCCACAAGACAAGGAGATTGGACACGGATGCTTAGCCCAGCACTTTTCGCATTTCGCACGATGTTCAAATCAACGAACGGCTTCACTCCTTGTCAAATGGTTTATGGAGTTGAGCCAATCATGCCACCGGAACTGGAGATGCCAACTTTTCGAACGAGCACTTCCCGACAATCTGATCCGTTGAAAGATCTTGAAGCTCGCATCATGCAGCTTTTGGAGATGGATGAGGACCGCAAGGAGGCCTTGGAGAGGATCGAAGCTTTTCAACTTCAGCAAAAGGAGAAGTTTGATGCGAGTGTAACAGCAAGGCGATTCTTTCCTGGCGATTTAGTCCTTGTCTACGATAGCCGTTTGGACAAGAGTTGGAGCAAGAAGTTTCTTCCCAGGTGGTTAGGCCCGTTTGTTGTTCACACGTGGAGCCCCAGTGGTTATTGCAAGCTACGAACGTTGCAGGGTCGAGAGGTGAAAAATCCAGTGAATCAATATCGTCTCAAGCTATTTCGCTGTCGAAGGGAAGCTTAAGGCATTGTGTGCATCTTGGCTTGCTAGCCAGCCAAGTTGCACAGGGGCCTTGTCGTGAAGTTTTGCAAGATGGAACACCAGATCAAGAGAAAATGGAGGGAGTTTAGGTCAACCTTTTAAGGCTACAGTTGCTTATATGGATCTGAAGATCACGACAGCCTTGTAAGGCCGCAGGAGGAGAGCCAGATATGGAGATCACAAGTAGTATAAAGGCTAGCTGTTTCTCTGTAATTTTTGGCTGGTTTCTAAGCGAGTTTGATAACCTTTTGAGTTTTGCACGCTAACAGTGTGGCAGCTAACTTTCTGGTCACACATGTAAAACTTATTTTAGTATTATATAAAGAATATATTAAAATTATATACTTTGTATATAATATAATCACCATCAGTATATCGGAAGATGTCAATAACGAGAAGGATTGCACTGAGTCAAACTTTTAAACTATTCTAACATTATATAAAGAATATATTAAAATTATATATTTTGTATATAATATAATCACCGTTAGTATATTAAAAATGTGGTTAATAATGGAATTATAACTGAAGTGGATATGATTAGAATTGTATTAAGTTTATTCAGTGAAATATGCCGTAGTAAAAATGTTACGGAAATGTTTAATTATTAATTTAATTTAATTACTAATCCGTAGCATTTTTTGACTACAGTGTATTAATAATGAGAATTATAACTTTGATATTAAACTTATGTACGTATCAGATATTTCCGTGAGATGGCATATAACAACTTAATTTAATAAATCACTCAATAATTGAGTCAAATTAAGTTTTAAATATGAGTTTTAATTAGATAGTGATTTAAATAGTGACATACTAATATAATTTTAAATGTTAATGTTGTAAATATCTTAAACTTAATCATTTTGTGTATAATTAAAATATACTTACACACGGAGACACACACATGTATAAAGGTATACTTACAAAGATGCAGAAGAAGAATACCCCTAAGTATGAATAAAGATAGATTTATCATGATCTTAAAAAAGAATAGAACTCTTGACATTTTATAGCCATCAGTTTATTGTCAAAAGTTAATTCAAATGCTTTTTCGATGTAAGAAAAAATAAAACTTCAATATTGCATTAATTAGTTAGATTTAAAAAATCATCAAGGCACTAGAGGAAGGACGGGCACGGCACATCTTGGAACAAATGTTGTAGGAGGATCCATGTGTCGAGAGAGCACAATGGCGTTTGCCGTCAACCTGTAAAAGTTCTGTGTGTAATGAATACCGTCCCAGCTTATGTACTTGTCAGGGTTGCTGCAGGGTGTCGCAGTTGGATCGCATCCACACAAGTACTGTCCTCCCCGACAGTTATACGGGCCGCCCCCCTGGCCGCAGCATGGTTGATCAAAGTGGTCAAACCCAAAGAAGTCTGCATGCTTCAAGATGTCCACGTTAGCAGCATACCAATCAAAGTACATCAAGTTTGCATCCGTGTACGTCTTCCTCAGATCGTCCATCATCTCCTTGAGCTTAGCGTTGTATGCCTGTGCCATTTGGTTAACCTCCAGGATGCACCCATACTCGTCCCTGTGGAGAGCGGTGACATTCTCAAAGTTCTTCAGGTACAGAGGGGAGCAGCCAGCCATGGGCATGTTCAACAAGAGGAAGTTCCTGGCACCATTCTGATACAGCATCGAGATACCGTCGATCGTACCTTGGATGACTTGAGGGACAGTCTTCTGGACAACTCCCTGTGGACCCAACGGTAGTATCTCGTAGTTTAGGTCGTCACCGCCTATCTCGATGAAGTAGAGTGCATTGGAGTACCATGCATCGGTAAGACTCTTGGGGTATGCCTCCTCCACTTGCTTCTTGCGAGAAAGGAAGTCCTGGATTTGGTTGGGGAATATGTGAGGGGTGGCAAACACACCTTGTTGGGGCAACACCGTGGCACCTAGGAACATACCAAATAAATATTTAAATTAAGAATGTGTGTGTAATAAATAAAGAGATAGAGCATACCTGCGTATCCAAAGTTGAGGCCTCGGAATGTGGAATCGTTGTAAAGAAGGCTTGGATCCACAAGTTCAGAGATGTGCAAGTACTCAGCAAGCCAATCAACAATGATTTTCCCATCACAATACCTACAAATACGTATAGTTTTAGTTTAACACGTAATACCATGTTATAACATGCATTAATGTACCTGCCAGTTGGACCTTGAGCAAGGGACATTCCATAAGGACGCTCAGAAGCAACACAACCAGGACGGTTCATTGCCAACGCTTCAAAGCAGAGATTCCCAGAATCTGTGAGCGAATCTGCGAAGCTGAAGATTGCAGTTGGACAGAGTGTAGAAGTGTTGAATGCTTGAACTAAGCCAAGCATGGCTAACATAGCAATGCAGACCTTCATCACCATCTTGATTAACTAGCTAAGACAAGTGTATAAAACATGTTAGACAGGCGGTATTTATATCAAAGTAATGCCACCAGGATTAACTTTAGATGTAATAATTCTGTCTTCTAAAGTCAAATTTAGAGCTGGTTTAAGGCTGTTAAGACGCTAATTTAAATCATTTTCAATTAGATACATGCTTGTCGAAAAGTGAACCCACCGTTTCCCCTTTGTTCCCAGGACGTTCCTCATCATCAAACTCGTATAAGAAAATTTAATTATCAAAAAATCTGGTGAGGACATTAAAGGTTAAATTGTGCACAAGTTATAAATTATACGAATAAGTATAAGTAACATATTTGTCTAGAACAAACAATAAAAATATACTTTATTTTTACTTTACTCTTATACATATTATATATAAACAAACTTCCAACTTTAGTACATCTCTTTATTTAAGATTTACATGTAGATCTTAATTATTAAGAATTACTTTAAATTTTCATATTAAAGTTTATTAAAACCTTTAACTTTATTTTATTCTACTCATTATGAATAAAAATTAACACCTTATAAAAATATAGGTCAGATTCTTTAAATTAGATTTTTTAATTTGTTTGAGTTTCATATTAAGGTTTAGGACTTAAGTAATAATGAATGATTTTAACTTACCATCCTTAACATACGTTAGAACCAAAGTCAAACTTAACATATGTTAAACCAAAGTCAAACTTTGACCTATGTTAGAGACAAAGTCAAATGAAATATATATTTTAATATATTTTTTATATAATGCTAGAATATTTTAAAAGTTCTAGCAGATATATATATATATATATAATATATATATATATATATATATATATGTATATATAATATATATGATAGTGTTAATTATATACATAGTGTTTAATGCATGTTGTCAAAATCTTTTTTTTTTTCTTTTTTCATTCCCTTTAAATTGCTGTGAGTTCTTTTATAAATAATAAATTAAGGATAATAAATGGGTTTCATAAAATTAAGAATAATAATTAGATTAAACTTAATGTTCAACTTACATCAAATTAAAAATAACAATTAGGTTAAATAATAATTAAATAATTAATCCTAATCATGGGTAAACTTAAGAATGAACTTATTTTATTAAGGATAACAAGTGGGACCATAATAAGTTTATATTTTATGTGTCATATATGCCTTGTCCAACCATGATATTTTACTCCATTCATTCAACATTTATCCTAGACTTGTTGATATCTACCCCATCAGTTATTTTAAGGATAATAACTAGAATTAAATAGTTAAACTTAAATATTTTTAAATTCTATTTAATGATTATTTTAAATCTTAAATGTATATTATTAACACTCCATCGACGGCCATCTTAAATTATATTTAACGATTATTGACAATTATTTTAAACTCACAAGGTTAAAAGGTGGGCACTAGTTATAACAATTGAGTTAAGGGTTAAGTTAAAATTAACAATTAGGTTAAAAGTCTAATAATTGGATTAAGAGTCATTAAATAATTAAGCCCAAGCATGGATAAATAAACATAACAATTAAGTTATAGGTTATTAAATAGTTAAATCATGCATAAAATCTTAAGAATAAAATCATCAAGTTAACTAACTTAAGGATAAACTCATTAAATTAAGGATAATAACTTAAAAGGTCCAATCAATAAAATCACTATGTTAAGAATAATAACTAAGTTAAGGATCATTAAATAATTAAATTAAAGCATGGGTAAACTATGAGCTTAAGCATTACGTTAAGGATAATAATTATATTACTTATCAAATTAAAGATAATAACTAGCTAAAAATAAATTATTATTAAATAATTAAGTCCATCTATAATCATCATAAATCCAAAATCCACATAGCATTATTAGGGCTATTGAATTAGGCATTGTGAGAGCTCGAATATAGAAATGTGTATCTCCATTAGTTCAGAAACCCTAACTTATATACAAGAGCGAGTGGTCCAGATTGAATCCAATCCGACGGCTATCAAAATCCACTACGCTAATAATAGTATGTGCACATGCAGCCGTACACGTGGATCTTACATCATCCCCTCCTCTCGGAAGGGTGTAAGTTGGTTAGGGTTCTCTTGTAGACGGGCCCGGATCTGGAGGAACATCAGGAGGAGGCACTGGTGGATCTGTAGGCGGCACAACTTGTTCCCGTTGCACAAAATGCTTCAACCGTTGTACATGTACAATCTCCGGAGGATCGGGTTGAATGTCGTGCCGAACCTCATAAACCTGTGGTCCTACTTGCCGTAACACTCGATACGGTCCTTTCCATTGAGGAAGGAGACTCTTAGCTAAACCACGTACCGTAAGCTTGGGAAAACGAACCAACACCAGTTCATCAACCTTGTACTCCGCAGGAGGACGATGATGCGAGTTGTACGTTGTTGTTGTCCTACTTGTACGCGGCCCAAGTGTTCTGCTGACTCCGCACGAACCAATGGAAGGATGCTCGTCAGATACCGATCCCATGACCTAGCATCAGCAGCTCGCGGTAACCGAGACGGCAAACCCAACTCCGTTGGCAACACCGGGTCATGACCATACAAAAGCTTATATGGAGAAGTACCAATGGAACTTTGAACTCCAGTGACATAAGCATATCGGAGAGACGGCAGATAACCATCCCAATCTGAATGTTGAAAGTTCACATACTTTGCGATCATCCCCTTGAAGGTTCTAACAAGCCGTTCCACTAAACCATCTGTCTGAGGATGATAAGCACTTGTGAAAGTGTGGCGTATCCCTAATCGAGATGTCAAAACATGAAATGCCTCAGCCATAAATGCGGGACCATTATCCGAGAGAATTCGCTCCGGACAAGAATGCTGAAACACGACCCGATTCAGGAGAAACTGACCAACAGCAGAAGCAGTCGCACTAGCAAGAGCACCAACTTCTACCCAACGAGTTAGGTAATCAGAAGCAATAATAACGTACTCGTTACCAGCAGTTGACCGCGGAAAAGGTCCCATCAAATCAAATGCCACCAATTCAAACGGACGAGAAACTGCAATTGACTCCAACCGTCCTTCCGAAGCACATGGGGGAGTATTGCGAGCTTGGCACCACACACAACTACGCACATACCGAATCACATCTCCTCGCAACTCCGGCCAATAGAAAGATCTGCGCAGCTTCTCCATCACCCGACGATGTCCCATGTGCCCGCCAAGAATAGGAGAGTCATGGTAAGCATGGAGGAAGCGTGGAATGAAGATTGAAGGCACCACCAACCGCAAAGGATCATCTGGATCAGTCCCCACAAAATAAAGAAGGTCATCCTGAAGGCGATACTGTGAATGTAAATGCCTGAAAGGCAAGTCATCAGCAAGTGATGCAGGATTCTCAAACCCATCACGAAGCCTTCGAATCCACGGCTCAACCTTTTGAGCTTCCCGAACCTCATCCAAAGACGGCAAATCTAACTCTGCATTCTGCGGACACTGAACGTCAAGCACAGCAACTGCTGATGGTACGGAATCTTCATCCAAAAAGTCCACTGAAGCTGGAACAACTGGTTCCTCTGGGGCAACAGAAGAGAGAGAAGGTGGAAGAGGAGCCCGAGAAAGAGCATCAGCATCAGCCATGGAACTCCCTGGACGATGAACAACTTCAAAGTCGTAAATTTGAAGTTTCAAGGCCCACCGAGCAGTACGCCCAATCAAATTCTTTCGCTTCAACAACGAAGTGACTGCTGCATGATCACCTTCCAACAACGTCCGCGAACCATGCAAGTAGGCATGGAGCTTCTCAAAACCCCAAACTGCTGCTAGACACTCCTTTTCAGTTGTGGAGTAATTCACCTCTGCTGGCTGCAATGTACGGCTGATGTATGCAATGGGATGTCGTTGGCCAGGAACACTTGTACTCTCCTGCATCAATACACCCCCGAGGCCGATGTCAGAAGCATCTACACGCAAGATGAAAGGACGAGTGTAATCCGGGTACGCCAAAACTGGAGGAGTCGTCAACAACTCTTTGAGATCTGCAAATGCCTGCTTGCAATCCTTAACCAAACAAAAGATGCCTGCTTGCAATCCTTAGACCAAACAAAAGAAGTCATTGACGATTTCAACAACGCGCGCAACGGTGCAGTACGATCTGAAAGATGATCAGAAACGACCCAGATATTGTACCTTGCCAAGAAAGCGTTGCACATCATTCACACACTTCGGCGTAGGGAACTTCAAAACTGCAACTAGTTTGTCAGGATCGACTTGCAAACCTTCACGTGAAATGCGATAACCCAGATAAGTGGTGTCCTTTGATCCAAATACACACTTAGATGGCTTCAACTTCAAACCAACTTCCCGCAGTCGATCCAAAACCTTACGTACATCACCGACATGCTCTCCTCCCACGTTCCATCCGAATGGATCAAAACATCATCGATGAAATCAGCAGTCACCTCCGGCATGTCGCAAAGAACCTCATCCATCATACGCTGGAAAGTTGCTGGAGCATTGCTCAAACCGAAAGGCATCACCAGGAACTCGTACAGGCCAAATGGTGTTCGAAAAGCAGTCTTGGGAATGTCCATGTCAGCCATCGGAACTTGCCAATATCCAGATGCGAGATCTAACTTGGTGAACCAACGGCTCCGCCCCAGTCGATCCAAAAGGTCTGCAGTATGAGGAAGTGGGTACACATCTGAGACGGTTACCTCATTTAACGGGCGATAATCAATGCAGAATCGAACGCTCCCATCAGGCTTCGTCACAAGGTGAGGTTCGCACGCCCAAGGACTTCGAGACTTCCGGATAACACCCTTCTCCAACATCTCTTTGACATTCGCTCGTAAGATCTTGAGCTCCTTTGGTGATCGACGCCGAACAGGTACCTTGATTGGCCTAGCTTCTCCAGTTGGAATAGGGTGGCGTGTCGCAATCTTGGCCCCAGATGACAAGTCGAAGTTGAAAAGATCAGCATACTCCTTCTTGAGTTGATCAACAACTACAGCACGACGATCATCTGATGGATCCAAAGAAGAAAAGGAAGAGCATGAAGGGAAAATGGTTGGAAATAGGGTGAGACAAAAGTGATGGAAGCAGAGGTGGAAGCAGATGGACGAAGTGGAATAGAAGTAAGAGGAATGGAAGAAAGACGAGGGAGAGTCAAACAAGGGGGAGACTTTTCAAAGTCACACTTGGCATGATTGCGAGTTAACCAATCCATACCAAGAATAAGGTGAAAAGCTTGACTCGGCACCACCCGCAAAGATTGAAGCTCGAGCTCACAATCATCCACACGAACAACAATGTCCACTTCATCCCGCGAACAAGCATGAGTATGTCCGTTGCCGTACAGAATGAAGACTGGTTCTACCGCACGACGCAAATGAAGGCTGCAACGTGTAGCAACAGATTGAGAAACAGAGGACAAACTTGAACCTGTATCCACCAACACTGAAAGGAAAACAGGATGAGGTGTGCGATTGAAACGAGCTTGAAAAGTGAAAACCGGATGATTTGGTGCCGAGTGAACCCCTTGATGATACTCCCGAAAGAAAGATGGAGGGGTCACTAATTTATTCGCACGAGGACCCTCCTCTACTCGTGCGATTCGTCGTTTCCCGGAAGATCCACCGCATCACAACCTTCCACTGCAGCAGCACCAACCGGACGTTGTTGCCGCCATGGCCTCCATCCTGGAAATGGGGGACGCCAATCGGGAAACCGTTGACAGCGCCGATACGTGTGTCCAACCTCATCACATGCCCAACAACGAACTGCACGTCCACGTCCTCGTCCACGGGCCCCACCTTGTGCTGGTACACGAGCGGCAACAGCCTCAACCTCCATCGGAGCAGGTCCATCCCCAACATGGAGTGGAACAAGAGCACGTGAAGGCACAAGTGGGAGAGGTGACGACTCATATCGTTGTGCCAGCCTCAAAGCATCGTCAAGAGTCACTGGAGCTAGTGCATGCACAAGCCCCACAAGGTCTTGACGAAGTGCTGGCCACAACATACCTAACTTGATGCGTTCCGACATGTTAGGTTCTGCACGCAGCAAAAGGCTTCGAAAGCGAACACCAAACTGCATCACCGACTCAGACGGCTCCTGACGAATACGATGCAACTGCTGAAAAGCATCATCACAGTCGTCCGCATGCCCAAATGCACGTTTGAAGATCTCTGGAAGAATATTCCAATCGCCACGAGTTGCAACGTCCAGACCATTGTACCACTGCAACGCCGTCCCTTGAAGACAAGTAGGAAACTCGCGCAAACACTGAGCACCGTCCCACGAATGATATGTGGCAACCACAGTGAAGTGGTCAAACCAATGGTACACATCATCTCCAGGATTTCCGCGAAAGAAATCCGGTCGGACACGGGGGTTTGCAACATGCGTAGGAGGAGTACCCTGGACCTGTGAATGCTGCCATCAACTGAGAATGATTGTTCAGTTGCACACGCATGGCATCCAACAACTGCATGAGTAACTGCTCCACAGACAAGGGATTTGTCTGTTGTGGATTCATGGATGAAGAAGAGACAAAATCCACAAGAAAGGAATAGATCTAGACAATGGAAAAGCTAGACCTAAGAAGACAGAGAAAAAAGACACAAATCCGAGCACTCCGTAGGGACAATTAGAGGTGCCCCTCACCTCCACCAATGTGAGAGCTCGGAATATAGAAATGTGTATCCATTAGTTCAGAAACCCTAACTTATATACAAGAGCGAGTGGTCCAGATTGAATCCAATCCGACGGCTATCAAAATCCACTACGCTAATAATAGTATGTGCACATGCAGCCGTACACGTGGATCTTACAGCATGAATTATGTATGACATGGGTGTTGAAGAATAAACTCATTTGGTTAAGTAATAACAATTGAGTTAAGGATAAACTCAAACATGTGTGAAGTTAAGGATAACAAATTAATTAAAGGGTCATTAAATTCATAAAAACTTTCATGAATAAACTTGTAAAGCTAAATATAACAATTATATTAAAGGTTCTACTCAAGAATAAACTCACTAGATTTAATAACAAAGTTAAAGGCCCAACTTATAAATAAATTCATTATGTTTAAGATAACAATTAGGTTAAAGATCATTATATAAGTAAGATAAATTTAAAAGGTTAAAGATAACTTCATTATGTTAAGAATAACAATTGGGTTAAGGATTTAGCTTATCATTAAGTTAAAGATTTAAC
This sequence comes from Selaginella tamariscina, assembly GCA_003024785.1. Taxonomy (NCBI): domain Eukaryota; kingdom Viridiplantae; phylum Streptophyta; class Lycopodiopsida; order Selaginellales; family Selaginellaceae; genus Selaginella; species Selaginella tamariscina. The sequence continues at coordinate 576,710 of PUQB01000072.1, forward strand.
TTAGAGGAAAAAAAAAAAAAAACTCATTAAGATAAGAATAATAATTAGCATTAATAATTAATAAATTATTATTAAATAGTTAAGCCCACCAATTTGCAATAAAACCTTATTAATACCTTCAATTTTTATTTAAAGTATTTAGTATCTAAATTTAATTTATCAATTTGTTTAATAATTTATGGTTTACAATTAGGGTTTAAGGTTTAATTTTAGTTATAAATTTAATCTTATGAAATACTATATTACATACACTTTTGACATTGTATTGACATATTACAAATTATACATTTTTAAATATATTAAAATCACATTATCAATTTATTTTAAATTTTATTTATAAATTATAGGCCTACTCTGGATCTACATGCACCCGTTGTCCGATCTCTATTTTGTGCTTTCTGCTGTCTAATATCCGCTAAATACCAGGCCGCTGCTTAAACACCTTAATTAAGTCCGGCAAACGATCCCCAATGATTCTCGCTCTTTTTTGGGTCCGTCTCCATGATTTGGGTCTCGTTGGAACCAGCTGGTCCGGACCCATGCTGTCGATCTCAATTTTGTCGGATAATAACTTCACTACTTGTAGTTTTTGGTGGTTTTGGTCTTGTTCCAGAGGCCTCGTCTAGTTCTACATGCACATGTTGTCCGATCTCCATTTCGTACCTTCGGCTGTCTAATATTTGTTAAAAACCAAACCGCTACTTAAACATGTTAATTAACTTGAACGGACAGTACCCAGTGTTTATCGTGTTTTACTCTTCATGCCAGGTTTGGTCCATCCGAATCGCTAATATTGGATAATAACTTCAACACTTCTTAATCTGCATTATTAAGGAAAGCAACAACCCACAAGGTTTCTATTGAATAACTTTCGGTGTCGACCTCCGTTTCTAGTGGTTTTGGTCTTGATGCGAAACCCTTGCCTTGATCTATGACACCTGTTGTCCAATCTCCATTTCCTGCCTTTTTCTTGATAATATTCATTAAATATTTCATAACTACTTAAACAGCTTGATTAGCTAAAGCAAGACTACGGCATTTCTTTTTAATAAATCTCCGTCCCAACCTCCGTTCCTAGTGATTTTGGTCTAGATGGAAAGCCCTAGATTGGATCTACAACATACAAATCTCGGTCTACAATGATTGCATCATTGTGTGTTATCTCTTCTTATGAACCACAAAGTTGAAAACGTAAAACAATTCAATTGTTATCTCTCCATCCGCATGTCTGTTTTGCGCGATTTTGGTCTAGCCCAACAGCTGGAACCTTCTAACCCAAAAACGAAAGCCAAGAATCAAAATCAGAAATCCAAAATCCTAAATGCAAAATCCTAAATCCAAAGCCCATACACCACATTGAAAGGCCTAAGAAACACGTTAATTTTACTTTTAAAATGGTAAATTATGCAAGTGTCACTTGGGTAGTGACACAATAAACACATGGGAATGCCACATGTCACATGCACGGCACATGACAAGTTTCACACTCATATAAGTAGAATTTTGCTCAAGTTAAATACAATATATCATTTAATATTTATAAATTGTTTTAATGGGAAAGAATTGAGTTTTTATTTTTTTCTCCTATCATTCTTCCTACTTACTCCTACTTATTATTCATTTGTAATAAGTTTTTAGGTGATGTATTGGCCTAAAGAATAGTTTGGCTAGACTATCCTAATGGTCATTGGGCAAGGCGACGATAGTTAAGATTTACTTACCTAATGGTCGTTGGGCAAGGCAAGGATTGTTAAGGTTCACTTGCCTAACGGTTGTTGGGCGAGGCAAGGATCATTAAGATTCACTTGCCTAACGGTTGTTGGGCGAGGCAAAGATTATTAAGGTTCACTTGCCTAAAATCATTGTGTAAGGTGAGTATCGTTAAGGTTCACTTGCCTAACAATCGTTGTGTGAGGCGAGTATCGTTAAGGTTCACTTGCCTAATGTCATGGGTGAGGCGAGGATCACTTGCCTAACGATTGTGCCTAACGGTTGTTGGGCGAGGCAAAGATTATTAAGGTTCACTTGCCTAACAATCATTGTGTAAGGTGAGTATCGTTAAGGTTCACTTGCCTAACAATCGTTGTGTGAGGCGAGTATCGTTAAGGTTCACTTGCCTAATGTCATTGGGTGAGGCGAGGATCACTTGCCTAACGATTGTTGGGCAAAGTGACGATTGTTAAGGTTCATTTGCCTAACGGTCATTGGGCTAGGCAAGGATCGTTAAGGTTCACTTCACAAATGGAATGCCTAAGGACACCATAAGCCAAGTGGGGTCTTACAAACCTAAAACACATAGGTAGAAGAGCAATTGACATAAAAAAAAAATAAAAAATGAGTCTTGAGTGCACACATTGTCACCAAATATGAACCAAATCCTATTACAATGTTTTGCCTGCAACTATAGAGAACCATTAGTCGTGTTTGGGTGGATGATGCAGGAGAGGTGCTTAAGGGAAAGGGCGCGTACAATGAATAAGGAGAGTATATTAAAAATAGAAACTAAAATAAGTAATTCTCCCTCTTACTTGCACAACTTATGTAGCTTATGAAGCTGCAAAGCCTCTTCTTGATCCAATATTTCTCCTTGTATACTCAAGTGCCATTTTCACATGACCTAATCCCTAATGGCCAACTCTTGTTACTATTTACCTAACTACCTAACTACCTTTTGAGATTGCACAATGACACCCATTCTAATTGTGTAGCTTTTGGGGCACCATCATGTATATCCCTTTGCATGTTGCCCTCGTGATGGCATGTTGCCATTGTACTTGTCATAGTTTTTACTATGACTCTTTTTACTTTGGACGTTAATTATTGTTACCTATTGTACTATGTTAATGGACCCTAGATGTAATAGGAAGTAGGCCCGCTTAGTGCCTTGGGTATCTGGTGATGGTCCGGCTAGATGTTATTAAGTATTTGTAGGAAACTCTAAGTAAAGCTAGAACTTAACCTTCTAGAAAATCCATCCCTAATTTTGATGTCCTAGTTAGGCTGATTAATTATTGCATATGAGTTTGGTGTGTCAAGTAGGGTTAGGAACACCCCTAGGGTTGACCTACCTAAAAACCCCCACCCCCTTGGGTAGGGTTTAGGGGTAGGAGAAATATAAGCTCATCTCATTAATTTAACTAATTCCGTGCCAGCCCACTTAAACATATAGGAAAGGGGGGGGGCGCTCCGTCACATAAATAAGGTAGAGTATGAGTAGGAGAGCTCCTGGGTTCATGACTGAGTTCGTTGCTTTTCTGCTAGTGCAAGCTTTAGCTTGTGTCATTAAGGTATAACGCTCTGTTGTGCCGCCTCAACTTCCAGATGACAGGGGTATGTCCCATCTTTGGGTAGCTTACCCTTAACGTTGATGAATCCATGCCTAGGAGGTCTTGTTAGAATGCATGTTCCAAGAGGCAGAGGTTGAGGCTTCTCTCTAGTCTCTTCCATGTTAAGTTAAGTGTAGCACTCACGGTTAAGCAAAGCACATCCGTGTCCTTATCCAACTGTGGGCATGGGATCTTGTTTGATAGGTTCACGTTACCTACTTCCTGAGGGTTCACTGAGGGGTTCTAGAGTTGGCATTTAGGAGCCACGTTTGTGGCACTTGGTGCAACTCTTGAATCTAAGGGCTATGGCATGATAGCCCACATCGTGGAAGGCAGTGTCACATGAAGATGTAACACTAGGCTAAACGTCACGCAACAATGCCCGAGGCATGCCCTTTGGGGTTGTGTCATGGGTTTGTCGCCAAGGGGTTGGATACTCTAGCAAACATGCATGTTTGTGCTTGCACTAGGGTGCTAAGCCTGGGCATTTGCTCAAGGGAGGTTAGGTCTTGTAACTAAGTGTGCTTTGGCACACTTGGCTAGGGGAGTGTTCTCCTTGGAATCTAGGGGTTGAACAACCTAAGCTTGTTAGCATGAGCCCTATCGTGAGGCACTCGTAAGGTCATGTACTTAGGGTTATCCAAACCTAGCCTTAGGGAGTTTGCTTAGCAGAATACTTGTGTTCTCATTAAGTTACCCTAGGTCTAGGGTATGACTTGGCCATTCAAACCTTTAGGGGTTAGTCGTGATTTAGGGTACCCCTGTCGCCCTAAAAGGGTTGTACTCCCAAATGAGGGTGATTCCTTAAGGGGTAAGTGACAATGCCTTAAATCTATCATGTGGATATGTGTGAGACTCATCTCCTCTGTGGGTTAGGGCATGAGCATCCCCTGAACCCTAGAGGATATATGAGTAGACTTTAGAATCATGTCCCAATAGACCCAAATAGGGATTTAGGGTAAGACTTTAAGTCTTTTTCTTAATTGGGCCTCTAAGTCAGACTCTTAGGGTTATCTTAAAAGACTTAGCATTGCTCACATACGGTAATGATGTCGGATGGCCACTTGGAAGCCACGTGTTGGCCCTTTGGGTTAAAACTCTGACAATATGACATAGGCTTACATTGTACTTACGTAACTCGTATGTGTTTAGTCTCCACTTGTGTTACAGTCAAATGTTGGTCCATAGTTTTGGTCAAAGGTTGACCGCAAGTGATCTCGTGCTTAACCTAATCACGTTTTAGGGAGACCCTAATTTTAGAGAGCGACAACAATGTAATAGCTTTTGGGATTGGTGTTCAACTTGCTGGATCTCAAGGGTGAATTGGAGTGCTCTAAGGTTGGGTGGTGAGTTAGGCAGCATCTAGGTACAATGTGTAAGAGTGTAACAGCTTGGTATCAGAGCTTGGGTTGAAATAACCTTGCTTTACTATGTTAAGCGGATATAATGTCGAATTATGTGTCTAATCCAAAGTATTGGGGAGATTTGTGGAGTTGATGAGGATGCGCCTGTGTGGAATTAGGCAGCTCTCATGAAAGAATTGCGAACCCTCTTCCGTAGGCAAGTGGACTATGATGCTAAGTACTAAGAGGAGTTGAAGAGAATTACAGATGGTCTTTATGCTCTAAGAGATGAGCTAGAAGAGATTAAGGAGCTCCTCAAGCGTGGGAGGAGTCGAGAGCAAAGCCTAGATAAAACGACACTCTAGGAGCAATGATCATCATTATGCGACTAGAGCCAAGTGACGGTTCTTTTAGAAGAAGCCTCTTCTTGAGTTAATGGCTATGGCACGGCAGATCAACTCATCTCGTGGTTGAGCAAAGTGAACAAACTGCTAAGGATTACTCATTAGAATGATGAGAGCATGCTCCTAGTTGCATCTTTGGCATTGAAAGGAGAGGCAGACTTATGATGGAATTATGTGAAGGAGTCTTTGACTACTTGGACTCACTTTATGAATACTTTCAAGGAGTATGCACCTACATACTATGCACATGATGCTCGTCTCAAGCTTATGAGATTTCAAGCAAGGGAATCTCTCACATAAAAGATGAGAGCATTGATTACTCATGATTCTGAAATGTCATTTAATTCCCAGCATGACTACTTCATTGACGGACTTAGGAATGCACAATTGGTGAATGCATTGGAGAGTCGAAAAGAGAGTTTAAGACTCTTGATTAGGTAGTGGAGGAGGCATGTGTGGTTGCTACGCAGATGGAAAGGAGTGGATTGGTAGTTGGAAAGTAGAATGTGTGGGAGGACTCTAAGACCGAGGAGTCTCGAACCAAGTTCCAAAAGAGGTACAACAACGATGCTAAGAGTTCCAAGCATCATGGAGGTAGTAAGAAGTACCAGAAGGACAAAGACCGTAAGGGGAGTCTTGGCAATTGTGGATGCTTGAGTGTAATGATTTAAATCATTACATCAAAGATTGTTCTATCTTCAAGGCTAGGAAGGCCAAGAATAAGAAGCATGTGAAGGAGATGGGACAGGAGGAAGTGACTTAGAAGTCCAAGGTGTTGTCTATGGTAGCTAGAGAGTTGAGGTGTGTGCTTGGGAATACTATTGTAGTTGTCTTTGAAGGTAATCCTGACAATCTAATTTGCTTTGAAGGAACGGTCAATAGAGTTCTAATGTTAGTTCTGTTTGATCTTGGTAGTAGGTTCATCTCTTCGACGCTGGTGGAGAGATTGAACTTGCTAACTAAGAGGACTAATCCGTGGAAGGAGCTACTACTTCATCACAAAACAAAGTGCATGTGTAGAGCTTATACTAAAAGTTGGAGATGTATTCTCAAGGAATTTTTTTGGCGGAGCTAAGACATTATGATCTCATCCTTGGGATGACTTGGATGCACAACCTGATTGGACTAGGAAGGAGGTAAAGGTGACTCTAAGTGGAAGGAGCCGCATCCTCAAGGGAGTTGGTTACACTCATGCTTCTAAACTTGTATCAGTTACTGTTTTGAAGAATTTAATGCACATTTCGAAGTCATTAAGTGATGAATTTTATTACGTCCACTTTAAGGAAGTTAATGCTACCAATGTGAAGGACGATTTGACCACCGGGTCACTGTTCATTGATTAATGGTTAATGGTCAATAGTTTGATTGAGGTGGACGTCTAATCAACTCTTGTTCAGAGGTGTTGTGGGAGTTCAAGGATGTCTTTCCCTCTCATTTGCCACCATTTCGCAGAATGGACCATGAGATTGAGCTTGAGCATGGTGCTAAGCCGATTTCAATGAGTTCATATCGTTTAAGCTTCTTGGAGGAGCTGGAGGTGAAGAAGTAAGTGGAAGAGCTACTGGCATAAGGATTTATTCAGCCTAACAAGTCACCTTATGGAGCTCCAATGCTCCTTATGCAAAAGGACGAATCGATGAGGATGTGTATCAAATTACTGTTGTCATAGTTTTTACTATGACTCGACCCTTTAATTTGGAGGTTGATTATTGTTACCTACTGTATTATGTTGATAGACCCTAGATATAGTGAGAAACAGCTCGCTTAGTGCACTTAGGTGTTTAGGGGTAGTCCGGCCGGCTATCTTTAGATGTCGCAAGAAACTCTAAGCGAAGGTAGCACTTATCTTTCTAAAACCCTACCCCCAATTTTGACGTCCTAGTTAAAATGAGTTTGACATGTTAAATAGGGTTAGGAACATCCCTAGGATTGACCTAACCCTAGGGTTGCCCTAACCCAAGCCCTAAAACCCCCACCCCCCTTGGGTAGGGTTTAAGGGTAGGGGTTAGTGTGCAAACTCATCTCATTAACTAAGGAATGCTAGCCCACTTACACATACAGGAAATTGGGGGGGGGAGGAAATTGGGGAGGGGGGGGGTCCATCACATAAATAAGGTAGAGTATGTAGGAGTGAGGGTTCTTGGGTTCATGACTAAGCTCGTTACTCTTTTCCTGGTGCAAGCTCTAGCTTGTGTTGTCAAGGCACAACCTCTGTTATGCCACCCTAACTTCCAGATGACATAGGTACATCCACCTTCGGGATAGTTTACCCTTAACGTTGGCGAATCCATACTTGGAAGGTCTTGTTGAAATGCACGTTCCAAGATGCAGAGGTTGAGGCTTGTCTCCAGCCTCCTCTACCACGTCAAGCCAGGTGTAGCACTCATGGCTAAGCAAGGCACATCCATGTCCTTGTTCAATTGTGGACGTGGGATTTTGTTTGACAGGTTCACTTTACCTAGTTCCTGAGGGTTCATTAAGGGGTTCTAGAGTTGGCATTTAGGAGCCACGTTTGTGGCACTTGGTGCAACTCTCGAATCTAAGGGCTATGGCATGATAGTTAACATTGTGGAAGGCAGTGTCACATGGAGATGTGACACTGGGCTAGATGTCACACAATACAACGCCCAAGGCATGCCCTTTGGGGTTGTGTCATGGGCTTGTCACCAAGGGGCTGGATACTTTAACAAACAGACATGCTTGTGCTCGCACTAGGGTGTTAAGCCTTGGACATTTGCTCAAGGAAAGTTAGGTCTCGTAACTAGGTGCACACTTGGCTAGGGGAGTGTTCTCCTTGAATCTAGGGGTTGAACAACCTAAGCTTGTTAGTAGGAACCTTTTCGTGAAGCACTCGCAAGGTCATGTACTTAGGGTTATCCAAACCTAGCCTTATGGAGTTTACTTAGCAGAACACTCATGTTCGCCACTCGTGTCCTCACTAAGTATTAGCCTTAGGTCTAGGGTATGACTTGGCCACTCAAACCCTTAGGGGTTAGTCATGGTTCAGGGTACCCTTTGTCACCCTAAAGGGGTTGTACTCCTGAATGAGGGTGATTCCTCAAGGGGTAAGTGACAATGCCTTGGCTTTGTCACGGGGTTATGTGTGAGACACATCTCCTTTGTGGGGTTAGGGCATGAGCTTGTTTAGGTCTATTGGGACAGGATCCTAAAGTCACTCGGGTTATTCTTTAGGGTTCAGGGAATGGTCATTCTAGGGGACTTAGGATAGGACTCTAAGTCTTCTTCCTAATTGGGCCTTTATGTCAAACTCTTAAGGTTATCTTGGAAGACTTAGCATTGCTCACATAGGGTGATAATGCTGAATGGTCACTTGGTAGCCACATGTTGCCATGTGTTGGCCCTTTGGGTTAAAACTCTGACAACTGTGCCTTGAACAAAGTGAATGTGGAAATAAGTTTTATGTCATAATTTTTACTATGATTCAACTCTTTATTTTAAAGGTTGATTGTTGTTACCTACTAGATTATGTAACAAACCCTAGATGTAGTGAGAAACAACCTCGCTTAGTGCATTTAGGTGTTTAGGGGTAGTTTGGTTAGTTATCCGTTGATATAAAAAAAAACTCTAAGCAAAGGTAACACTTATTTTCTAGAAAATTCTTCCCCGATTTTGAGGTATTATTAGGTTTATTGGTTTATGTAGATGAGGGTTTAGGGCTTAAAATATGTTTAGGGCACGACTTTAGAGCACATGGTCTAAATTAGGGTTTAGGACTTTAAAAAATATAAGGCACGACTTTAAAAATAAATTAGGATAAAAATAATTTTTAAAGTCATGGTAAAATAAATATGATATAAGGCCCACAATAAAGAAAATACTAAACATTTTATGTGATGTTGAGTGGGATTCGAACCCACACCCCTTACAGACTTACAGACTAGAACCTTAATTTGTTGCCTTTGACCAACTCGACCATTTGAACCCTACCTCAAAGCATTCCGTCCTCTGGGTTACTTGCATGGCACTAGGTATAGGGTTTAGCGTCTCTAGCTTAGGGCTTTTGCTTCAATGGGCTTGCGGGGACCATTTAAGTCTCATGCTCTGTCAATCATCCTTCTAGGACTTTTCCTAGGTTGGGAATCCCAAATTGCAACGTGCCATGGAATCCGTTTCCAAGCCTATGCTAGGGAGTCATGGGCACTTGGTCTAGTGGTATGATTGTTGCTTAAACCCTAAGCATGATTGTGCCTGGTTGATGTAGTATAGTGGTGAGTACTTCTGCTTGTCATGTACACTACTTGGGTTTGATCCTTGGTGTCAGAGTTTTTATCTGGTGCCACAAAGGCGGCTTGCCAGGTGCCAACCCTGGAATCCCCTCTCTGGAAACCCCACGGAATCTGGTAAAGTAACCCGTATTAGGAACCCAACCCTTAGGAACTTAAACCCTAACTGACCAAGTCCACGAACGAGACTCACCTTGTGAATCAGGATGCACGGGCTGGCCGAGTTATAGGTGTTGTTCCTAGCTTGGCGTGGTTGAGGCGGCCGGAGCAAGGCCTCAACCACTAGTTCTGCGGAACGTGAACTCGGGCAATACCTTTGAGCTTGCGAGCAGGTTTTCGGACCAAGGAATTTGGCTAACTCCTTGGAAGTGACGTGCTCTTGTCTCAAAGGCAAGATCCTGCCAACGATAAGGATAGTCTAACCCTAGGGTGGGTTGTACCCCTATCGTGTGGAAGTTTGGGCGGCACAACAGAGGGTTGCACCTTGACGACACAAGCTTAGCTTGCACCGGTAGGAGGTTAACGAGCTCTCTTTTGAACCCAGGAAGCCTCACTACATATACTCTACCTTATTTATGTGACGGACCCCCCCCCCCTGTTTACCTAAATGAGTAAGTGGGCTGGCACGGAAATGCCAGCCCTTAGAGAAAATGGTTGTCCTAACCTAATCCTAAACCTAACCCCTAGGGGGGGGTTTAGGACGTGGGGTTAGGGCAACCCTAGGGTTAGGTCAACCCTAGGGGTGTCCCTAACCCTTATTTTGACAAGCTATAATCAGCAAAGAACCCTAACTGGAACGTCAAAATGGGGGAGGGTTCTCTAAATGGAAGTGCTAGCTTCGCCTAGAGTTTCTTGCAAATACCTAATGACACCCGGCTGGACCATCACTAGATACCCAAGTGCACTATGCGGGCCTGTTTCTTCTACATCTAGGGTTCGTCACATAATCCAGTAGGTAACAACAGTCAAACCCCAAAGTAAAGGGTCTAGTCATAGTAAAAACTATGACACACTCCCCGCCTTTGAAAATGTCGGGGGGCGGTCGTAAGTTTTCATATCTTTGCGGATGTTTCTCATCTTTGTGGAATGGCTCGAGCAAATTGACATGAAACACATTGTGTATTGTTCCCAACTCCGGAGGAAGATCTAACTCATAAGCCACTTTCCCTACTTGCTTCACCACCTTGTATGGACCTATGTAGTGCGATAGAAACTTTCTCGAAAGAGTCATTGGAACCTTCAGGTTTTGGTACTCAACAATACCATATCCCCAACCTGATACTCTACATCCCACCGATGCTTATCGTACTGCTGACGATACCTTTCCTGTGCTGCAGCCATCGCTTGACGAGCAGCTTCCCATGTTCGATACAATTGTCCCGTGAACTCTGCTACAGATGGAACTCGATTGTTATCGTCTTTCGGTAACACCATACTCTGAGGAATACCACCCTTATTCCCAGTTAACACTTCCATCGGGCTACATCCAATTGCAGTGTGCATCGAGTTATTGTAACATATCTCAGCCATATCTAAGTGTTCAGCCCAATCAAGTTGATCACCTTGAACATAGCATCTGAGATAGTCCTCGACTTGTCGGTTTACCCTCTCCGTCTGACCATCCGTTTGTGGATGATAAGCCGTACTAAACCTCAGCATCGTCCCAAATTGCTTGAACAACGTTCCCCAAAACTTGCCAGTAAATCGAGGATCCCGGTCTGAGATCATCGTTTCCGGTAGCCCTCGCACTCTTACGACTTCGTGGAAGAACAACTTTGCTGCTTGTTTTGCATTCACTGTCTCTACAGTTGGAATGAAATGAGCAACCTTTGAAAATCGATCGACCACCACCATAAGAGCATTGAAACCACAAGATTTTGGCAATCCCATGATAAAGTCCAAAGTAACACTTTGAAATGGCCGCTCTGGAATCGGTATACATTGTAACTTCCCAGCTCGTTTTTGCGAACGACTTTTCACTTGTTGACATGTGGGGCATGTCTTGACATACTTGGCAACATCGTCTATCATACCCAATAGAATCCCTGTTTCAACAAAGCCAACGTCTTGTGCCTTCCACCATGCCCTGCCAAAGGAACGTCGTGATGCTCTCTTAATAGCCTCTCCCTCCATGTCCCTTCTGGAACATAGAGTCTCTTTTCTTTATAATAAAGAACTCCATCTCGTACTGCAAAATGGGCCTGTTTGAGTGCATCCATTCGACTTTCTATTCCTGCTGGAATATTACCATCTCTTCGTAATTGATGAACTTGTTTCCTCTTTGCCAGGCTCAAAGCTTCCTTGGCAAACTTGTCCTGAGGATACGCCGTCACAAATTCATCCACCAAAGTTGACACGGGTGCTGACATAATACGAAGATGACCCTTTCTACTGAGTGCATCAGCTACCACATTGTCCTTTCCCGCCTTATGTCTGATTTCAGGCTGAAATCGTGCCAACTTCTGCTGCCATCTAGCATACTTTGGTGATAGCTTCGGCTGCGTTTCAAAATACCTTAGAGTTACACTATCTGTCCAAACCACAGTGCCATGACTTGGAAGATAATGACGCCAATACTCCAAGGAAGCAACAATAGCATACATCTCCTTTTCGTGAGTAGGCCATCGAGTTTGCGCGGCATCTAACTTCTTCGAGAAAAAGGACACTGGATGTCCTTTTGTTGCAATACACCACCAATTGCAAAGTCGGAAGCGTCACATTCTACTTCAAAGGGATCTTCAAAGATGGGCAACTGCAAAACTGGCTCAGAAGAGATAGCCTCTTTGAGTTTGACGAATGCACGTTGGCACTCTGGAGTCCAATGCCATGGAATGTTCTTCGTAAGATCTGTCAATGGGGCCGCTATTTCCGAGTAACCCTTTATGAATCTTCGGTAATACCCTGTCAGACCAAGAAATGATCTAACTTCATGCACGTCTTTTAAGTCATCCACTCAGTAATAGCTTGAATTTTCTTTGGGTCCATGGCAACCTCCCCACCTGAGATCAAGTGTCCCAAGAAATCTATCTTGGTTTGACCAAATGCGCACTTGCTTTCTTTAGCATACAACTGGTTCTCTCTCAACCTCTGAAACACTTTTTCTAAGTGTTCCACATGTTCTTCAATTGTCGAACTGAAAACAGAATGTCATCAATATACACCACTACGAACTCGTCTAGATAGTCTCTAAACACATCATCCATCATTGTGCAAAAAGTTGCTGGAGCATTGCACAACCCGAATGGCAAGACTAGAAACTCAAATGATCCATAACGCGTTCGAAAAGCGGTCTTCTCAATGTCATTCTCTGCTACCCGAATCTGATGGTACCCAGACTCAAGTCTATTCTTGAAAAATACTTTGCTTTTGATAGTCTATCAAATCGTCCACTCGCGGAAGAGGATACTTTTTTGATAGTTATCGCGTTCAGTGCTCGATAGTCCACACACATTCGCATCGTACCATCCTTTTTCATTACAAACAAGATCGGTGCACCATATGGTGATCGACTAGGTCGAATGTGTCCTCGACCAACAATTCCGTCAGCTGTCTCTTCAATTCAATCAACTCTTGAGGATTTAACCGATATGGGGCTCTTGCCGGTGGAGACGAACCTGGCAAAACTCTATTCTGTGGTCCACAGCTCGACGTGGAGGTAACTCAGGCGGCAAATCTTCCGGTAACACATCCTAAACATGTTCAAGACTTCCAAAATAGGTTCGGGAACAGTTCTTGACCATCTCCTATTTTGACTTCACCAGTATCCAAAACCATTGCAAGAAACACACGTTCCCGATGTCTAACTGCTTTACGCAACTGAGTCAAGGTAAGGAACATAGGATTCCAATCCTTATCAGTTAGCGTTTCCATTCTGAGCGTCGTTTTTCTAATGGCTTCTTTATCTGCTGCAAGCGTGATTCGATTATCTCCGGAACCCCTCATTTCGATTACATGTTTATGGAACCATTCCATACCCAGAACAAAGTCAAACCCCGTCATATTCAAGACAACTAAGTCTAGCTTAGCCTTCCAATCTTTGATTTGGACAGGAACTGCCCTTGCTATATTATTAGTATTTTGAGAACCTTTGCCAAAATTGATCTTTATTTCACACATCTTTATTACATCCAAATTCAATCGACGAGCTAGACTAGTCGATATGAAGTTGTATGTTGCTCCAGTATCGATCATCATTCGGACTCGGTCCCCTCGTATCCTTCCTGTCAAATATAGCAAAGGGTCAGTTTTGTCTTGAATAGCGAATAAGGCAGGTTGTGTCTGGCACAACATTACCTCTTCTGACTCATCTTCCGGATCTTCAAGCGTTTCTGGTTCAGCAACTTCCTCTTCTACCATCGCCTTGAAATGTCCTGATTGTTGTGAGGGTGCCGGACACTCTTTAGCAAAATGACCAGGCTTGTTACAATTATAACATTTCACGACCCCGCCTGCGGAACGCGGGGGAGCAGACTTTGGAGCCGATCCTTTGGTCTGCTGAGGAGGTGGTAACGCCAATGGTTTCCGAAATCCGGTGGGTCTTGATGTGTCCGAAAACTTGGAACTGCCAACAAAGGGACTTGCACTTCGAATTGATGGCGATTGATCTGGTCGCCTATCAAACATTCTGAACCCAGACTTTGGAGGAAACCTCCTTGGTTTAGGTTTTGCTTCCTCCCCTTTGTACAAGTCTTCTAACGACATGCCATAAAGCAACCTTTTGAGCTGCCTCTTGACATTCCCGATAGCTTGTGGCTTGTACCTTAAGATCTCCCTTCGCGTTTTCTCATTCAAGCTAGCCATGAAGCAACTTCGAGCTTCATCATCGCTCATATTTGGCACCAATCGCCGTACACTTTCGAATCGATAAACGTGGTCCATAGGACTTCCCCGAACTCCCTGTTGACAAAGTGCCAGGTCAGCACGCAATCGCAAACCGAGATCATCCGGCATATACTGCTTTTTGATCTCCTTTTTCATGTGCTTCCAGCTGTTTCGGTATCCACGTTCACCTTCAACAATTCGCCACCAAGTCTTAGCTTCTTCTTTAAGAAACTGCTTGGCACATGCAACCTTTTCTGTCTTTCTCACGGAAGCAGCCTCGAAATAGCTTTCCATATCATACAACCAGTCATCCAAAACCTTGTAATCCTTTGAACCCATGAAATTCGAAGGCTTTACCGGTTTGAATTTACTGGGACCTCCACCAACTACTTCCGTCGAAGAATCTGATTCAGAGGAACCTGACTCTGAGTCATGCTTCTTCTTCTTTTTCCGTGTGTCTGGTTGCGGAACATCTGGCACTGCCGTATTCGTTGGAATCCGAACGGCAACATTATCGATTCTGTCATTCAATCCCAAGAATCCCCTCGAAGTTCGTTTAGGGCATCCATCATTATTTCACGCCAACCAGGTCGTGCCTAGCCCTAGGGGGTCGACCTGGATCAGCTTCATCCATCTCCTCATTTTGAGCCTCTGCGACAGCCCTCTCTGCCTCAGGCTCCGGTTGCTTTCTTTTGCTCATCGTATTGAACCCTAGTTTCAACACTCGGAGAATATGCTCGGAATATTCCCAATGTTAAGTTGGAAACACCCTGCACAGGTTGTACACCCACACACATCAGCTTGAACTAGCATAAGACTTTCGGACATACCTAGAATCTCACGCCGACTCACTGAGCAAGTGTTCTCCGAAGTTTGACAACTCACAGGATCAAACTCTCTGCGCAGAATACAGACATGTTAACCAAAGCAATAGAGTAGATCAAGAATTTAGAGTTATCTAAACATTGAAACACTATGACTTAAGGTAGTCCTACTGACCGCAGAGAACTTGCTCCGATACCAATTGTCAGAGTTTTTACCTGGTGCCACAAAGGCGGCTTGCCAGGTGCCAACCCTGGAATCCCCTCTCTGGAAACCCCACGGAATCTGGTAAAGTAACCCGTATTAGGAACCCAACCTTAGGAACTTAAACCCTAACTGACCAAGTCCACGAACGAGACTCACCTTGTGAATCAGGATGCACGGACTAGCCGAGTTATAGGTGTTGTTCCTAGCTTGGCGTGGTTGAGGCGGCCGGAGCAAGGCCTCAACCACTAGTTCTGCGGAACGTGAACTCGGGCAATACCTTTGAGCTTGCGAGCAGGTTTTCGGACCAAGGAATCTGGCTAACTCCTTGGAAGTGACGTGCCCTTGTCTCAAAGGCAAGATCCTGCCAACGATAAGGATAGTCTAACCCTAGGGTGGGTTGTACCCCTGTCGTGTGGAAGTTTGGGCGGCACAACAGAGGGTTGCACCTTGACGACACAAGCTTAGCTTGCACCGGTAGGAGGTTAACGAGCTCTCTTTTGAACCCAGGAAGCCTCACTACATATACTCTACCTTATTTATGTGACGGACCCCCCCCCCCCTGTTTACCTAAATGAGTAAGTGGGCTGGCACGGAAATGCCAGCCCTTAGAGAAAATGGTTGTCCTAACCTAACCTAAACCTAACCCCTAGGGGGGGGGTTTAGGACGTGGGGTTAGGGCAACCCTAGGGTTAGGTCAACCCTAGGGGTGTCCCTAACCCTTATTTTGACAAGCTATAATTTGCAAGAACCCTAACCTGGAACGTCAAAATGGGGGGAGGGTTCTCTAAATGGAAGTGCTAGCTTCGCCTAGAGTTTCTTGCAAATACCTAACGACACCCGGCCGGACCATCACTAGATACCCAAGTGCACTATGCGGGCCTGTTTCTTCTACATCTAGGGTTCGTCACATAATCCAGTAGGTAACAACAGTCAAACCCCAAAGTAAAGGGTCGAGTCATAGTAAAAACTATGACACTTGGCATCAGCGCTCAACCCTAAATTGCAACTGATTTGCTCCTCCCACCCCAAATTGCTCTAGAGCGCTCACTTAGCATGCAATCAATATCCAACTTCCGAATTTTGGTTTCCATCAAAATTAGATATGTGATGTTGATCTCATTCTCCATCAAAATTAAATATGTGATATTGATCTCGTGCTTTGTTTTGAGTTTAAGGCTGCATCAGAAAGAAATAAGATAGGTGATGTTGGGAATCGATGCAATTTATGGAAAACCTCTGAGTTTGAGGCCTCATAAGAAGAAGAAATGATTTGGGTCTCCGTGCTTTATTTTGAGTTTGAGACTGCATCAGAAAGAAATAAGATATGTGATGTTGGGAATTGATGCATTTTATGGAAAACCTCTCTGAGGTTGAGGCCTTAGAAGAAGAAGAAATGATTTGGGTCTTCATCAAAATTAATATGACGTTGATCTCGTACCTCTAATGTTGAGGCCTCGAAAGAAGAAGAGGGTGGAGATGTTGGGCATCAAAGGAGGGTGGAGATGTTGGGCATTGATCCCAATGCCTCTTGCATGCATAGTGAGTGCTCTACCATATGAACACACCTTCTGTCTCATGAGTTCACCCTAGTTGTCACCGTGGCGTGGCACTTTTAGTCAGGTCAAAATACCTGTTGAATGGCTTGGGCGTGTCAATAGTCCAACGGTTAGGATAATTGCCTTTCAAGTAATAAATTTGGGTTCAACTCCTAATTGACGCATCACAGCACCTTGGGGTCTAAAATAAAGTATATAGGGGATTAAATTAGGGTTTAGGGCTCAAAATAAAGTACCTAGGGTTTTTGGAAAGGTTAGGTAGGAATTAAATTAGGGATTTTGCCATAAAATATAGTACGTACGACTTTAGGGTTTAGGTACATATGGTATAAATCAGGGTTTAGGGCTCACAATAAAGTACATACAAAACATTTTATGTGATGTCAAGAGTGGGATTTGAACCCACACCCTTGTGGAGTACCCTTATGGACTAGAACCTTAATCTAGCGCCTTAGACCAACTTGACCATCTCTACCCTGCCTTTAAGTGTTCCGACCTCTGGTTACTTGAGGTGCACCATGGCACTAGGTATAGGGTTTAGCATCTTCATCTTAGGGCTTTTTTCTTTAATGGGCTTGTGGGCTAAGATGCCCTTTTCGGGACCATTTGGTCTCATGTTGTGCCAATCGTTCTTTTAGGACTTTTCCTAGGTTGGGAATCCCAAATTGTGAGGTGCCATGGAATATGTTTCCAAGCCTATGTTAGGCAGTGGGGGCACTTGGTCTAGTGGTATGATTCTCACTTAGAGTGTAAGAGGTCTTGAGTTCAATTCTTGGTGTCCCTTAAACAATTGATTGTATGGACCATTAAATAAATTGTGGCGGCGTACATCAATACGTTCTCAATTATATAAGTGGATAAACATAATATTTACTCTTTAATTTCATCAATAAATATTATACCTTTCCAATTTACTTATTATATATATTACTAACATGTGTATATATACTTTATTTAGAATTAGATATGGGATTTCGACTTAGAGCTAGGGTTCGATCCTCAGAAACACATGGCTGTTAAGTCTTTCAAGATAACACCTGAGACTTTAGGGTCCCAGGTATATCCTCCGAGTAGACCTTAGGATCTTGTGCAGAAATCAGATATGGGATTTCGACTTAGAATAGCTCTATATATATACCTTATCTCGTCTCTAAGGTCAAGGATAGGATTTTGCTTTGGCCATTGCCATTGTTATAGCACTTATAAGGTAGCTTTCTCATAGGACAAGCATATATTCTATATATATATCATATATATTTATATATATAATCATGCACTTGCATTACTAAATGGTTACAAGAGAGCAAGTGAGGAGACTTACTTCTCTTATAGAGATTCTCTCTCTCTCTCTTATGCATTCCTCTCCATAGCTCTTCATGCCTTCATAGCCTCTCTCTCTCCCCTTCTTGCCCTAACTTACCCTAACTGAATCATATCCTCCTCCAACCGTCATAATTGTCTGGTTCCTACCTACGTAGGATATTTCCTACCGCCGTAGGATTTTTCCTACTGCACCTTTCCTACGAGCTTTTGTACATCTTAAGAAAGTTCCGTGTATACAATTCCTACATGCTCTGTTTTTGGTCCTTAACACTATTCCCACCTTGAATCCTGTAGTGTCCTCACTACATTTATCCTATGCCTTCCTTATGATGTTGACCTTCATGATACTTTGGATTCTTCTCTTTGTGCTTTTAAAAGTTGTTCCTCTCTTTCTTTAGTTCTTGGTTGGAAGTTGATACCTTGACTTTTAACACTTGATATTCTGCATCATATTCCTTAGGATTAACATTTGCTTTTTCTTTCTATTACTGAATAGTTTTTTATTCATGTTCCTTAGGCTCATCCTCTGTAAACGGAATAGGAAAAACATCTTTTTTTGTGGTATCATTTAACTTCTTATAGTTTACATATACTCTCAATTTCCCATTCTTTTTAGGAACAATCACAAGTGGTGATAACCATGTTAAACAGGAAAAGGGCTCTCTGCCTCACCTTTTCCTATTTAACCTGTTTCCTTCACGCAGACAGGAAACCTTTCATACAACGTACAGGAAGGCTACACCCTTTCCTTTCTCAACTCTCAATATATCTGTATATATATATATCAAACTTCTCCCAGTGCCACTATGACTGGTCTCCAAAGTCAAGGGCAAGAACGGATTTTGGCTATTGCCTTGTTAGATCCATTCATGAGAGTAAGCATACACACACACAAGATTCTCTAATATGCACCTTCATTACTAACATGAATACAAAAGACAAAGTGTAGAGAACCTTTATCTCCTGCTAAAACTTCAAAATGGAGACCCTTTCTCCTGTTAGAACTTCCTATTGAGACCCTCCTGGAGACCCCTTCTCCTTTGCCCTAACTACTCCTTAACTACCCTTCCTCTCGCCACGTCATCCTTTACCTTTTCCTTTTCCTTCACCTTTTCCTTTTCCTCTCGGTAAGGATTTTCCTTCTTCACAGCCTTTCCTTCCTTCCTTACTCACCTTTCCTCTCGTACTTCACAGCCTTTCTTTCCTTTACCTTACGCACCTTTTCCTCTCGGTAAGGATTTTCAACCTTTCCTTCCATGCTTACTGCAGACCTTCCTACCCTTATTCTCTCTACAATAGGATGTCCTATGCTCCTAATATTTACCTTTAACACTGCCCCTCCTTATTCATTGCTGTGTCCTCACGGCAACTATCCTATTCCTTCCTTTGGATGTTGATCTTCATGGTGCTGTGGATTCTCTCCTTTATACTTCCAAAAGTTGTTCTTCACTTTCCTAATTTCTTGGTTGGAAGTTGATACCTTAAGTTGCAGCACTTGATTTCCTGCATCCTGTTCCTTTAGGATCAGCATTTGCTTTCTCTTCCTGTTCCTGAATAGTTTTTCCTTCCTGTTCCTGAATAGTTTTTCCTTCATGTTCCTTTGGCTTCTTTTCTGTGTTTACATTCTCTTGCTTAAAGGATTTGTGGTATACACATATGTATACTCTGAAGGTTGTTCCTGCAAATCAATCTTATACAGGATTGCCTTATAAAACTTTTCCTGTAATTCAGGTCTGTCATTTCCTTCTGCTGAACAATTTTCTTTCCTTTTCAGCACTACGTGAAGGTCAATATTTATTAAGACCTTTAAATCAGGATATGATTTCAAGATTTCTACTTTTTCCTATCATTTAGCCCATTAAACCAATCACATCCTTCTAAACAAGAGGTCGGATTTCCTTTTTAACATACCTTTTAGTATGATTATAGATCATTAGTTTTCCTTCTCCTTCGTTTACCATCATGTTTTCTGTTCTTCATTCTGAATAACCTTATCAAACTTAATCCATAGTATGGCTAAGAACATAGTATAAACAATATCCTTTTCTTCTTTTTGTAGGACAAGCAAGGATATCCTATATTTGAATCCTTTTACTGTGATAGTGACTCCTCTCATTATGCTTAATGACCTTACACTTTGTTGCTTAGCCATTTTAAGGTTAAATGGAGCAGGTTGGATTGGTCCTAAACCCATCCTTTTACATTCCCCTTCTTTAATAAAATTCACACTTGAACCTCCATCTATTAACACTCGTTTTAGCTTATTTCTCCCACATATACTGTGATGCAAGGAACTTGTCCATCATAATCACCTTCATACAGTACTTCCTTATCCATTTTACAAACTGTATATCCTTCACGTGAAGGTGATGTTTGTTGAACTAAACTTAATGCATTTAATATCTGGTTTCTTATGTAAGGAGCTACCTTTATCAACTGTCCAAGCGTAATCTTTATCTCCTGATTTATAGCTTGGTATACATGGAGTCCATTGTTTTATCATGTAATGGTAATAATGAAAAACTTTGTTCACCTTTATCTATATCACCTTTATCTGTACCTTCTGATTCGTTATCAGTCTGACCTTTCTGGTCAGAATCCTGCTCCTGCTTGCTTACATTTTCCTGTAACAAGCTCTCCTTCCTGTTAGGAGTAGTAACTACCTCACCTTCTCCATAACAAGAGGATTCCTTCTTCTTCTCTTGAAGAGCTATAACTACCCTTACCATGGGTGGATACTCGTTCTTTTCCTCCTCTATTTGAATAAGCCGTGTTGTAGGCTGCACATTAGTCGTTTTGGTGGAGGTAGGAGGTTGTACCTTCCGCCTAGGACAATTCCCTAGAAATATGTCCTGTTTCACCACATGTATAACAAACCTGGGGAGGAAAATTCCTACCTGCAATCCTTGTTTATCATTTCCTTGTTTTATAGGAATCATTTATGCCTCTTTGACCTTGATATGGTCTTTCCTCTCCTCTATATTGCCTATCATTTCTTTCAGGATAAGGTCTATCATTCTGCCACACCTTATATGGACCATTTCTTCCTGCATAATAACTTTCCTCTCTAATTTCGTAAGGATTATCATTCCTTCGGTCATAATACCACTGTTCCTATTCTGATAAGGAACTTCATTCCTTCTTGCCATATATATTGTTCCTATTCTCATAAGGAATGACATTATCATTCCTATCATTCCACGATTCCTGTTAGGTGGGAACCTTCTAGGAGGTGGACGTTCATCCATTCTCCCTTTCTCTCTCTATACTAGCCACATTCTGATTTAGGAAATGTCTGCAGTTTCGGGCTACATGTCCTTCCTTTCCGCAGATTTGGCATGTAGGCAATTGCAGCCTACATTCCTCCACCGTATGGCCCGGATTGTTACATTTAGTACACCATACTTTTTCCTTTAACTCCTCTTAACTGTCATCCCTTTAAAGTTTTCATCATTTGAGCCAATGCTTTCTCATCTATAGGATATTTTCGAACTTTACTACGTCAGCTTCCTTCTTCCTCTTCATCAGAGGATTCTTCCTTTCTTCCATATATTTTCAACTTTCCTTCTGCAATCTTTTCTATCTGCCTTCTCTTCTTCTCATATATTTTTAATTGATCAATGAGATCCTCTCTATCCTTTCATTGATAGTAAGTGCTAGATCTCTATATGGTTTTTAGCAACCCTTGCTTATACCATTGCAATAAGGCATCCATCTTCACATATGCCTTACACTTTTTCTCATGTTTCTTAAAACGGTGTGTATATTCATCTATCTTTCTGTTTTGCCTTGAAGGATAGTCCTTAACTTCTCTAAATGTTCCTCCGGCAATTCCTCCTTTCTGAAATATTCCTTAAATGCATCAGTAACCTTCTGATAATTCTCTCTGACTTCCTTTTTTAAATCATAATACCAGTCAGAGGCATTTCCTTTCAATGTATGTGGAAAATATAAGCAACCTTTCTGCATCCGTCACCTTATACAGTTTTACTACCTCTTCAAACTGTTGTAAGTGCCTTTTCGGATTTTCCTTCTTTCCTACAGAGAATGTGGGATACATCACCATACCCCCAAACATTCCCGGGAAAAGTGCCATATTTGTAATAACCCTTTGTTCTGGTGTATTTCCTCTTACACCTTCCTCCCTTCCTCTTCGGGAGTTCTCAGGAGATCCTTCTCCTTGCAATCTCGGTATATGAACAGGCACTCCTCCTCTCACTGTTTCCTCTAAACCAGCTGTTTGATACTGCCTCCAATTCTCTGGATCAGCCTCAGATTTCTGTATTGTTTCTGCAATATCCTCTACTATCTTCCCAAGGATATTTTGACGTCTATTTTCGTCAGTTTCAGGTTGCTGTTGGGCAGCCACTTATTGGCCTGCCTTTGGTTCCTCTGATCAGCTAAGGTTGAATCAGGACGATGGTTCCTCCACGGTTCCATTTCATTCCTTCTCCTTTACACATCTGGCTCTACACCTTCCGAGCCTTTTTCAGAATGAATTTCTATCTTTTAGCCTCTTTTCTCAATGAATGCTAACACTGCAATGGCGAAATCCCTCCGTGGTCGCCAATTGTTAAACAGGAAAAGGGCTCCTGCCTCACCTTTTCCTATTTAACCTGTTTCCTTCACGCAGACAGGAAACCTTTCATACAACGTACAGGAAAGGCTACACCCTTTCCTTTCTCAACTCTCAATATATCTGTATATATATATACAAACTTCTCCCAGTGCCACTATGACTGGTCTCCAAAGTCAAGGGCAAGAACGGATTTTGGCTATTGCCTTGTTAGATCATTCATTGAGAGTAAGCATACACACACACAAGATTCTCTAATATGCACCTTTCATTACTAACATGAATACAAAAGACAAAGTGTAGAGAACCTTTATCTCCTGCTAAAACTTCAAAATGGAGACCCTTTCTCCTGTTAGAACTTCCTATTGAGACCCTCCTGGAGACCCCTTCTCCTTTGCCCTAACTACTCCTTAACTACCCTTCCTCTCGCCACGTCATCCTTTACCTTTTCCTTTTCCTTCACCTTTTCCTTTTCCTCTCGGTAAGGATTTTCCTTCTTCACAGCCTTTCCTTCCTTTTCCTTACTCACCTTTCCTCTCGGTACTTCACAGCCTTTCTTTCCTTACCTTACGCACCTTTTCCTCTCGGTAAGGATTTTCAACCTTTCCTTCCATGCTTACTGCAGACCTTCCTACCCTTATTCTCTCTACAATAGGATGTCCTATGCTCCTAATATTTTACCTTTAACACTGCCCCCTCCTTATTCATTGCTGTGTCCTCACGGCAACTATCCTATTCCTTCCTTTGGATGTTGATCTTCATGGTGCTGTGGATTCTCTCCTTTATACTTCCAAAAGTTGTTCTTCACTTTCCTAATTTCTTGGTTGGAAGTTGATACCTTAAGTTGCAGCACTTGATTTCCTGCATCCTGTTCCTTAGGATCAGCATTTGCTTTCTCTTCCTGTTCCTGAATATTTTCCTTCCTGTTCCTGAATAGTTTTTCCTTCATGTTCCTTTGGCTTCTTTTCTGTGTTTACATTCTCTGCTTTAAGGATTTGTGGTATACACATATGTATACTCTGAAGGTTGTTCCTGCAAATCAATTCTTATACAGGATTGCCTTATAAACTTTTCCTGTAATTCAGGTCTGTCATTTTCCTTCTGCTGAACAATTTCTTTCCTTTCAGCACTACGGTGAAGGTCAATATTTATAAGACCTTTAATCAGGATATGATTTCAGATTTCTACTTTTCCTGATCATTTAGCCCATTAAACCAATCACATCCTTCTAAACAAGAGGTCGGATTTCCTTTTTAACATACCTTTTAGTATGATTATAGATCATTAGTTTTCCTTCTCCTTCGTTTACCATCATGTTTTCTGTTCTTCCATTCTGAATAACCTTATCAAACTTATCCATAGTATGGCTAAGACATAGTATAAACAATATCCTTTTCTTCTTTTTGTAGGACAAGCAAGATATCCTATATTTGAATCCTTTTACTGTGATAGTGACTCCTCTCATTATGCTATGACCTTACACTTTGTTGCTTAGCCTTTTAAGGTTAATGGAGCAGGTTGGATTGGTCCTAAACCCATCCTTTTACATTCCCCTTCTCTTAATAAAATTCACACTTGAACCTCCATCTATTAACACTCGTTTTAGCTTATTTCTTCCCACATATACTGTGATGCAAGAACTTGTCCATCATAATCACCTTCATACAGTACTTCCTTATCCATTTTTACAAACTGTATATCCTTCACGTGAAGGTGATGTTTGTTAACTAAACTTAATGCATTTAATATCTGGTTCTTATGTAAGGAGCTACCTTTATCAACTGTCCAAGCGTAATCTTTATCTCCTGATTTATAGCTTGGTGATACATGGAGTCCATTGTTTTATCATGTAATGGTAATAATGAAAAACTTTGTTCACCTTTATCTATATCACCTTTATCTGTACCTTCTGATTCGTTATCAGTCTGACCTTTCTGGTCAGAATCCTGCTCCTGCTTGCTTACATTTTCCTGTAACAAGCTCTCCTTCTTGTTAGGAGTAGTAACTACCTCACCTTCTCCATAACAAGAGGATTCCTTCTTCTTCTCTTGAAGAGCTATAACTGCCCTTACCACGGGTGGATACTCGTTCTTTTCCTCCTCTATTTGAATAAGCCGTGTTGTAGGCTGCACATTAGTCGTTTTGGTGGAGTAGGAGGTTGTACCTTCCGCCTAGGACATTCCCTAGAAATATGTCCTGTTTCACCACATGTATAACAAACCTGGGAGGAAAATTCCTACCCTGCAATCCTTGTTTATCATTTCCTTGTTTATAGGAATCATTTCTGCCTCTTTGACCTTGATATGGTCTTTCCTCTCCTCTATATTGCCTATCATTTCTTTCAGGATAAGGTCTATCATTCTGCCACACCTTATATGGACCATTTCTTCCTGCATAATAATTTTCCTCTCTAATTTCGTAAGGATTATCATTCCTTCGGTCATAATATCCACTGTTCCTATTCTGATAAGGAACTTCATTCCTTCTGCCATATATATTGTTCCTGTTCTCATAAGGAATGACATTATCATTCCTATCATTCCACGATTCCTGTTAGGTGGGAACCTTCTAGGAGGTGGACGTTCATCCATTCTCCTTTCTCTCTCTATACTAGCCACATTCTGATTTAGGAAATGTCTGCAGTTTCGGGCTACATGTCCTTCCTTTCCGCAGATTTGGCATGTAGGCAATTGCAGCCTACATTCCTCCACCGTATGGCCCGGATTGTTACATTTAGTACACCATACTTTTTCCTTTAACTCCTCTTTAACTGTCATTCCTTTTAAAGTTTTCATCATTTGAGCCAATGCTTTCTCATCTATAGGATATTTTCGAACTTTTACTACATCAGCTTCCTCTTCCTCTTCATCAGAGGATTCTTCCTTTCTTCCATATACTTTCAGCTTTCCTTCTGCAATCTTTTCTATCTGCCTTCTCTTCTCTCATATATTTTTAATTGATTAATGAGATCCTCTCTATCCTTTTCATTGATAGTAAGTGCTAGATCTCTATATGGTTTTAGCAACCCTTGCTTATACCATTGCAATAAGGCATCCATCTTCACATATGCCTTACACTTTTTCTCATGTTTCTTAAAACGGTGTGTATATTCATCTATCTTTTCTGTTTTGCCTTGAAGGATAGTCCTTAACTTCTCTAAATGTTCCTCCGGCAATTCCTCCTTTCTGAAATATTCCTTAAATGCATCAGTAACCTTCTGATAATTCTCTCTGACTTCCTTTTCTAAATCATAATACCAATCAGAGGCATTTCCTTTCAATGTATGTGGAAATATAAGCAGCCTTTCTGCATCCGTCACCTTATACAGTTTTACTACCTCTTCAAACTGTTGTAAGTGCCTTTTCGGATTTTCCTTCTTTCCTGCAGAGAATGTGGGATACATCACCGTACCCCCAAACATTCCCGGGAAAAGTGCCATATTTGTAATAACCCTTTGTTCTGGTGTATTTCCTCTTACACCTTCCTCCCTTCCTCTTCGGGAGTTCTCAGGAGATCCTTCTCCTTGCAATCTCGGTATATGAACAGCACTCCTCCTCTCACTGTTTCCTCTAAACCCAGCTGTTTGATACTGCCTCCAATTCTCTGGATCAGCCTCAGATTCTGTATTGTTTCTGCAATATCCTCTACTATCTCCCAAGGATATTTTGGATGTTCTATTTTCGTCAATTTCAGGTTGCTGTTGGGCAGCCACTCTATTGGCCTGCCTTTGGTTCCTCTGATCAGCTAAGGCTGGATCAGGACGATGGTTCCTCCACGGTTCCATTCATTCCTTCTCCTTTACACATCCGGCTCTACACCTTCCGAGCCTTTTTCAGAATGAGATTTCTATCTTTTTAGCCTCTTTTCTCAATGAATGCTAACACTGCAATGGCGAAATCCCATTGTGGTCGCCAATTGTTAAACAGGAAAAGGGCTCTCTGCCTCACCTTTTCCTATTTAACCTGTTTCCTTCACGCAGACAGGAAACCTTTCATACAACATACAGGAAAGGCTACACCCTTTCCTTTCTCAACTCTCAATATATCTGTATATATATATCAGACTTCTCCCAGTGCCACTATGACTGTCTCCAAAGTCAAGGGCAAGAACGGATTTTGGCTATTGCCTTGTTAGATCCATTCATTGAGAGTACATAAACACACACACAGATTCTCTAATATGCACCTTTCATTACTAACATGAACACAAAAGACAAAGTGTAGAGAACCTTTATCTCCTGCTAAAACTTCAAATGGAGACCCTTCCTTCGTTGCCCTAACTTCCCTTAACTACCCTTTCTCTCGCCATGTCATCCTTTTCCCTTTTCCTTTCCTTTTCCTTACCTTTTCCTCTCGGTAAGGATTTTCCTCTTCCAAAGCCTTTCCTTCCATACTTACTACGGACCTTCCTACCCTTATTCTCTCTACAGTAGGACGTCCTATGCTCCTAATATTTTACCTTTAACAAGCTTGTCTAGGTCTATTGGGACAGGATCCTAAAGTCTACTCAGGTTATTCTCTAAGGTTTAAGGATGGTCATTCTAGGGGACTTAGGGTAGGACTCTAAGTTTTCTGCCTAATTGGGCCTCTGAGTCAGACACTTAGGGTTATCTTGGAAGACTTAGCGTTGCTCACACAGGGTGATGACGTCAAATGGCCACTTGGCAGCCACATGTTGCCACATGTTGGCCCTTTGGGTTAAAACTATGACACGCATGACAGACGCGTGAGGGAGGCGCATAAATGAGATAGACAGGACTCTGTCACAGGGCGGCAGATCAGTAGGAAAACGCCACATGTACCTAGGGTCTAGCGTTAGGTCACCCACTATATAAGCTAGAAGGCTGGTAGTGGGTCGGGGTCTTTTGGGATTAAGGTCTGCGTCTTGTATCTTGCTCCCCTGTCGGAGATAGTAGTTGTACTTAGGCAGGCATTATAAATATATCCATACTCCTTTTATTCACCTTACAAGTGGGGATTCCCTGCTTGTCCCACTCCTAGGCTGAGCAACGCTCTCTGCCAAACCACCACAACAAGGCATTAGAAGAACTCCCTCTACCCTGTACACGGACCCTCGCGGCGTCCGGGTAGAGGCCATTCAGCACCTTCCATTACTTCCTAGGTAAGGCCGGCTTGCCGGTCCGGACCCTCAAAGTTGGACGCTATCCACATCATCTTGGCGACCACTGAGGCTTCCTAAGAAGCACCACACCTGGCCTGCGGAGTCCCCGATGACCAGAGGTTTGAATCGGAAACATCAAGCTCAAGCATGTGTCTACTACTGAGATGGTTACAGATATTATGATCAAGGCCTTGAGCAAGGATACTTTCTAACGTCACCGGTCTCAAATGACCATCTTGAACTCTCACAACTGAGTGGGAGTGTTGAGATATCCAGCATGGAGTCCAAGCTTTGACAAATAGCCATATATATCTTAGGCCATATGTGGCTTAGGCCATATACACTTATGGAGAACTACCATATATAGTTATGGAGAACTACTATATAAATAGTATCTAGAAATACAAAACATAAGTTAGTTGATATTTAGCTCGGCTTGTGCTTTAATAGCTTTTCACAACATAGCTCAACTAGTCCACACATTTGACTCATAAGGTGAGCCTTGACCATGGACTTGTCCAACTGGGGTGTGAGTTCTTAAGAGACGGGTTCCTAACACATGTACTTTACCAAATATTGTAGGGGTTTCTAGAGAGGATTCCAAGGTTGGCATCTTGCAAATTGCCTTCATGGCACTAGGTAAAAACTATGACAATGAATATTTCAAATAACTATTATGGTTAACCTTTGTATATACCTTAAATACCTTACACTATTCCCCTTCACAAGAAAAACTTCAAATTAGATAACATAGGCAACCAAAAAGGTCTTGAGACTTAACATCTTGTACATGGTAAACTTGAGGACCAACTGCCTTGTAAGGATCGAACCATTTACATAAAGAAACCTGAAGTGAGTAATTTTTGATGAAGTTCTGAAAAATGCACAAGAATAAGGTGCAAATTGAAGAGGCAAAATTATAACCTTGTTTTTGTTAAACTTGTGCCCAACCTAAATGTTCCATTAAGGTAGCATGTAGTAAAGAAAGAGTTGAATCTAAGTCGTCCAATATTAAACTTCTACATACTTAAATTTTTGAGAAGCCAAATCAATTTCTTAAGGCATTTGTAGGTCTTGCATATACAATGCTTTGAACGAAGACATGCCAATGAAACTCTAAATGCCATTGTTATACACAAACTCTAAGTATCGCAAATACCAATCCCAAAAGTATGATTTATATACTTAGAAATCATACATTGGAAAGTCTGATTCAAATGCTCCACCAACCCATTTATTTGTGAATAAAAAGAAGATGTGAAAGATTATAAATTCTCATACGTGAAGTAAGAATCTTTAAAACTTTAATAATAAAGGCATGTCCATTATTTGACAAAAGTTTTGGACATGAATGACACGAAATTACCCGAATGAGTAAAAAATTAGCAACACTATGAGTCGGGACATTTGGTAAAGTTCTAACTTCCACCATGTTGCACCTAGAAAATCCTACCAACTAAACATAGTAGTGAACGCCACCAACAAACCCATATCAAGGGTCAATTGGAATAAGATATAAAAGAAATCAGACATCATGAGGTCAGAACAGGGTAAGGATGGCAAGGTGTATAATAGGCAGCAGTACTATGGATCCCGTCACAGTACTGAGAAAATGAATAGTATACATCAAAGTAGAAAGATGAGAAGACAGACGTATAGAGAGGGAAAGAAAACTTATATTATGTCCGCGCACGGCACATGGTACAAAATAACAGTATACTCGGGATACCTTTCTAATCCTAATTTGGTCTATTTATACCCGTACTCTTGGTCCCGTACAAGCAGTTATAGTAACTACCCCTTAGCCTTATCCATTCAGTTACTATAATCCTTCTTATCCTTATCCAAGTACACCATACTCCGCCTTAAACATCGTATTGCAGTAATGACTCGCATGAATTACGTTAGTGACTCGTACTCCGATATATACTTCCCACTCTCGGTTTTCAATGTATATTGTTTTTGGCATTTTCCCATTATATTTGCCCATGAAATAATAAGAAATCCTCTGAATGTCTAACTACTATCCTAACACATCACCACAACATATTGGTTACATGCAACCAAAGGTGGAAATGACTAATTAAATCCCATGACACAAGTTTGAATGACTGTTCCACATGAATTGATTTAAAAGCACTAGTAGATCGTGAAAAGTTTTGAGTTTGACATAATGAACAACTTTGCACATGCTAAATCACATCTCATTACATATTTGGCTGATGAAAAGAACGTTGTAAGTTGTCCAAAGTTCTCAAATAACTAAAATGTCTATTAAAAGAATGGTGAATCATGATATGCTACAAGATACTTGGGAACAAAGTCTATTAAAACTACCAAGCGTAGTGAAATTTGTGCTAATAAATTAAATCACATTATCATATATGCAAAATTGTGCCATGAATGAAGAGAAACAAGAGTTGAATAATTGAGAAAGATGGGCCAGTGCCAAGTGAATAAGTTAAATCCAAACATCTATTTCTTAAGCCCTTCATAAGAAATGAAATTGTGAGATCTAATTGATTGGCCATAAATGCACGTTGTAACTAAAGTGGCATGATACGTGAAAATGGGAATATAAAATAAATTACTAATTAATACTTAAGTTTTAATTATTAATTAATCATTTAATTAATATGTAATTAAGCCTTATTAATTAATTAATTAATCCTTCAATAACCTTACTTAGTAAGGAATATTCCTAAAATATCTTAGAATATTCATATTATTCTAAAAATAGTTTACAATAATGAAGAAATACTATCAAACATAATTACAAATGAAATCATTTTCTTATCAACATGTTAATTTTTATAAATACTTTCTTCCTACATACAAAGAAATCTCCTCATTTTGTCTAAATCATCACTCTCCGGATTAATCAAATCATTTTGGTCAATATCTTGATGTTGTTGCCACCACCTAACACTCTCACGAATGCAATTGGGAGTTGCCATCCTTGTTAATACATAAGATGTAATAAGACCAGGTCTGCATAAAGGCTCATCTAAAAATGACGTTCCTTAAGAATAATATTATAAAGCGCCCGGTTGCTATCCTTCATTTTATAAAATTCAAAATCACGAGAAAGAAAAGCTTCAGGAAATGTATGATACGGTGGATACTGCTCACAAAAATTTTCGAGATTCTTCTTTCTGAGGCACGTATCCAAGTAGTTCACTAGCTCATCCATGATATCGGTATCAGAATATGGATCGAAAGTGATTGGATGAATACAAGCAATGTTTTGGTTGAGCATAGCCTTCTGAGGAGAGTCGTCTACTAAGATATGTGCATTCTTCATTATCCTTAAGCGACTGATCTCCCCATGAGTCCCAATTATTCTTTCATTCTTGAAGAAGTATGGCTTGCTTTCCTTTCTTATATTGTGAAATTCGAGAGGTTTATAACACATTCGCTGGTCAAAAATCCAATCTTTACGAATCACCTCTTCTGCAACACTACAATGTTTCTTAAGCAAATTCAACAGCGGTGTTAAGTTATGAATCTGCATGCATGACCAAATCCCCACAAGCGCACCCATCTCCTTAAGCTTTTGAAAGAGACGATCCAACCCTGGACGAAAAATAATATCATATCGAAATTTACCATGACAAGGAATGAAATCTCCTTGTTTGATTTCTTTTTTCCTATCCTCGGGCCTTTGTCGATGAAGCAGAACACCATTGACATCCAACAACACAATATGGCCATGAGTAACATGAGATAGCGTTGCCTCTTGAATACTTTGCAAATCACTTGTTTGCTCCCTTTCACATTTATCCGTTGCCACTATCTCGTTGCCTATCCCTTCATCATTTAATTGTACATCATCCTTACAAGATTCAGATATTGCATGCGCTGAAGAAATTGATTTCGGAACTGAAGAAATGATGATGAAAAAACTGAAGTGGCCCCCATGGTAACGATGTTTTGAGCTGCATTATTATCCATTTCCTGCATGAACTCTGTCATTCTGACATGTGGCACAAGAAATTGTCGCCAAACCCCTCTCTTACCTCATGCCAATGCTGAAAATCCATGTTCTCAATTGTTTCATTACATCTGCAAAATGATAATTAGCTGACCTTAAAATTATCAAGGTATATTATTTACCTTGTTAATGTGTGACCCATGTTTGAACTAAAAGCTTCATTAATCCTTGAGAATTTATTTTCTGTACAAATATAAACGAAATATACAAAAATGCCTTATGTTACACTCATTTACAACTATTCGTCACTCTAAGAACTCATTAACAATTCTTCTTCGCTATTACCTTCTGAGTGAGGCGAAGAAGGTCTAAGCCGCTTGTGAGATGGTTCAAGATCTTCTATCTTCTATTGATGTTTCCATGGGTAATGGAGTGTGCGAATGTTCTGTACTCCTCGAGATAACTTCCGGTCTAATATCTGATTGAAGTTCGTCTCAGACTCCGACATTGAACCAGATTCGTCTTCAGAGCTATCGCACTTATCTGGAGGGAACTTTCTCAAATACTCCTTTATGGATTCGTTGGGGTACTCAGTTGAGAACCTATCTATCCACTTGTTCAGGTCCTCAACCATGGTCTTATCCTTTTCAACGGCAAACACACATGTATGCCGAAGGTAACACTCCTTCAAGACGGACCCCCTAGTGCAGTAGTCAAAAACCCACGCATCACTGTGAGGACCCCTGATCAAGTTGACGATGCTCCGTGCCGCTTGACTTGTGATGTTTGGATAACGTACATTGCCGAATACGTCACTCATCCTATCGGTGTATCGGATGGAGGTTCAGGGCCGTTGGAGTGCAAACAGATGCCTGGCCAGTCATTTGGAAGTTTGAAATTGTTTGGCGCATTCCTAACAACCAAGTGAACAACCGAATCAATGCACTTCGGATCAGCATCATTCATATAAAATCCTGTCCAACGATGTTTATTCCTCTTGGCAAAGGAGAAGGCAAAGGTATCGGTGACATGAGCAAGAATCAAGAAATAAATACCTGAAAAAGATATCAGTCAAGAGTGCAAGTATGAATTCAATAATAAATATTCTTGCACGGCTAAGTTTCTCCACCAAATCCTCTAGTGTCCTGTCTGTCGAAGGATTTTTTGACACCCGCCGATCCATCACGAACAATTGAAACGGTTTCCTACAAGCAGTGATGGTACCCCATAAAGTCTCCGAATCAACAACAAACATCTGTAGGGCTTGTCGTGATTCGTAGCATCCTCCTTTATAAGGTTCAACTCGGTTCTCCGCTGCTGAAGGACTGCCATAAGAGAAGGCGTCATCGCAATGTTCTCCTTTTTGGCGTTGGCGTGCAATAGATTCTTGCCCAGATCTTCCGATTGATTCACCCATTCGACAAGCATATCATCATTTGTCACATGCAAATATTTGCTGACCTCTTCGTATGTTGAAGCCGAAATCCAACCCAGTTTGTGGCAGTGTATTCCCAACCACTCCTTGAAGTGCCTGACCGTCTTCAACTCCATTGCCTTGAGATGAAAAGGAGAGGTGGGCTGCTGTTGTTAATTGTAATTTGCCATCAATCACCAAATCAGCCAAGACTTCCATCTCCTCCATCGTTGTTCCATTTAAAGGCTTCAACCATGTGAGCTTGAAATCGTTGTCTACATCCTTTATAGATTGAACAGACTTAGCCTTCGGCGTCTTACTGGGTTTCTTTGCAGACTTCTCTGAGGGCTCCACTTCACTTGTCTGTGTGTTCCTTTTGAAAAGGATTCCATAATCCCCAACCATTTGGCAAAGATCCTATCCTCGGGACAAGAAATCAACATCATCAAAAAGGATGTTTCCTTCCCGCCCACCTGGGCAAAATCAACTGCTACAATTTCTTCAACTCTCTGAAAAAAGACAGATTAATATACCGGCGAGATAAATCCCGCCCAAACAATTTGCTTACCCGGTAGTCCGCAGATTGTGTATTCCCTGCGGTAGCTCTTTGTGGTCGCTGAAGAGATTCCCACACGGCTCGCGTGTGTTTGAACTTCTCCCATATTTTGCTGTTGTAGTGGTTGGTGTCTGCAGCGTCCCATTCCGCCGATAACTTATGGTACTGCTCGATTGTGAGATTCGGCTTCGCTAAAAACGCCGATCTTTTCGTCAGCTTCTCACGGGTATGCTCGGAAAGTTTTGTTGCCATCGTTCCTTTGTTGTGTTCGTCGAGAAGTCGTTGGGCTGCCGTTATTGTGTGCTGGCCACTAATGATGTAGTACTTGATGATTTTCTATTCTCCGTCTGAACCTTCCTCATTTGTTCGGTGTTGTGATCCACACTTTGTCAGCGCCTTTGTTTCTTCGTAGTATGCACAAAACAGCATTATGTGGAACGGTGTAAGAATTGTCGTCCTTCATCTTCTCCATGAGCTCAGCTACACGTTCCTGTTGAGTGGCCTGTAATTGAAGTTTGGGTTGACGCTGCAATACTTAACCCTACACTGGTAAATCCTATCATCCAACATCATTTCCTTGTGGCTTATTGCAGCATGGATGCCACAGGTGCAGCTGACAAAACGACTGATGATTTTCTTTACGATCCGAATCAACATGTGTGATCCCCGATTGATGCTGTTCTATGTTCTCGGCACACTCTTCCAGCTCCCGAAATTTCTAAGCAAATTGAACGTGATCTGTAAAGAACCTGAGACCAAGCCACCCTCTCAATCTCCTTATGATGTCGCTGTGTTCTTCTTCAATGTGAAGAGGGACGATTGCTCCACTTGTGATTTTCTGTATTGTGAAGCAATATCTCCTGACAATACACCTACTCGATGAGTCTGAAGATCTTCGAAGTAGACATCCAGATGGATCCCCTCCATAGATGGGCTTTCGTTGAGTTGAAGAAGAACTCCAAGGTCAACATCATTAGTGAACACGTGAACGTCATTATCCACAAGTCGACAAAACCACCCGAAATTAATGTTGTAACTGGCGACCTCTGGATCCGAGAACGTGACATTGGATGGAACAAGGCATATGTGTCGAGCATCGTTCAATCTGGGTTCACAGCATGCTTTCGGATGCTTGACTAGCACACCCACTTTCCATTGTTTTGCTTGTCCATGCGATGTGACAGAGGTTAGTTTGACAGCAACCATGGTTGTTCCAATGCGCTTCCCGTTTAGTTTGAAATATGGCCAAGTTGATTCCAGAATCCCCCTGCCCATCTCTTCTCCTGCTCTCGTCTTTAATGTCACCTCAATTCCACATCTGAATACAAAAATGATTAGTTCCATATCGAGTATAACAGATTTTATTTTAATTCTTACCCAGAATTTGACGACGACTCCATACTAATGACTCGATCTCCTTGTTTAATCAAATCGTCCTTCTGCAAAATAATACACTATGAATACAAATCATATAAAAACGCACACACACTTGTATAAACCCGAATATACAAAAATAATACACAGAGAGAAGTAGACGGAATTAACTGTCCAAAGCTCACTTTGTGCTAGTGCAAAAGAAAGATAACATTTCGTTTTAGAACCACCACAAATGTGAGCTCTGGACAGTTTTACATAGTTTCCTAGCTTTTACTCGAAATATTATGATAAGATGATAAAAGTAAATAAAATGAGATATGCAACTTATATATACTAATACACATATATATTCACATGGAAGGTGCGGCGGGATTAATCTCGCCACCCCTTCAATGCCTCCTGAAAGAGTGGGCGGGATTAATCTCGCCACCTTTCTGGAGGCCTTGAACGGGAGTGCGGAATTAATCTTGCCACCCTTCTCGGTCTCAGAGAGAACTGGGCAGGATTTATTTCACACCCCTTCAGTGACTCCAGAAAGGAGGCGGGATTAATCTCGCCCACCATGTAAGGGATGGTTAAATGAATTTCCCCACCCTTCCCGTTCTCTCCATTGGTATGTTGTAAACCTTCTACGTCTCAGACAGAAACGTTTGGGATTGGTCCGACTCACCAATGGAGAAAAAAAGGAAGGGTGGCGGGATTCATTCCTCCAACAGGCATTGAAGGCTCGGCGGGATTAATCCCGCCGCCCAGGGCCTTCACTCGGTCCTATGCGGCGGGATTAATCCCGCCGGACGCCAATTCCTGCTCAAATCGGGCGGGATTAATCCCGCCGCCTAGGCCCTTTAGGCAGCCTTTGGGCGGGATTAATCCCGCCCAATTGCGCAGGGCAGCGGGATTAATCCCGCCGCCCCGACCCTTCACTGGGCCCTAGCGGCGGGATTAATCGACGCAATGCCCTGCGGAATCGGGCGGGTAATCCCGCCGCCTAGGCCCAGTGAAGGCCGGGCGGCGGGATTAATCCCGCCGATTCCGGGTAGGCGGCGGGATTAATCCGCCGACGCCAATGCCTTGTGGGAATCCGGCGGGATTAATCCCGCCATCTAGGCCCTTCAGGCAGGCCAATGGCGGCGGGATAAATCCCGCCCGATTTCGCGCAGGGCATGCGTAGGCGGCGGATTAATCCCGCCGGACGCCAATGCCCTGTGCGGAATTCGGCGGGATTAATCCCGCCGCCCAGGCCCTTCAGGCAGGCCAATGGCGGCGGGAAATCCCGCCCGATTCCGCGCAGGGCATGCGTAGGCGGCGGGATTAATCCCGCTGCCTAGGCCCTTCACTCGAGCCTTAATCGGCGGGATTAATCCCGCCGGATGCCAATGCCCTATGCGGAATTCGGCGGGATTAATCCCGTCGCCTAGGCAGGCCAATGGCGGCGGGATAAATCCCGCCTGATTCCGCGCAGGGCATGCGTAGGCGGAGGGATTAATCTTGCCGCCAAGGCCCTTCACTCGAGCCTGAAATGGCGGCGGGATTAATCCCGTCGCCGAGTGGTTAATTATATAGCGGCGGGATTAATCCCGCCACTACACACACACACACACAGATATATATATGTATATGTGTGTGTAGGAGAGTGTGTGTGTGCCAGAGATATGCATACATATATGTGTGTTTTATGCATAGTCAAATCAGATAAAATTATACAGATACACACACACACACATATATATGTATATGTATATGTATATACGCGTGTGTGTGTGCGAGAGATAGATAAATAAATAAAATTATACAGATACTGGTACACATAATATATGTATGTATACATAGGTATATATATATATATATATGTGTATATGTATATCGTGTGTATGCGTGTGTGAAACAAATAAAATCATACAGATAAACAAACACACACACACACACATATATATATACAGGAGTGTGCGTGTGTGTGCGAGAGATACAATTAACAAATCAATAAAATTATACAGATACACACACACACACATATATATAGATAAAAAAATAGAATATATATATATATAATATATATATATATATATATATATATATATATATATATATATATCTGTGTGTGTGTATATGTATATATATATCTGTGTGTGTATATGTATACGAGTGTGCGTGTGTGCGAGAGATAGAGATCTATAGAGAAGAGAGAGAGAGAAGGAGATATATATATATATATATATCTGTGTGTGTATATGTATACGAGTGTGCGTGTGTGTGCAAGAGATAGAGATCTAAATTATATTATTAAGATACACACACATATAAATATATATGTGAATAAAAATAAATAAATAAACTCAGAGGAGTGTGCGTGTGAGAGAGAGAAGGAGATTTCCACGCCGCCGCCGCCCCCGCCTTACAAACCCTAGGAATATACTTAAACCTTAAAAGGAATAATAGAATATATATTAACCCTAATCGAATATTCCTTCTAAGAATATACTTAAACCCTAAAAAGAATAAACTATAGATTCGCCCTAAATGAATATTCTTTCATTATATTATCACCGTGCGTGCGTGTGCGTGGGTGTATCACATACACCCCAAGAATAAATATCATGCAAGGGTTTAACACGTGTGTGTCCATGAGAGTGTTAAAGTTTCACATGCAGCGATACATATATACACACATAGTACAGGATCATGTATGGTGTGTATGTATGAGAGAAGAGTGACAATACATATTATGGATCATGCATGGTGTGTATGTTTGAGAGAAGAGAGACAGTACATATTTACATGGATCATGCATGGTGTGTATGTATGAGAGAAGAGTGAGAGTGTTAACAAATTAAATTCATACACATTAGATATATTAGTACACACATATACATACACACGTGTATACACATAGACATACATACATATTACATGTGTAAATTCAATGTAGGGTTTAGGATTTAGGGTTAGGATGGATCATGCATGGTGTTTATGTATGAGAGGAGTGAGTGTTATACACAAATATACATTATACATATTACATAATATTGTAACATCAGTACATATTATGGATTATGCATGGTGTGTATGTATGAGAGAAGAGACAGGCTACATATTATGGATCATGATCATGCATGGTGTGTATGTATGAAGAAGGGATTGTGCATGGTGACACTGTGTATGTATGAGAGAAGAGATAAAGTGTTAACAAATGAAAATCGTACACATTGCATATATTATATTAGTACACATATATACATACACACGTGTATACACACAGACATACATATATATTACATGTGTAAATTCAATGTGTTACATACACACTGAGTACATATAGATCATACATGCGTTGAACATGATGTTTTTTAATAAAGAAGCAACATATAATTTCTCAAGTTTGGTTTAGGGCAATGTGCATGTGGTGCATATGTGTCTCTGTAAGTGCTCTAATGCGTGTGCACATGTATATATAAATTTATGATTGTGTTTATATATAATATGTGCAAAACAAACATCGAATAATTAAGAAAATAATATTAATATACACACTATGAACATATTTTAAATTATACATAATAATATATGATTTTATCTAATATATAGTCATATATAGTTTTAATAATATATAATTTAATATTAATAATAAGGTTTAACACTAGAATATTCTTGAAATAATAACAAATTAATGAGAAAATCCCATTAATATATACGAATAATTACTGAGATAATTAATAATAAGACTAATTTAATTATGATAATTAGGTTTAATATTGGAATATTCTTCGAATATTAAGAAAATAATAAAAGAATATCCCATTAATAGTAGGAAATGTAAATTAATTACTCGAGTAATTAAGAAAATAAAATAATAAAACAGACTATGAATATATTTAAATGATACATAATAATATATCAATTATTTATTGTATTAGTGTATATATAATATATAATATAAAACTTAATAATATATACTTGAATATTAAGAATGTAGAATAATTACAAAAATTTCATAATATTAAACAGCTTGAAGCACTTGAATGACATTAAATGCAATTTTAAAACACTCATTGAAATTGGAGAGTATATGTTCAAAACTGTCGGTTATTTATTTCAACTTATCTTAAATTTTCTTTTTTGTTATTCCAAAAATTTTGAATTTCTGACATAATATTATCAGTCTGACATGTAAATTTGAAAATACATTTAATTTCCCACTCAAATTCAGATCTGGTTCTTTCTCCGGCAAGGGTTTCTTCATTTCACTCTTCAGATTTTCTTTTTTCTTCTTAGTGATCAGCTCAGGAGCGATATTAAATTGGGTGCGCTATTGTTTATAGGAAAGCACGGCGCCTTCAGTGCTATTTACAAGTAAGTATTATAAACAAATTTAGATATATTTATAAAGATTCACTCTCTTACATTCTCTCTTAAATTTTAGAATTTAGGGATTTAGGAATGCATTAGGATTACAATATATTCTGTTAGGGATTTATCCCGCTTAAATATACTTTTAACTTAATATTCTCGGTTAGCCGGGGCGGCGGATTAATCCGGCCATTTTTTTTGCCTCTTTGAAGAGGTGGCGGGATTAATCTCGCCACCATCTCTTTCATAGCTATGGCAGAATTAGTTCGGGCAATGCTTCTCTGCCTCTTAAAAAGAGCGGCGAGATTAATCCCGTCGATAACTCTCTCAACTGATAATGATTTACTTGAATTTATTAGAAAGAGCTGTCGGCGAGATTAATCTCGCCAATCATTTTAGGAGGCAGAGAAGGGGTGGCGGGATTAATCTCGCCACTACTTCCCATTTTAAATATTTGTGAGCAGAATTCATCCCGAATCTCTTTGAAATCATAGTTTCGAAGAGAGTTGTGGGCGGGATTAATCCCGCCGCTTATTCCCCGTCGTCAGAGTTGTGGGCGGGATTAATCCCGCCGCTTATTCCCCGTCGTCAGAGTTGTGGGCGGGATTAATCCCGCCGCCTATTCTCCGTCGTCAGTGTTGTGGGCGGGATTAATCCCGCCCCCTCTTCCTCGTCGGAGGAATTTGCGACGGGATTAATCCCGCCGACTCTCACAGACGAGGAAGATCCGGCGGCGGGATTAATCCCGCCGGTACTTCCTAGTCGGAGGAGCCCGCGACGGGATTAATCCCACCGCTACTTCCTCGTCGGAGGGAGCCCGCGGCGGGATTAATCCCGCCGGTACTTCCTCATCGGAGGGAGCCCACGGCGGGATTAATCCCGCCGCTTCTCTTTGACGAGGAAGTATCGGCGGCGGGATTAATCCCGCCGCCTCTCTCCGACAGGGTAGAGTCGGCGACGGGATTAATCCCGCCGCCTCTCTCCGACGGGGTAGAGTCGACGGCGGATTAATCCCGCCGACTCTCTCCGATGGTGTAGAGTCGGCGGCGGGATTAATCCCGCTGACTCTCTCCGATGGGGTAGAGTCGACGGCGGATTAATCCCGCCGACTCACTCTGAAGAGGTAGAGTCTGCGGCGAGATTAATCCCGCCCATCAGTTATATTAATAAAGCATGAGATATTATTTTTAATATATAATTATGTATTATTGCACATGCATATTATTAAGCAACTGCAGTTATAATTTCTTGCAAATATTGCATAAACAGATATCATAAATAACACAATTATTTATGTGTAGGACAATATGTATAATACTAAAGATAAACTATGTCTTCTTCGGAACAACGACATAGTTGGCACTGGAACTGTGGAAGTTCGAGATGATAATGCATCATGTCACAATATTGCCCAAGGATCTTGTGTGTACGTATGGGTGAACACCATTTTCAAGCATGTTGAGGTTCCTAGAATGGAATTTGAGGAGGGTTCTCCTATATTGTGGAATTTGGATGAAGTCAAGGCTGACACAGAATATACAAAGTCACAAACAAACAGTAGCACGAGTTTTCCAGATGATGGCTTGCCTGCTGTGATGGATGAGGTGATTCTCTTTCTTCATGAGATTGAGGTTGGGAGAGGCATCATCACAGCTATAAATCCAATGGAAGTAGTGTCAGAAGAGAAACTAGGGTCCGACTTCGTGGGTGTAGTTGTGACAGAGGTTTCACCTAATGGCACTTTGCATCCTGAATCCCTCGTGAGGTGGCGAACATCTGAATTAAGACGGCAAGATGGTTCAACATATTCTGGGTTGGATTTCAATAATAACAACCTGGAAGAATAACTCATATTTGAAGAGGTTCCTTGCATTGGTCCTATTAAAAGAAAAAGGTGATTCATGGGTTGCAGATCTTCCCCTACATGTTTCAGCAAGAGGATGAAGATGGATCCTACATCTTCCGAAAGTGTTACGAGCATTTCCACGATTGACTGCTGCAAGAAGAAGTGTTGTCAGATGGCAGACCGGAATGAAATTACCCAATGTAGACATGTCTTTCGTACGCTCACCAAAAGCAAAGGCATGAGTTTGTATATGCTGCACTAACTGGGTGTATTGATGGAATGGCTTCGGACACAGGTTATCAGAGTACATCCATGGTATTTAATAAGGTGGCCATCTGCTTCAAAGCTTGGTACAGTATATATGGGATCCCAAAGACCACGTTCTACCGTCGGAGGGATGAGTGGTTAGATGGAGCGCGAACCTCAGTACATGGGAACACTGGCTTGGTCAAAACCTGCTCTCACATTATGGCAGCCATAGAGATACTCAAGGCTTTTGTGGAAACAAATGTAGACAGGATGCCTCACAAATGCCGAATCACAAATGCAGGGGTCAGGGAAAATCTCAAGGTTTTACCTTCGATTTACACTCAATTGAAGCTGTGTGAACATGTGAACAAGTGCCTCAGCTTGATGAGGCTGCAAGCAATCTACACTGGTACCTTCAACAACATATGGAATACTCATTTTAAGGATGTGGAGATTGCAAAACACTCTAGCTTTTCCAAGTGTGACACTTGTACATCATTGAAGGCTGCAGAGGCTTGTGCAAAAACCTTGGTGGAGATCACTGCCATTCAAAAGAAGATGGAGGCCCACATGATTGCGCAACAAACTTGCCGGTCTCAGTACTATGCACACTGCATGCTTTCTGTGTCACACCCATCAGAGTACCTGTGCTTGATCCATAACAAGATGGATCATTCAAAGACCAGCATTCCAAAGCTCGTTGCAACACCAAAGTGCCTTGGAAATGTCATGAAACTTCCGATTTCATTGACAGGTGTGCTAACACATGGACACGGTTGTGAATCATATGGACACTTTTCACTTCCACATTGGTCTAGCGACTCCAATTTCACTATTGGGTCGTTGGCCATGTGTTTCAGAAACCTTGAAGCCCACTCACAGACAAGTCCTATCGGTGATCTCAAAGTGAAGAAACAACACCTTCAACCTTTACATAATGCTCTCATGAACACGTCTGCACTTGAGGCTACTTGGGAATATGAGAGGCATTGTCAGCAACCTGCACAAAAAACAGA
Organism: Selaginella tamariscina; assembly: GCA_003024785.1. NCBI lineage: Eukaryota > Viridiplantae > Streptophyta > Lycopodiopsida > Selaginellales > Selaginellaceae > Selaginella > Selaginella tamariscina. Next base: position 619,189 of record PUQB01000072.1, read on the forward strand.
TGGCCCTGTTGAGAGTTCAGGTTCAGTGGAGGGATCTAGCTCAAATAGTGTACATGTGTCCTCAACATCAAATAAGCTTCCTCGTCATTTGCTTTTACAGATGGATAATTGTGCAGGCGAGAACAAAAATAGGTAAATCATTTTACTTAAGGGTTTCTCAAGCTCATACTTACTTTTATTTTCTAGATATGTGCTAACATACTTGTCAATGCTTGTTGCCAAAGGTGTGTTTGAAACAATCACGCTCAGTTTTCTTATGGTTGGTCACACTCATGAAGATATTGATGCGTTCTTCAGCAAGGTCTCCAACTCTACAAAAAGGACAAGTGCACTTACCTTACCGCATATGATGAATCTTTTTGAAAATTGCATCTCCAAAAAAAGTTGTGCTTTGCTTGTGACTGAGGTGCCAAACTTCAAAAAATTTCTCAAAGAGTATATAAAAGAGGGGAGTGATTCTTTAGTTGGTCAACTTGTGCCGCTACAATTCTTTTTCTCCATACGAGATGGTATACCTATTATGCAGTACAAGTTACGGCCATCAGAGCAGGAGTGGTTACCGAAAGAGGGGTTAATGCTCTTCAAAAGTGGAGAGAATAGAAAGCCACTTCTCCCAGAAGGACAACCAGACCCTATTCCATTGAGTGCCCAGCTCAAGGAACAAGAGGTTATTATTGATGGCATCAAAAAATATGTGGCATGGGTTTAAAAATCGATGCCAAAGAATTCTGATAAGGCAACTAGTTACTCAGAACTATATAAGCATGTGGTTAACTATTGGGAGACTGTTGTTCGAGAGTTGGAAGGGCCTACTGTCACAAGTACAGAATTGCAACACCCTTTTTGGCCTAAAACAAGGTGGCGAGAGGAGATTGAAATGACATCACTGAGCACAGACGACATAGAAGCCAGTAGTGATGTGGAAGTGCAAACCCCACACTTTGTTGAACAAAGGAACCAAAAACCTAAAGCATACTTTGATTGTTGCCAGGATCTTCAAAAATTAATGATGGTTCTCATTACTCCAGATGCGTCATATAATCAACCTATTTGGATGGGTCAAATTATCGACACACCTGAAGTAATCACAAAAAATAGTATTGTTAAGGTTGCATGGTTCAAACCACAAAAAAGGCGACACGAGAAGGAGAGCGAAAGATATAATGGATGCCTGGAGAAAACATGGTCTCCCAATCAAAAAGACCCAACATGTTTTATAAATGTTAAATCCATTCGATATGAGTGGATGTCAAGAAGCGTTGATAAAGTCACGATTAACAAAACTGCAAGGGAATGTATGTTTTCTGAAGCTTAAAGCAATTACAAAATTATAAAATATCATATATTTAATATTCATAATTATTATAAACTCTTTAATAATAGTACCAAATTGTTTACTTAACTATATAAATTTAAAAAATGATATGGAAGATTGACTATATTATTATAGGATTTTATATATATATTATTACTACTACAAATTTTTAATTAATAATGTTATATTTAAATATTAATATTTTAATAACAACATCAATATTTATATAATGTACCTCTTATGCTCTTCCTTAATTGTTATATTAGGCAATATATTATATAATTTAATACCTTCTACTTTTATAATGTTATTAATTTTTGTTCAATGAATGCTATAATTTATTAAAGGGTAGAATACAAAATAGATTATTCTAAAGAATATTCTGTTTTCAAATATATATTCTAAAGAATATTCCTTTAATATTAAAAAATGCTAATTAAATAGCTAAAATTATTAATTATTAGGAAATGGGACTATAGCCATGCCCATTTTAGTTACAACATGCATTCTTGGAGTTGTGAGCATAAAGCTCCGACCTAATTGTTGTACAATTAGTTATTATCAACACCAGTCTTTCTACGATCAATCTTGTCTTGTCTTGTTCTTGTCTTGTTCATGTCTTGCTCCTTGCCTCCTGCTCTTGTCTTGTTCTTGGATCCTGTCCTGCGCCTTGTCTTGCTTTTGAGTTCCTAGTTCCTGTCCTACTCCCTGTCCTACTCCTAAGTCAAGCCTTCTTATTCTTGGAATCCTGCTCCCTTCCTGGTTCCTGGATCGTGGCTTGACAGTCCTATTCTATTCCTGTCTTGTTCTTGGATCTTGTCCTGCGCCTTGTCTTGCTCTTGAGTTCCTAGTTCTTGTCCTGCTCCCTGTCCTGCTCCTGAGTCAAGCCTTCTTGTTCTTAGAATCCTACTCCCTTCCTGGTTCATGGATCGTGGCTTGACAAGTGTTACACCTAACTTGACGTGGAAAAGGAGGCTGAAGACAAGCCTTTACCTCTACCTCTTGGAACGTGCATTCTGACAAGACCTTTCAGTCATGGATTTGCCAACGTTAAGGGTAGGCTACCCCGAAGGTGGAACGTACCCATGTTATCTAGAAGTTGAGGCAGCACAACATAGGGTTGTACTTTAACAACACAAGCTAAAGCTTGCACCGGTAGAAGAGCAACGAACTTAGTCGTGAACCCAGGAGCTCTCCTACTACATACTCTACCTTTTATGTGATGGAGCCCCCCCCCCTCCCCCCCCCCCCTCCCCCTTCTTACATGTGTAAGTGGGCTGGCACGAAATTCCAAGCCCTTAGTTAATGAGATGAGTTTAATTAACCTAACTCCCACCCCTAAAGCTACCTACCCGAGGGGGTGGGATTTAAGGGCGTGGGTTAGGGCAACCCTAGGTTAGGTCAACCATAGGGGTGTTCCTAACCCTATTTGACACCTCAAACTCATCTGCATTAACCAATCAGCCTAACTGGGACGTCAAAATCGGGGTGAGTTTTTAGAAGGTAAACATGTTTCCTACTACATTTAAGGTCCATCAACATAGTACATTAGGTAACAATAGTTAATGTCCAAAGTAAAAAAGAGTCATAGCAAAATTATGACGAATGTCATAAGCAACCTTTTAAACTGTCTCCTGACATTCTGGATAGCTTGTTGGCTTGTACCATAGAATCTCCCTTCGAATCTTTTCATTCAAACTAGTCATGAAGCAACTTTGTCCCCCTTTGTAAGTCCTTCATTTTGCCACATTCTTTTAGTCCAGAAAACCAATGCAACACTCGTCCCTTCGAGCTTCATCATCGCTCATATTTAGGACCAAATGTCGTACACTTTCGAACCAATAAACATGGTCCATTGGGTTTCCCAAAGTCCTTATTTACAAGTTGTTAATCAATACACAATCATAATCCAAGGTCATCCAGCATATACTACTTATTTTGATACCAATTGTCAGAGTTTTTACCTGGTGTCACAAAGGCAGCTTGCAAGATGCCAACCTTGGAATCCCTCTTTGAAAACCTCTTCAATATTTGGTAAAGTACTCATGTTAGGAATGTCTCTTAGGAATTCACAATCCTAGTTAGCCAAGTCCATGGCTAAGGTTACCTCATGAGTTAGAATGTGTGGGCTAGCCAAGATGCAAGTATCATTGTTAGCTTGGCAACCTCAATCACTATCCTTACAAAATGTGAACTTAGGCAATCCTTTCCAGGCTTGCGAGTGGGTAAACAAACTAAAAATTGACTGACTCCTTAGGCATGACGTACCTAGTCACAAGGGCGAAATCATGCCAATGATAAGGGTAGGCTAACCCGATAGGAGAATAACGAGCTCTCTTTTGAACCTAGAAACTCTCATTACATATACATTACTTTATTTATGTGACGAACCCCCCCCCCCCATTTTCCTAATTGAGTAAGTGGGCTGACATGAAATGCCAACCCTTAATGAAAAATGAGAAGACCTAACCTAACCCTAAACTTAACTCTCAAGTCTCATTAACAAGTTATACTATTGAGGAAACTTAACTTGGAACATCAAATTGAGAGAGAGTTTTTTTAGAAATGGAAGTGCTAGCTTTGCCTAGAGTTTTTTGTAAATACCTAAAGACATTATCATTAAATATCCAAATGCATTATGCGGGCATGTTTCTTTTATACCTAAGGCTCATCAAGTAGGTAACAACAGTCAACCTTCAAAGGGTTAATCATAATAAAAATTATAACATTTATGATATGATTACTCATATAATCAAGATGATATATTAATTTATTATTGAAAGATATAATTAGAAAAATACCTTTTCTTTGTATATAAAATTCTAACCTTGAATATAAAGAATGTTTAAGTTTTCTTTTTGTGTATATATAAATTCTAACCTTGAATACAAAAAATATCTAAAAGATTATTTCGCACCAACCATTACTTAGTCATTTTTTTTTAAATAAGAGAAAATGGATTTGCATTAGTCCTTAAACTATACATACATATTTAAGGGTGTGACCACAAAGGGCAATGGATTTGTACAGCCCTTAATTTATTATAACTCTTATTTAACATTTTAAAGAGTGAATTCGTACCAAATCTCTGCCCTAAAAATTTTTAAGAGAATACAAAGAAAACTTAAATGAGGGGGATCTCTTCAAAATTTTCCCTCTGGTGCAAAACACCTGTGTCCTAATTTTATGCCCTAATCTTCTTTAAATACATTTTAAACTAAATTTTTATAAACAATAAAATTGATTTTAAATATTAAAAATGTAAATAAAAATTAAGTGTGCACACATTATTTAGATCATGAATATATAAATATATTTAAATATACAACTCAAAATAAATAATATTAATTTAAATATAGATATATTAAATGTAGAAATAATTAAATTTAATAATGTTAATTTAAATATAAATAATTAAATTATTTATAATGTATAATATTAATATCTATGCTAATCAATTGTGATTCTTTAATTTAAGTTAAAGGTTGTTACAAATATCCATACGAATTAATTACAATCTTTTGAAGGGTTGCACTTTTTAATTATTAAACAGAATTCTAATTCGGATATACTTTATCATAATCTAAACAACCTTAAAACTAAAAAAATATTTTAAAAACATTAGAGGTTTTAAATAAAACTTAAATTAAAATACTATTGTGAGAGCTCGGAATATAGAAATGCGTATATCCATTAGTTCAAAACCCTAACTTATATACAAGAGCGAGTGGTCCAGATTGAATCCAATCCGATGGTTTATCAAAATCCACTATGCTAATAATAGTATGTGCACATGCAGCCGTACACGTGGATCTTACATCATCCCCTCCTCTCGGAAGGGTGTAAGTTGGTTAGGGTTCTCTTGTAGATGGGCCCGGATCTGAAGGAACATTAAGAGGAGGCACTGGTGGATCTGTAGGTGGCACAACTTATTTCCGTTGCACAAAATGCTTCAACCATTGCACATGTACAATCTCTGGAGGATCGGGTTGAATGTCATGCCGAACCTCATAAACCCGTGCCCTACTTGCCGTAGCACTCGATACAGTCCTTTCCACTGAGGAAGGAGACTCTTAGCTAAACCACGTACCATAAGCTTGGGAAAACGAACCAACACCAGTTCATCAACCTTGTACTCCATAGGAGGACGATGATGCGAGTTGTAGCGTTGTTGTTGTCCTACTTGTATGCAGCCCAAGTGTTTTGCTGACTCCGCACGAACCAATGGAAGAATGCTCGTTAGATACCGATCCCACGACCTAGCATTAGCAGCTCACGGTAACCGAGAAGGCAAACCCAACTCCGTTGCAACATCGGGTCATAACCATACAAGAGCTTATATGGGGAAGTACCAATGGAACTTTGAACTCCAGTGACATAAGCATATTGGAGAGACGGCAGATAACCATTCCCAATCCGAAATGTAAAAGTTCACATATCCCCTTGAAAGTTCTGACGAGCCGTTCCACTAAACCATTCGTCTGAGGATGATAAGCACTTGTGAAAGTGTGGCGTATCCCTAGTCGAGATGTCAAAACATGAAATGCCTCAGCTATAAATGCAGGACCATTATCCGAGAGAATTTGCTCCGAACAAGAATGCTGAAACACGACCCGATTAAGAAGAAACTGACCAACAGCAGAAGCAGTCGCACTAGCAAGAGCACTAACTTCTACCCAACGAGTTTAGGTAATCAGAAGCAATAATAACGTACTCGTTGCCAGCAGTTGACTGCAGAAAGGGTCCCATCAAATCAAATGTCACCAACTCAAACGGACGAGAAACTGCAATTGACTCCAACCGTCCTTCCGAAGCACATGGGGGAGTATTGCGAGTTTGCACCACACCCAGCTATGCACATACCGAATCACATCTCCTCACAACTCCGGCCAATAGAAAGATCTGCACAGCTTCTTCATCACCCGACAATGTCCCCATGTGCCCGCCAAGAATAGGAGAGTCATGGAAGCATGAAGAAGCGTGGAATGAAGATTTAAAGGCACCACCAACCGCAAAGGATCATTTGGATCAGTCCCCACAAAATAAAGAAGGTCATCCTGAAGGCGATACGCAAATGTAAATGCATAAAAGGCAAGTCATCAGCAAGTGATGTAGGATTCTTCAAACCTATCATGAAGCCTTCGAATCCAAGGCTCAACCTTTTGAGTTTCCCGAACCTCATCCAAAGACAACAAATCTAACTCTGCATTCTGCGGACACTGAACGTTAAGCACAGCAACTGCTGATGGTACGGAATCTTCGTCCAAAAAGTCCACTAAAGCTGGAACAACTGATTCCTCTGGGGCAATAGAAGAGAGAGAAGTGGAAGAGGAGCCCGAGAAAGAGCATCAGCATCAGCCATGAAACTCCCTGGGCGATGAATAACTTCAAAGTTGTAAATTTGAAGTTTCAAGGCCCACCGAGTAGTACGACCAATCAAATTTCTTCCGCTTTAACAATGAAGTGACTGCTGCATGATCGCCTTCCAACAATGTCGCGAACCATGCAAGTAGGCATGGAGCTTCTCAAAACCCCAAACTTCTACTAGACACTCCTTTTCTGTCATTGGAGTAATTCACCTCTGCTGGCTGCAATGTACGACTGATGTACGCAATGGGATATCGTTGGCCAGGAACACTCGTACTCTCCTGCATCAATACGCCCCCGAGGCCGATGTCAGAAGCATCTACACGCAAGATGAAAGGACAGTGTAATCCGGGTACGCCAAAACTGGAGAGTCATCAATAACTCTTTGAGATCTGCAAATGCCTGCTTGCAATCCTTAGACCAAACAAAAGAAGTCATTGATGATTTCAACAACGCTCGCAACGGTGCAGTACGATCTGAAAGATGATCCACAAACGACCCAGATATTGTACCTTGCCAAGAAAGCGTTGCACATCATTCACACACTTTGGCGTAGGGAACTTCAAAACTGCAACTAGTTTGTCAGGATCGACTTGCAAACCTTCACGTGAAATGCGATAACCCAGATAAGTGGTGTCCTTTGATCCAAACACACACTTAGATGGCTTCAACTTCAAACCAACTTCCCGCAACGATCCAAAACCTTACGTACATCACCGACATGCTCCTCCCGTTCCATCCGAATGGATCAAAACATCATCGATGAAATCGGCAGTCACCTCCGGCATGTCGCAAAGAACCTCGTCCATCATACGCTGGAAAGTTGCTGGAGCATTGCTCAAACCGAAAGGCATCACCAGGAACTCGTACAGGCCAAATGGTGTCCGAAAAGCAGTCTTGGGAATGTCCATGTCAGCCATCGGAACTTGCCAATATCCAGATGCGAGATCTAACTTGGTGAACCAACGGCTCCGCCCCAGTCGATCCAAAAGGTCTGCAGTATGAGGAAGTGGGTACACATCTGAGACGGTTACCTCATTTAACGGGCGATAGTCAATGCAGAATCGAACGCTCCCATCAGGCTTCGTCACAAGGTGAGGTTCGCACGCCCAAGGACTTCGAGATTCCGGATAACACCCTTCTCCAACATCTCTTTGACATTCGCTCGTAAGATCTTGAGCTCCTTTGGTGATCGACGCCGAACAGGTACCTTGATTGGCCTAGCTTCTCAGTTGGAATAGGGTGGCGTGTCGCAATCTTGGCCCCAGATGACAAGTCGAAGTTGAAAAGATCAGCATACTCCTTCTTGAGTTGATCAACAACTACAGCACGACGATCATCTGATGGATCCAAAGAAGGAAAGGAAGAGCATGAAGGGAAAATGGTTGGAAATAAGGGTGAGACAAAAGTGATGGAAGCAGAGGTGGAAGCAGATGGACGAAGTGGAATAGAAGTAAGAGGAATGGAAGAAAGACGAGGGAGAGTCAAACAAGGGGGAGACTTTTCAAAGTCACACTTGGCATGATTGCGAGTTAACCAATCCATACCAAGAATAAGGTGAAAAGCTTGACTCGGCACCACCCGCAAAGATTGAAGCTCGAGCTCACGATCATCCACACGAACAACAATGTCCACTTCATCCCGGAACAAGCATGAGTATGTCCGTTGCCGTACAGAATGAAGACTGGTTCTACCGCACGACGCAAATGAAGGCTGCAACGTGTAGCAACAGATTGAGAAAAGAGGACAAACTTGAACCTGTATCCACCAACACTGAAAGGAAAATAGGACGTGGCGTGTGTGATTAAACGAGCTTGAAAAGTGAAAACCGGATGATTTGGTGCCGAGTGAACCCCTTGATGATACTCCCGAAAGAAAGATGGAGGGGTCACTAATTTATTCGCACGAGGACCCTCCTCTACTCGTGCGATTCGTCGTTTCCCGGAAGATCCACCGCATCACAACCTTCCACTGCAGCAGCACCAACCGGACGTTGTTGACGCCATGGCCTCCATCCTGGAAATGGGGGACGCCAATCGGGAAACCGTTGACAGCGCCGATACGTGTGTCCAACCTCATCACATGCCCAACAACGAACTGCACGTCCACGTCCTCGTCCACGGGCCCCACCTTGTGCTGGTACACGAGCGGCAACAGCCTCAACCTCCATCGGAGCAGGTCCATCCCCAACATGGAGTGGAACAAGAGCACGTGAAGGCAAGTGGGAGAGGTGACGACTCATATCGTTGTGCCAGCCTCAAAGCATCGTCAAGAGTCACTGGAGCTAGTGCATGCACAAGCCCCACAAGGTCTTGACGAAGTGCTGGCCACAACATACCTAACTTGATGCGTTCCGACATGTTAGGTTCTGCACGCAGCAAAAGGCTTCGAAAGCGAACACCAAACTGCATCACCGACTCAGATGGCTCCTGACGAATACGATGCAACTGCTGAAAAGCATCATCACAGTCGTCCGCATGCCCAAATGCACGTTTGAAGATCTCTGGAAGAATATTCCAATCTCCACGAGTTGCAACGTCCAGACCATTGTACCACTGCAACGCCGTCCCTTGAAGACAAGTAGGAAACTCGCGCAAACACTGAGCACCGTCCCACGAATGATATGTGGCAACCACAGTGAAGTGGTCAAACCAATGGTACACATTATCTTAGGATTTCCGTGAAAGAAATCCAACCGAACACGGGTTTACAACATGAGCATGACATCCAACAATTGCATGAATAACTGCTCCACAGACAAAAGATTTACCTGTTGTAGATTCATGAACGAAGAAGAAACAAAATCCAACAAAAAAGGAATAGATCTAAACAATAAAAAAGTTAAACCTAAGAAGACAGAAAAAATTAATAAAAGAAAACACAAATCCGAGACAATTAAAAGTGCCTTTCACCTTCACCAATGTGAGATCTCGAAATATAAAAATGTGTATATTCAATAATTCAAAAACCCTAACTTATATACAAAAACGAGTAATCCAAAATTAAATCCAATTCGACAGCTATCAAAATCCACTACGGTAATATAATATGTGCACATGTGGGCTACATGTGGATCTTACACTATATAAATATTAAAAGTTTTAAATAAAATTTAAAATTAAAATACTAATTAAAGTACATAACTAAATACATCCTTATATTATATCTTAAACTCATACACATATTGCCATTAAACTGTTAATATCTACGGCACACGAGGAACACAAAATACAGCTATAAGAGAAAATTGGTAAAATGTTGTAAATGGACTCATATCTATATAAAACTCTCAATCACACACACACAACACACACAAACACGCACAGACAAACACGATGTAATAAAAGAGTTATATATAACTGGAAAGAATGTATTGAAATTCAATATAAAAAAGAAGTGTGCGTGCGTGCATCTATGCAGTGGGCTGCACACTGCGTGCAAGATGACTAACTAGCTGTACCATTTCCAGAGCCTTCAGCTTGTCAATCTCCGTGCCCCAAAGCCACTGCTTCTTCACGTCCAACTCCACACCTCCACCGTTGATCGCCATCAACGGCTCCGGATCCACCATCCAATCCCGTTCACATCCCTGTATCAAAGCCATATTATTATACACTTATTACATGTATTCTTTTCATACATTAATATTCAAATATTTTCATGTATACTTATAGGAGAACCTAAATGCGTATCTAAAACTAATGCATTGCACAAACAACAGTTATATGGTATCACATACCTCGAGCCTCCGAAAAGTGTGATAAACCACCACCTCTCCATTAGCCAATACCTGCCTGTGGCTCCCCACACAGGAATATCCGTCTGGACAAACCGAATATCCCCACGAACCCAAACCCTTCGTGCTCCCTCTCGCATATATTGCGACTGAGAAGAAGCCCGGCTTAAAGCACTTCAGAACCTGTTAACATCATTTAGACTTGTCGGCACTTCGTATGCGTTGGGTTTAAGTAATAACACCACACCTACATATGCACGAACATGCACCCACATAAAAGTTACCTTGTTGAGTAAAGCCTTAAGATCAACATTCTCAGGTCCATAACCCAGGGTCTCAAAGCTCGCATAGCTACAGGCTTCCTCCGGTGTCACATGTATTGTGGAGTACGCACCACCTTCAACGCTATTCATAGAGTACCTACACAACATCATATGTATATACACTCATCATCGTATATCTATGTGGAGTATATATAAAATGTACTATACCCGCAAGGATCGAACGCGAAATCGCAGATTTTAGCGTTCGGAAGTATTCCGTCAATCCCGGTAGACTCTGTCATCCTTAAAGCCGTTAGAGTTCCTCTCCTTGAAAAACTTGCATGCAACTCCCCTGTCCAACTCCGTCATGCACATCTCCATTGTGAAACTCGGTTTGTTGACCAAATCTTTGACGGAATGTTCTGTAGAGGCCACGTAGACATGCACTTGTGTGATGACGTCGGACTTCCCAGCACGTAGCCTCTACCACCCGAACCGAGGTTGCCAAAGTACCTATTATACACAAAATTTCACACTTAACATTACTATCAATATAATATATAAGCATATGATATAGAGTTTATACTCTATCAGCAATATTAACTAGCGTTAATTACCAGTACCTGTTCAGGTAGACTTCGTCGGAGAAGTTCCTGTGGGGGAAGGCCTGTTGTTGTGGAAAAAAGAAAGTACCTCGGCTGTACTTACAAGACTTTACAGCGAGGCCCAGCTCCTTGCTAAGCTCCAAAAGCAAGGGAATAGTCCTAACAACAAACAAATTATATATATCATATTGTAAGTGTATATATATGTATCTATTATTGTATGGAGACATGTAAATATGTAATCTGTCTGTGTACCTCAGCAACTTGGTAGTTCCACACGTTTTAATGACCATCTTGCAAGGGTAAACGAACAAACTCGACTCAGAAAGCACGTAAGAATCAAACTCCTCGTTGCTGAGCTTTGCAACTATTGTACATTCCGCCGCCTTCAACATCCTGTCACAAACATTAAATATAAACCTGTAGACACATGCATATGCATACACAGAAACATACACAGAAACACGCGCATATACATGGAGGCATACATAGATCCAAACATACGTATACACACATACCTGTCGATATTTCCCCTGGAAATGGCTCTCAGTCCGAGCTTATCCTATAGAAAAGCGAAAGATCAGAATTATAATACACTATGCGAGGATAGATAAGCAAAAGTGTAAGTGTGTGTCTGTGTTACCTTGGCATCAGACGAGAACTCTACTTCCAGCCTCTCTCAAACCCTTCGAAGCCAGGCACAGTCTCTGCCTCCTCAACCAGCCAGGGATTTCGAGTCCCATTTGAAGAAGATTATCTAAAAATCTTAACTGTGTGTGTGCAGGAGCTGACCTTCAGCCGTGCAGCAAACTTACAAATCAGCCCCCTAAACTACAAACTAGACTAGACTTCCTTAAGCTCCGTAGTCGATGTCAGGATGGTTTTCTCACGCACTGTAAATACATTATAACATTTATTAAAAATGATAGATAACATATAATGTTTATGTGCATCCTCTCTCTCTCTCTCTGTATACACACACACACACACAGATATAGATATATACTTACCACAGTGAATCCAGCACGGCGGAGCTTCTCGAATCCCCCGTTTGGTCTTACGTCCTCAATTACGTATCCCAGAGGAACTTCGTAATGGAATCGAACCCTACCACTACTGCTGCTACTATTGCTTCTAAAACCGAAATTACTACTACTGCTAGAGTCGTCCTCCCCTCCTTTGACGTCCATCACCACATCAAAACCCCTCTTCTCTGCAAACAAAGCAACTGTTAAAAATCCATAATGATAATATCGAATGGTTTTTCATACAGGTATTATAAATACTGTATAGTGCACATTCTAATGCCTTACTCGCCATGAAATACGTATACCATGTATATTCTATAAACTATATAAAAACAGTAACCGGTTTGCATTTCAAATAAAATGCGGTACCAACATCATCGTGTATATAATCTAAAATGTATTAAGTAGAGTATAATCAATAAAGCTGTAATCTGTATTAACTAGTATTTGCCGGGTACCTCCCAATTGAATTTTCGAAGCAGAAAGCAATGAACCAGTAATGAAAATTATCGGAGAAACCTGTTTTAAAAACATAAAACAATTAAATCAGTATAAATATATACATAGAAATTGGGGATTTATTTGCGGCACGAAAAACATAGAATTTTATAAAAATTATATCCTATAAACAGGAATTCTCTACATGGATATTCCAGGAAAAGGAAAAACACAGATTTATTATACCCTATAAGAGATTTAGAAGGATTTTTCGGGATTTAGAAGGATTTTTTCGGATTTTCACATTTAAAACAAGGATGTTTTAGATCAGAAATCAGGAAAAAGAAGAAATTTTATGAATTTATATTAAAAATTGCAATTTTCATGGCGGCTTACCTCCGATTAGCGCTGGGATTAAGCCGCAACAATTCAATCGCCAAAAACCCTGATAGGGAAACAGCCGCTTTTAAACCTTTTATATTAGGGCATACAACGTTTCAGGAGCCGTCGGATCCTACACGTGGCACAATGGCGGCGGAAGAAACGTAACGCCACGTGTTGGTAAGAGATTCACGGGGTGGAATTTTCTTTAAAAAGCATTTGGAGTGACGTAAGCGTGTGATGCTCCACACGTGTGCTGACGCGTCTAAACACGTTTTGTGGTGCACATTCACGTGAATGATGATACGAATAATTTATGTATTTTATAAATATTAAAATAATTATGAATAATTTGTTGTATTTTACAAATAGTATAAAAAAATTTCATGGTCTCTATGTCGATATTAATTAAAATGTAAAACTTCATAATAATATGCATATCTATTTAACTTTATTCTAAAGTACATAATTTAAATTAGCAATGTCTTGTTGTGAATATTCTTAATATATACTTTGAATTGTTGGATCTAACGGCTGAGATTGTAAAGACTTTTGCAATAGTAAATGTTGCAGTAATGGTAAAATTAACTAAATTTTTTTGGTTAAACATTTAATTAATATGCCTATATATATAACACATGTATTAAATATTGCGATACATAGTATAATGGTTGATATGAATGATATTTGAAGAAATATTATATTAAATTATAGAAGTTACGAAAAAATAATTATGTTATTAACTATCATAGTATTTGATTGATTATTGATAAAACTTCCAAAATGCTATATTACATAATGCAAGTATATTAAACATAGTTTTTGCTATCACGAATTTTTAATAGTGTTATTTTGTGCATCTTTTAATTAAATTAATTAACTACTTAACATATTTAAGTTTAATAAAATCATGTATATAAACGTTATAATCAATATAAGTTTATACATATGTACACCATTTATACACACACGCAAAGACAACACCAAAGCACTAAAAATAATTAATAAAAACTGAAAATGTTTTGATTAATAAAAAACAATATGAATTTATTTATTTTAAAATATTTAATTATTAATAAATGCCTTGAGGAAAGTCTTTGCAATGCGCCCATTAGCTCCAGCAGGAAAGAACCATCCTGATACCATACGCCTTTTATTATACGTATTGCATACATGTGTATGTGTATACACATCTACACACACACGCATAAATACATGTGTGTGTGTGTGTACCTGGTATTGAAGCGTCACCAGTTCCATAAAGGACTTGGAGAATCTGCTGGGGAGACCTTGAGATGGCCATGGAATATTCGTTTGCAGATATAATATTCCCTGTTATTTGCTTCTCGGCTCCCTTGTTATGGTTCACGTATAGGCCTGCACATATTTATGTAATATTTTTAATAAATAATTAGAGAAAATTATCTAATTGACCTTTTAGTTTTATATAATTAACCCTCTAATTTTATATAAATTTTCAAAATGACCCTCTATTTTATATAAATTTTCAAAATGACTTTATAATTCTATATCAAACTTCTGATTAATAGTAAGTCAATTTCATAATTATATAAAACTAAAAGTTATAATTATATAAATTAAAGGGTCAGTTTGATAATAATAAATTAAAAATTATAAATTTAATTAACTCAAATTAATATACATAAGAAAAAAATACACATGTATATACATATGGAACATATACATACCTTCGTCCGCTTTCTTTGTACGGTCAAGCCTGTGACGGAGGGCCGAGATTACATCCGTAATCTCTGCGACGGTATGGTTGTACGGAGGTACCTTCTCTTCCAGTCTCTCAAACAAGAGTGTACGGACGACCGTGTCTTGGGCAGCTTGTACCCCCAACAATCCCGACACAAGCTAAAAGTTGATTAATTTAATAATTAATTAACAATTTGTAAAATATAATTAAAAAAATGAATAATACCTTTAATTATTAATTATTAAATTTTTAATAATACCTTTCTCGCTTCGATTCCAGTGACACGGTGGCTGGAGTCAACCAGGGTATTGAGACCAAGATACGGGATGACGTAAGCGGCCAGTAGGAAGCTGACGTCACTTGCGTACGGGTCAAATGGCGGGAAAAGCTCCTGTTTGACCGCCTGGTTGACCAAGTCACTCCACACTGCACTGCTTATATTCAACAATGGCCTCTTTATAGAATGCCGGTTTAATTTATCATGAACTGCCCTGGAAATAATTAATATTTATTATTTAATTACTGCATATTAATTATATTGAGTATAACTAAATAATAATAAATAAATAATCTAATATTCAAAGTGTTTTGGTTAAATAGCTTATTCAACATTATATATGTCATATACATGTGTGTATCTATGTGTTAATCTGTTATATACACATTATATAATTATTATAACACACACGCACACCACACACACACGTGTGTGTGTGTGTTACCTGATATGTCCTGTGGATTGTAAACCGAGCTCCTTAGCAACATGCTCAATAACCGAAGATAACCGAGCTTTTTTTCCACCAATAGGAGAGGGTCCATTTTTTGCAATTTTTTTATTAAGAAAATCAACACCTTTACCAAATGCACAATGTAAAAAAAACTCATTGAAAAAAATGTATATTCAACGCAACGTTGACCCGGTCAATATCGTTGACAGTAAAGTTGACTAGGGCTGGTTTAGGTAAGGGTGGCGAGGGTGGCGGAGGTGTAAAAAGTTGGTGGAGGTGTAAAGGGTGGCCAAGGAAAGGGTAAAGGGAAAGGGAAATGGGGTATAAGGTGGTAATACCATGGTAAACCATCTTCGAGTTTGATAATATACTCTCTATATGATTTTATGTAATTTCTATATGATTTTTGTACATTTTCTACTAATTGTATAGGTTTTTATATACTAAATGCGTGTTTAGACTTACGATGATGGTGATTAGCGGTGGCTAAACATTTGTTAAGCGAGATTAAGACGAGTAGTAGAAGAAACGTAGCCCTCATCCTGTTGAAGAAACCCTAGCAATGTCTGCTGAACGGCGGTTATTAACCATTTGACACGTGTCAAAGGTAACTATTGTGTTTTACATTATAATATTTATATATAGTTGATATATTAACTATAAAACGAATATATGCATTATATTACATAACTTAGATTTAAGTAAGCATTTAACACTATTAAGCATTAAATTTACATATTTAATTGTATATTTAATTACCTTATGATATTATAAGAAATGCACACACACGCACAGAATACACTATATATATAGAATGTATAGAATGTTATATAAATATATGTTGATATTAAAATATACACACACACATCACATATGCACATGTCATATATTTAAAATACAACATAAGTGTTATTAAATGAAAGGAATTTATATTGTTACAGGTCAATAATTTTATATTTTAAAATTTAACCATCAATAATGAACTTACCATTATTTGAAGATTATATTAAACCTAGTATCATATTCTTTCACGTCTCAGAGGCCCTATAAGATAACAAATACACAATATAAAATTAGCATAAATAACAATTTAGTGATTTGTGTTTTAACTGGCTTATAAATCACTTTATATATGTTTACATGTGTGTGTGTGTACATATAAAATAGTATACATACATACATATATGTATGTATGTATGTATGTGTACAGATACACACACATATATGTATAAGTATGTATATGTATATATATACATATGTATGTGTGTGTGTGTGTGTGTGTGTAAGTGTGCATTTATATTTATACACACACACAACGAAAAGTGCTTATATAACACATAATAACAATACTTAAGTATCAGTTTACTGTGTGTGTGTGTGTGTGCGCGCCAATCTGTTTACACACTATATACACATGAAAGAAAGGAAGTGTTTAGTCATATATTTTATAATGCACATATAGATATTAAGAATTTCATAAATTAATTACAAGTCCAATATGTATGTATATTTATAACACAGGGTGTCCAATTTTTATACTGCATATCTTAAATGTATGATTAAAAATATAGAATATGCAATTCTTTTAGAGAGAGAGGGTGTAAAGTGCATGTATATCTAGCGTGTGCACACCTACGTACACACACAGCACACACGCACGCACTTACTGTTTCTCGCGTATACTGAACATTGAAAAGTCCTCTGTGACATTCTTCTTATCCTTTGGAGGAACACTCGTTGCTTGTGTATAGCTTAACTGATGATGTATACCTGCAAATTTCTCTTGCAACCTCTCAACCTGTATATAACATACATCTACGTATAGACACAAATTACACACACACACACACACATATTTTCCAATAATCGAACACACACACACACGCAAAGTAGCATAGTATAAACAAACTTTCTCTTAACATATAGATCCGTACGGAGGCATATATGATAAAGACACACACACACACACACACACGCACACGCACACGCACCCGTTTGAGTTCGTGTTCAAGGTCGGCCTTCTGTTGTTCAAGGACATGTCTAGCTTGAGTCACATCGAACACATGATCTAAATCCTCCTCAAAAGCAATTTCTAGATCCTCACGAAGCAACGATGGAAACTTGTCCACCACGGGCATCAGAAAGAAGCAGTTAAACTACACACATAATCAACATGTTAGTCATAAACTTGCGTGCGTGCATGCGTGCGTGAAGTATGCACATGTGTATCTGTGATACACATTACACACACACACACAGCTCTTATATAAATTAAAGAAAAAACGTATAACGAGTATTTAATAATTGGAATGTATATAACTCAACAGTATACCATCATATGTAACTAGCTATGTAATGTATATACATTATAACGTCAGTGTATATATGCATATAAATTCTAGCATTGATATAATATTGTGTGAAAGTAAGCTCACCTTAAGTTCTGCAGCGGTGACAAAGTGATCACGGATGCCTTCAAATATTTTTGCAACGAGAGCGTTGACAATGTCTTCAGAAGACTGTGCCAGCCGTCGATTCCAAAGAGTGCTCTCGAGAAGATCAACGAGCCTCGTTTGTCCCTGGATACACTCCTAGTTACCTCTCTGTGTTTGTGTGTGTATGTATGTGCGTGTGTGTCATACAGTGACATACAGAAATATTATATACATTTATTACATAGTCTCGTTTGTTGAAGATCTGATTGTGTGTGTATTGAACATACATGGACACGGAAACACACACACTAGTAGGGGATGGATATGCATATTCATAGATGCATCCTTGTGAGGCAGCAGTAATGCGTTCTGACACATGTATCTATGTCCATGTATGTATGTATGTATGTATCTATCTACACACACACACACACACACACACACACACACATATATATTCAAGCTAATAGACAAACACATACAGCTGGGGATGTGTGTGTGTGTGTGTTCGGGGGGGGGGCATTCATAAACATACATATAGCTCAAAAGATTCATTTGTGCGTGTTTATTTTGTGCACGCTCTGTTTGTGTGTACCTGCTGACCGACAACTTCAGATTTTATTGTGTCCTGCCTCATTAGATTCTTCTCCTGCTTGTTTCCGTTTCCGCTAATATTTGATAATTCTCCCGATCCTGTATAATATAAACATGTGTGTGTGTGTGTGTGTGTGTGCATGCGTGTGTGGCTGTGTTTGTATGTCTGTGTGTGTGTGTGAAATGTATATGCGTTTCTGGTATATTGTATTGCAACATATACAAGCATATAAATCTATATATGTATAGTCTCACATGTATGTGCCTGTGTATACATACATCTACAAGGACGTGGTGTGTGCGTGCGTGTGTGTTTGAAGTTTACCTCCGGTACTTGGAGATAAACTACTTTGCTCCGATGTTGGAAATGACATTGTATCCAAAAACTGCCGTAATCCAGCACGGTTCTGGAACTTGTGAGTAAGTAAACTAACTACACACGCACACACACACACACACATATATATATATACATACATAAACACAAGACATAGACACACATATGTCACATATTCGTACCCGGTTATGTAAGGACCATGTAACATAGCGTGTCGTGCTAAGGAGATCTTCCATACACCTGTAAGAATAACCATAGTAAAACATTCATACATAAACCTATAACTTATTAGCATTACATATACTAACGTAGAAAGTTACTTATACAATACAGTATACAATAGATAATTAGCAACGTGTATATGATGCATTATGGCTTTTTCACTGTATTAATTAAAACATTAACATATCATATATTACACTAAACAGTTAATCATAATGCTATTCGTTCATCATATAAACTTGCATATACTATATGATGTTATGTGTCTGAATGTGTATAACGCGTATGATATATTATATGCGTATATGGTTACTTTTCTCGACAGGCTCGCTCGGTAGATTCCACGAATAAATGAAATGCAGTCGACACGCG
This sequence comes from Selaginella tamariscina, assembly GCA_003024785.1. Taxonomy (NCBI): domain Eukaryota; kingdom Viridiplantae; phylum Streptophyta; class Lycopodiopsida; order Selaginellales; family Selaginellaceae; genus Selaginella; species Selaginella tamariscina. Next base: position 638,733 of record PUQB01000072.1, read on the forward strand.
CTTCATAAACATATCGTGACCACTGAGATATTCCCCGTCTTTCTGTATCTCAAAAAGTTTAGCACTATACCATATTTAAGTTTAATAAATCATGTACATATGTGTATGTATGTATGCATGTATATACAAGTGTATCCTGTATATAACGTTTAATAAATATAACATTAATCAACAAAATAACCTAGTTTAAATTTTTTTTATTGTATAACACAAACCTGTAGTAGAAACAATGCAATAGGCAATAGTCTCCTCAATACATGCGATAGCCTGAATCCCAACTGAATAACAACACTTCTTAGTTTCATTGCGTATGTGTGTGTATGTATACGCATACACACATATTCATATTCATATACATATACATGTATATGTACAAACGAGCATACATTACACACACACATATATCTAGAGAGAGAGACATACATACATACATATATATACATACACACACACACACACATACACCATAAGTGTAGAATATAATGTATAGGTGTGCATATGTATGTATATAGAAGAGAAGATATGTATAGATAAATAATAAAGCATTTATATATAATAGACACATCATATATATAAATAGTACAGCAATTAGGCAAACACATGTATATGTATGCATGTGAAAACGCGCGCGCACACACACACACACCTGATGAAGGAATGGTTCAAACACGTCTCTAGCTTTTGAAACAGCTATGACACACGCGGTTCTGGAGTAAAAGGACATACAATATTATCATTAAGTATTATGAAATTAATAATATATAGCCTGATAATAGTAAGATATATTACATATGTATCCATATTTACTTATATTATATATCACATGTATGTTACACACATATATATATCATCTTGAATACCTTCAAAGTCTATGTTACGTATATGCACATTTGTATAAATATATGTGTGTGTATTGTACACACACACCTGAAATAATTGGTTCCGTCGTGTATATCTTCAACACCACACGCGTTTACGATCTCCTCGCGTGTAATTACGGGGCACTTCATACCTCCCACAACGAACCTAAACTCAGCCATAGCTCTGTGGTACTGTGCTCCTCCATATAAACGCATTCCCGCATTCTAATACAAAATATATAGCTTAATATATAGAAATATATATATAAAGTTTAATACAGCATGTCAGATACATATAGTAAGGATAGTAGTGATATATAAATATCATTATGTACATATATACATAGCGAATGTATGTACGAATACATATCTATATACAAATGTCTCTCTAAGTAGACGACACGCACACAAGCACGCCTGCACGCAGAAATATTCATATGTTTGACATCAGTATTAAGTAATAACTGTTTAATCGGTAAACAGTAGTATAAAACTTATACCAGTAAATTTATGCATTTTTTACATATTAAACATACCGGCATGTGTTTAAATGGCATCTGAAGACCATCTGCACCAACAAATGCACCGCCATGCACACGCTCGTCCTGTAGCGTTTCACCTGACATATAGCATATTACATACACGCGCACGCGCGCTATATATACATGTGTGACACAGACACACATCGTACCGAATTTTTCAGGTGGTGCAACCACAGTTCCTTTTAACAATAACGAAAGCTGCAACAAAAGAAGTGCGAAACCAAAATAGTAGTTAATTGAAAACCTAGAATTTAATAATGTACTTATAAAATATGTAATTAGTTTAAGTTTACCTTAGCAAGAAATGAGTCACGGAAAAGACGACCTCGCTCTTTTAGCTTCATTTCATCTAAGTTCCTGCATAAAATTTAATTTGTTGGTTGTCCTCCCTCTCACACACGCGCGCATTAATGAATTTATGAAAATGCATAAGAAGTTACATTTGAATATCATAGAAAACAAAAATTAATATTAAGTTTTTTTCTAAATACGAAGTTTTAATCAATCTACACTAAGTTTATATTCAATTTATATAAAAATTAATTAAGTTAAATTAGACTAACCCCAAATCTTGAATGGTTTGATGAAGCTTCATAGTAACATGCCTGTACTCCTTGTCTAGCAATGGTACTATGGCTGGAACACTCTCCATATACCTGCATTGTAAACCAATAATAACAAATTATTATTGTGTGTGTGTGTGTTATAGCTATTACGACAACAGCGTGTGAGATATGACAAGTTTTACTTGTATATGTTAACGTTACTAATCGTTATACATTACATTATATACATCACACGCACACACACATTTCTACATACTTGCGTTGTAAAATTTGCTCCAAAAACCATCGTAATCTGCTAACACCAACGTGATTTCTCTCTTCTTTTAGTAAAGGCCGGCCAAGCTTCTCTTCTAATGCTGATATATCATCTAATTCCCGTTGTGCGACAGCCTATAAAAAACAATATAATTGAATAAATTAATATTATATGTTTAAGTAACTTATATTATATTCTATGTCTCTAGTCGCATGTGGCTATGTGCCTATGGATGCCTGTGTGTATATCTGAATCTCTGAATACGAGTATGTGTGATCCTCAATTGATGCGTGTATTATTCATCTGAGCATACTCTGTGTGTGTGTGCGCGCGCGTGCGTGTACCATTAGGAAAATGTATATGATATACATTAGCAGTATCATATAATATGTTCTACATATTCATAAACATCTATCTTCTCCTCTCTCCCTCCCTCCCTCCCTCCCTCTCTCTCTCTCTCGCGTGTTACCTCTCTAAAGTGCTCATTAGATCTGTACACAGCATCATGCCCACTGCCGACTCTTCCAGAAGGAACTGATGTAAAAAATGGAGTACCTGTAATATCAATGATAATTTTTTATTGGTCTTACACTTATATAACGCATTAAGAATTAATTCTTATGACCTTTACTTCATAACATTAACATAGCTATACATGCACATGCACATTACATACATAACAGTGTCTGATACACACACACACACACACACACACACGTGTGTGTGTGTGTGTATGAGTTGGTTACCTCCTAAGATATCGCCGTCTAACAAACGAGGTGGAGGACGTAGGAAGAGCTCCACGTCGGCAGATCTCGCAAATTGCGGGATTCTGGTATCTAATTTAGTCGATACTATAATCGTACGTGAAAGTTCTGGATCAACCTTGGAAGCCGGAAAAGAAATTAATTAATATATAAACGATAGCATGTCATTGATTTATTAATGTTACTTGTTGTGTGTGTGTGAGAGAGAGAGAGGTATGTATATACTTTGTATGTGTGTCTATAAAGGTATGTGTGTGTGTGTGTGTGTGTGTGTGTGTGTGTATTCGATCATTTCATTAAATCAACTTACCTGCATAACTACACGGCGTGTAGTTGCATTGCTCCAATCACTGGAGTCCTCAAGACAGAGGATAATATATTCTTTGTGTTGCATTTTACTCTTCACAAGTGCTTCCACTGCTCGAGCTTGTGCCTATATTAACATTTAAAACTATTATAATATTTAGTAATTTCTGAATAAATCAATACTTACGTATAGATGTAATGTGTGTGTATGTGTTTAACGTCTATCATGTTCTTCAATTAAACTAAATGCAATATATTAGATTTTACTATTGAATATTATTTGCAGCTCTCAGTATTTATACATGTGCACATATATATGTACATTACGAGTCAATACACAGACGGTTACTATATATAGTATTATCTTATATGTAATATAAATGTCTACATGCATGTTTGAGTGTGTGTGTGTGTGTGTGTAGAGAGAGAGAGAGTTAGAGAATGTATACATTTTATCTATACGTATATATAGTTTAAAGTAAGTGAGAATAAGTGATACTCAATACAGTGTATGTATACACATATATGGTCACACATAGACACATTGAAACTGTGTGTGTGTGCGTGCGTGTTACCTGCAAACCGTGGTTTTTGGAGCCAGGAGGAGCAGCAATGAGGCCAGGTGTATCAATAATTGTGAGATTAGGACAATATTTATACTCGATTTTAATGATAATCTCTTTGGCCCAGAATTGACATGATTCATGCTCCAGCCTCATGTTTTCTGCCTCTATATGAGCCTGTAAAACATAATGATACGTCAGTGTGTGTATCTGTTTGTGTGTAAAATAAATGTATCCATATGTATGTTTGTATGTATGAACATTTTCTATATAAATAATACACACATAGTACGTGCATGTGTGTCTCATGATATGTGTTGCTGTGTGCGTGTCCTGTATACCTGTATGGCATCCAAGGATTTTTCTTCTTCACGTGGAGGACCATCTTCCGTCATGAGGTAGCACAGGGGTTCGAGACACGTGGCATTATATTTCATGTGAAGCGTTATTGGCCTTCTTGTTTTAGTTCCTCCCCCAACGTGATTAAATTGAAACCCCATTAATGCCTCAATTAACGCACTCTTTCCATCCTGCGATACATATACACGCATATAAACACATGTATATATGTATGTGTACATGTATGACTGTGATGTTCTATAGAAACACACACACATATGTGTGTGTATGTGTGCGTGTGTTTGTTTCTATAGACACATGTAAATGTCAATCTAGTTATATGACACAGTGTGTGTGTGACATATAAACAGATGCATATACACCTATGTAGAGTATAACTAAGATTTAAAACTGTGTGCATGCGTGCATTATGTACCGTCTGTTGCCCAACGAGTAGAATAGCAGGTGCCTCAAAAGGTTTATCAAAGTCCTGAGCAAGACTATGAAGATCATTGTAGGCCTCATATAGCTTCTCATTACCTGCAGAAATAATATTATATATATATATATATATATATATATATATGTGTGTGTGTGTGTGTGTGTGTGTGTGTGTGTGTGTGTTGTGTGTGTGTGTGTGTGTCTGTATGTATGTATGTATACTGATATACTGCTTAGTATAACATATGAAGCATACGCACACAATATCACACAGACACACACACATTATAATATACACAGAACAGTAAATAGACTATCACACATGTAGGTATGTATGCATTGTACATGATTTGACACGTATCCAAATACATTACATATATACATATATCATCTGCACACACACACACGTAGATATATATACGACCTGCTGAAGGATATAAGCTTTCTGGCGATCCACCAAAGTTTTTTGAAACGTCTTTTGGACCATCACGGGATTCTCTGTTGAAAAGATGAAGCCTTGGAACTGTTTTGTGACGAAGCTGCATTTATTTAACCATTAGAATACACCACACACACATATCACTACTATATTATTAAGCATATGTCCGCATACATACATATAAATAAATTTATATATATATATATATATATATATATATATATATATATATATATATATATATATAATATATATATATATATATATATATATAATCTCTCTGTGTGTGTGTGTGTGTGTGTTATCATTAGTATTGTAGCTTACTGTATAATTACTATATGGTGAAAATACTTGTTGAGTAGGAGGGGTAAAGTTCGATGTGAAGCCGTTCATATGACTCCTTGAGCTGAAGCCACCTGAAAACAATGAAAATTATTGTGTATATTCCATATGTATACATTGTATTTATCTGTATTGTATATGAATTGATAGCAATATATACTGTCTACATATACACAAAGATATATACATAACACATATCAGCCAGGTATATGCGCATATACATATATAATATCCTGCCTGTTCGCAAGTATGTATGGTAAATGTATACATGCATAGTATATATCTATGTATATATGTCACAACTATACGTCATATACACACACACATATATACACATGCCTGGTTTTGAATTCTCCGTGGCCATTACAGGAGTGAAGTTGTATGAAGAAGATGGTTCAGATGGTGGCGTGTAAATATGAGGAGTTGGTGGAGAATTTGCATTCCAGTGTGTTGGTGAAGATTGTTCAGATTTTCTTGGTGAAGTCCCCTGCAAATATATGTGCAAGAAAATATATATATATACATACATACATACATACATAAGAGCACAGAGATATTACTATAACTACATAGCAAGTCAAAATCCTTCTAAAGAGTTGGTCCCTAGCCATGCTGTGCTTGTGTGTGTGTGTGTGTGACATATACACATATACAAACATTACATACCAAAGTAACGCGTACAAGTTTACGTATATTTACGAACATATACACCTATATAGATGCACATATTTTACATACATATGTCCTGACCACACAGATATGCATACACACATACACAGGTACATGTACGTGAATGTGAAAAATTGTTAACTCACATTTGGCGTTGTTGCTTGAGAAGATATCCATCGTTCAGCTGCACGCCCGTCCTGCGCCATTCTGCAAAAGCATTAAATAAACTATAAATGACTATATATAATATATAATATACTTCATAATTTAGTGTATGCAATTTATATTATATACAAATAAATAACAATATATCATCATTATTATGATAGTAAAGTATAGAATGTAGTCATTTTAATGAATAAACAAGTATTAAGAATCAATGTATAGCTTGGTTATCTATTAATATTTATAATTTATGTGATATATGGCATAATATTGTATGTGCCTGATGTATGTGTGTGTGTGCGTGTGTCTCACGCACATTGTTAACTACAATGGTAACTTAGTTAACTAAACTAAAGCTAATAATTCATGTGATCTATTATGTCCGTGATATATGTACGTGTATACAAAGAGATATGTGTGTAGATGTGCATGTATTTATATATTATCTATTAACTAACTAAAGATATTAATTATGATCCAGTGGTGATATATGATATGACATTCATATCATACGCACACACATAGATGTGTGTGTGCGTGTGTATCTATTAAATATTCTTTTACCTGATCTATTGATATGTCTGCACGTTATATACGTATGTACCTACATTCATGTGTGTAAGTAGACATTTTTAAGTGCAGATGTGTGTGCGTGTGTATACATGTATGTAAACTTAGCTAAATTTTATGATAAAATTCATGAACAAACACAAAATCATTTATTTAAATAGATCAAACAGAAAATTGCATAAATAAATACCTTAGTGGGAGCGCCCAAATCCCATGAATTTCTGAATGAAATTAAAAAAAAACGTAAACCCTATAAAACAGAGTGTTAGGGTTTTGGTTAATGTGTGGTGCCGCGTGTCGTATCACAGCCCTGCACGTGGCAGCAGATAAGAGCGGGAAAATTAGTTACTAAGTAATATGTTTATCAATAAATCAAATTTATATTATTGCATTGTCAATGACGTACATGTGTATACTTTTAATATGTACGACGTGGGTATGTTTAAATTGAACTAGGTTACCGGTCTATTGTTTGATATTTTAATATGAATATATATATATATATATATATATTATATGTGGTGTGTGTGTGTTTTAAATATGTTATATGTAAAAATAAAATAAAAAAATTATATATCAAACTAAACTATCCGTAATTATATCAATAATAATTTATTTTCAAGATACACAGAAATAAAACTCTATTTAAAACTTTGATTTTATTATTCATATGAATAATATTGTTAATTATGTCACTTATATATATATATATGTCAGAATTAAAAATATTAATAAATCCTATTTATATATATACATACTAAATAACAAAACTATATTTGTGTGATTTAAACTTATAAAATAATCACTATATCATGTACTATATGACTTTTGTGAATTCGTATTCTTAATCCATACATAATAATATAAAATTAAAATATATTTTTAAATAATATAAAAAATTATAATTAATTATTATAATTAAAACAATAAAATATATATACTTATTTAATAATTATGGCCATTTTTCCATTTACTTTATTTTATTCCAATTTGTTATAAATTTAACAATCATATTTGTTTTCCATAGATATAAATGTGTTATATTATTATAAAACCAGTATTTCTAAGTCGATTTCATTCTTAAATTATTAATTTATTAGTTTTTGTTATGTATGTTGTTAATTTGAATATAAACTAATGTGTTACATTAAAAGAATTATGCATACTTTTTAGTGATGAAAATATTTTAAATTAAATTTAAATTTTATAATATTCTTTCATTAATGAGCATTATACCATGTTCAAAATTTCTAATGAGTATGTCTACATATAATTGATTAATTCTTTTTCAAATTATATTTAATTAAAGAATTGTGTGTGTATGTGTGGTCTCTATATATATAATTTTAATTTTATTAAATTAGAAAATCTAAGAAAAACAAAGATCCATAAAATTAATCATAATTAAAAATCATTACATTATATGTCATTGTAATGAAAATAAATTCATTTTCAAACTTAAGCATAACCATTAAATTTAAATAATGACCTTAATCAAATTAATAATATTAAGTATAAATTTGAATTAACATAAAAATTTTAATCGCTAAATAAAGAATAAATGTTAAATGTTGGTGTTATAAATGTTCAAGATTCATATTTAAATAAAGTGATTATATTTAATTGTATTTAATTTATTATATTCTTATGAATGTCATTAAATCAAAAGGTATATATATTTTGAGTTAAATAAGAAATTATATATTTAAAAAGAATAATAAGTTAAATTTAATAAAAAAAAATTATCGAACATAAATACAAAAGTATTTTAATAGAAATTTATTTCACATATATAAAATTTAAAAGAAGAACATATTGATTTATGTAAAAAAATTATAAAATCAAGATCGTATGTTTTCATCAATCACATTCATAAACGTTACATAATAATTCTATATTAATTAAGGGGAAAATAATTCATAAATTTTCACTTATTTGTATAATTTATGTATGTACAATGTATATATATAATAAAAATTTTAACACAGTACATAATAGTTAGGCTATTTATTTTATTAAGTTTGTATGTATTTTTATTGTCCGTATATAAATATTAGTGATTAAGAAATCAAAATATTTTAAAAAATTAAAAACAAATACACCCTTGAATAAAATTTAAAAAAAATTAATTATAAAATGCTTGCGGAAGAAGAAAAAATCTTAATTTTATTTTTAAACAAGAAACTAATACAAAGTTTTCACATTAAACATGTAAAATATTCTAAAAAAATGTTTGAAATGATCATAAAACATATGAAACATGTATATTATTCATAAATATAACAAACACACATAATTTTTGTTAATAAATTTAAAGATATAATTAACATTTATAATATTAATTATCATTTTCCACATGTTTAATTAAATAACAATTTGATACATGTATTATTTAATAAATATTTTTTTGAATAATATAGTTTTGTCTTGTATTAATTAATAAAAGTTGATTCGGATTCAAATATCCTTACATGACCTTGAACAACATAGAATCTTTTCGAGTAATTGTATTACAAAAAATTATTTAATTAATATCAATTACAAGTTAAATTTTTTCATTAGAAAATCTCATTATTCATGTTAAGTTATAAATTTTAAGATACAAAATTTTAAAAATCCATATTCATAATGAAATAAAAAATATTTTATAATATATTCAATAAGAATCCAATAATTAAAATATATCCTTTTATTATAATTTTTCTCATTCTTCAAACATTTTAAATAGAAAATTGGACGTTTGTTTATAAATTGTTATATGTAAAACACTTTTTTGAATGAAAATATTATGATATAAATTCTTATAATATATATAAGCTGGACATTTTAAAACATGGTCATTCTTCATCTCATTTAAATTCATATATATACTCTCATTACACATTTAACACATCCAGCCTTTAGTTGTAATGTATATATATTTATACATATTATAATGATACTCTTACTCTTATATAATTAGATAAGTAATGTATTTTTTAATGTGAATGTACCTTAAATAGTTTGGCAGTAATCTTTATCAGTTTATTTTATGTTATATATAAATCAAGTTATTTCTACAGCAATAACAAATTAATATTAAATAGTTTTATCACTAATTTTAATTTAAAACGATCAAAGTCTTATTTCAACTTTTTATAATAACAAAATATAAAACACGTATAGATATGATATTTATGCACAATATATACGATTGAGAAATTTAATGCATTATAAACCCACACACACATACATGTCTGTGTATATATGTGTATTATAATACATACAAACATACATATGTATACACATATAGCTATGGAGTACACATGTATATACATAGACAGACACGTATAACAGCTGTATATATGTATATATATTTCTATACACAGATACCACACACATGTACACATATGTGTATACATATATACAGTCACGGGAGAATGACATAATGAAGGTCGACAATACCAACTCTCTTTTATGTTGCCAGCCAATATAAAAATTTTGTACCAGTACGGAATTATTTTTATGACAATGTTGTATAGAAAATAATTAATATATTTGATTTTCATTTAATTATTTAAATCAGCTAATTAAATTTAAAATATTAAATCACTAAACTTTAATGGTTAGTTAAGCTTTTTTAAAACTTTACCTAACTCTTTGATAGCTACCTTCCGACGTGTCACCACTAACTTGAAGTACATTCTTTATGTTAATTAAATATTTATATAACTACATTTTCTAAGGTATATAAATATTAAATAATGATTTGTAGTTAGTCTTAATATTAATATTAAATAATTAATGTCATCAAATAAAAATACAAATATACATATATATAAGTTTTATTGTATATCTTAAAATTATATTTTGTTTTATTTAAATATAATATATATATACATTGGCCTGTGTTTATATGTATTAACTTTATTTAAATAATAATTAGTAATTAAACTAATAATCAATAATTTAATACATGATGTAAGGCATGGAGACAGGACACCTGTGCATTCATGTTTTGAAAGGCACACCAATAATAATGGTATGAAAATGAGATATTTATAATTTAATTATATTATTTTTTAAATTTTAAATTCAAATTTTAAAAATATATAAATAATAATAAAAATTAAGGTACTTTTTGAATCATGACTCCTGTGATATATGAAGATTTGAAAATTACACAACCACCAAACTACTTAAATACCCTTTTACAAAAAAGGGCAATAAAGGAAATGTGTACTACCTATCAACCTTCTCCCACACCATTCCCCTTATTAAGGGCTTCGCCCTTTTACCCTTTTCCCATTGAAAATGAGCTAATTTCCAATATGGGCTGCATTTTTCTATTTATTTTGTATTATTATTTACAAATACAATAAGCAGTAATATACCAAGTGCACCTCCTGCACAGATTGTTAATAGAGAAGATGGTATATGTAAGGAGCTTGTGTTGCCATACAGCTATGGATGCCAAGAATATAAGGTAATGTGTGTGTATATATGTGTGTGTGCGTGCGTGTTGTGTATGTAATATATATATATATATATTGGTTTTCAGGTAAGGACTGAAGACAATTTTCTACTTGGAGTACAAAGAATTTCAAGTCCAAATGCTGCCACAAGAAAGAGAGGCCCAGTTTTATTATACCATGGAGTTCTTATTGTAATTTTTTTTTTTAATTCTAATTTATAAATAATTTAATTATTTAATAATTTATTTATTATTTTAGGGGGGAGATATATGGTTGTTAAACCCACCTTCTGAGGCTTTACCATATCTATTAGCAGACAATGGAGACGACGTGTGATTGACATACACGCACGACTACGTTTAGTTATGGTCATGTAGTTTTACAAGAGGACAGACCAGGTGTGTGTGTGTGTGTGTTGTGTGGTGTCTATATATATATATATATATATATATATAAACTGTAAAGTAGCCCAATTTAAGAAGATAATATTATATTATACGAGTGCATATATGTCTCTCTCTCTCTCTCTCTCTCTCTCTCTCTCTACACACACACACACACACACACATATGCAGGGATATTGGGACTGGACTGTGGATGAATTAGCACAGTATGATCTCCCACGTTATTGAAGCACGTATATGCTACAACAGGGAAAAGACCTCAGTATATTGGTTATTCTGAGGTAAATAAGCATTAAAATAGTAAATACTTTTATTTAATATCTTAATAAAGTTAATTATATAATTATATATTATAAAAGGTAAAAAAATTATTAAAAAATTGTAAAGGTTTGATAAAGAAGGCCATGAAACTTGAAAAGTTTTATTCTCTGTGCGAGTACGATAACTATATAACTTTATTAAAATATCCATCTTTTTTAATGCTATTATATATAATATTGGTTCAAATATGAATAAATGTATATAAAAAATATATATATATATATTAAACAGGGAACACAAGCGGCATTTGCAGCACTATCACAGGGGCATTTGCAGGAGTTAATAGAAAGGCAGTTATGTTGGCCCCTATTGCATATCTTCACCACTTCACGTCCCCAATTGGACTTGCTGGTATTGCCATACAACTAGACAAGGTACACACACACACACACGTTCATATATACTTTATACATACGAATATACGACATACCGAATATATATACGTGTATCGTATATAATATATTGTGTATGTATCTATACGACATACCGAAGATAATATACGAGGTGTGTCGTATACAATACATGTGTGTATGTATCTATACGGTTATATATGACACACAGCTTCGACATTTTACCGAGTATACCACTGTGTAAATGCAAAGTAGACCAGTATAGCTAAAATATATACATAATAATACCTACATATTATATATTAATTATTGTAAATATAATATATATATAATATATATTTATATTTTATATTGATGTATAACATATGAGTTGTAAGCTTTTCATTTCTACAGATATACGACGCTCTTCACATTTACGTTTCAGCCTGACTTACAGATCGTAAGTGCCTTTGTGTGCTATACACCTTCACACACACATACACGCACGCACGCACATATATATATACGTGTGTGTGTGTATACACACACACATATTACACTCAAATTTTAGGTCGACAGGAAAGCAGCTATTGGATTATCTTTGTCCACGTAACATCAACTTTTGTCAAAGGAATTGGATAACCTTATTAACAGGTAATTAAATACAAGTTTATACAGTATATAATACAGATATACATCACAAATATTAATTATTTTATTTAAATATTTAATATATATAAAATGTTTTTTAATAAATAGGTAGCAACTGCTGTTTGAACAATAGTCGCTGGGAATTTTATGACAAATACGAGCTCCAGGACACATCGGCCAAGAATATGAAACACTTTGCACAGCGTAAGTATAACACACACACACACACACACACACACACACATATACACACACACACACACACATAATATATATATATATACATTGAATAATTTAGTATTATC
>PUQB01000072.1:662203-685344 GCA_003024785.1 Selaginella tamariscina
ACTTAGCCATACCGCCCCTAATTGGTTTATCCGTCGCAGCTTATCCGTACGTAACACTAAGTCCTGTATGCATACGTATATGCATATGCTACAAATACTGATAGATGGATACGGATAGGAGGCAGCTTCCGGTTCCTATCCTCCCCGCAATTACCGATCGTCGTACCTCCAGTCGATAGAAGATACGGCGGTAGATCCCGCCGGAACTGCTCCGCTCAGGCGACATAAATAAAACCTGGTTCCCTTACTTAATATAATGGCGCCCCGTACACGCGTACAGTACAGAAATACGTGTCCAATTCCGATCTTATCTTGGAGATGCTACGGATCGGGATTCGGTTCACGTTTCCGGTATGAAAGTACTATGTTCATCAGAATGTATAATTCCTAGTTGGATTATTCTCTTCACGGTCAACCTAATTCCCGAAAGGGAAACGTGTATTGGTCATATTCCGCTTCCTCCTTGATGGGTCCGCCGGTAGGCATCGAGGTACCGCCCTCTTCCCCGGCGGAAAGAACCCATCGTTATCAGTTTCTCGTACGGTTGGTTCCCGGACAAACACCTGCAACGGCATATTTCGATTCCTGATTTCGATACTACGTGCCCCTCTCGCAGAGCATCCCCGATGTACAGAAACAGCCGTGGTGGCGGAATCCTTGTTTGTCGCTTTAGCAGCTACACCGGGGGGGGTTGACTCCTTCCATTCCCTCAAACCACTACTCCCTTTTTGCGTGCGCCCTATACGAACGGATGGGACTGCGCCCCATTTCCGAGAGATCATGCACATTGTCACATCCGATCCAATCCGTTGGGCTGTGGGGGCGCGCACCCTCCACGGGGGGCCTCACTTGGCGACGGTAGACTGACGACATAGATTGATGTAACTGTCTCTTTCGCGTATACGGATCCATTACTTGTACCGTCATAACGAACAGCATCAGCACGGGGGGATGGCAATTACCATGCGAAGGGCAGCCCCAGCCGGGGGGGCAAAACTCGCGCCATTATTAGCGCCGTGTTTTAGAAGTGTTTTAGAAGGTGGAAATCCAAATCCTTTTCGGGGTGTAGTATCATTCCCTGCTGACTCGGAACTCCATGGGGCGTGAAATAATGGTTGGCTAAAAAAGAAATACTCAAGAGCGCTCGGATCTCACAACCGATCCGTCCGGCGACGATGCATCGATCGATTTGCCGCAGCGCAATGGTGTGTTTGGAATGTGAGCCGAGGCGGCATTCCCCCGTGTCGAGTCCATGGAGTGTGTGAAGTAAACATAAATTTGCGTATCGACGTTCTCGGTACGCTCGTTTGAGGAGCCAGCAGCAAAAAATCACGAACCGCCGTGGCGCGGCGGGACAAGGTGAATCAAATGATCATTTCGCGCTATACTCTCTCCTGGATATCCCAGAGCAGACCGGAACCGGCTGGGGGCACAGGTACTTACTTATTACATTCGATTGAGGGGATCGATTGTACGGGGTTGAATTAATCCCGTTCTTTATGAGGTGAAACCCGGGTACCTGCCGAACCGAACATGGCAGCAGGGCAAGGTCTTCCCGGCGGATTGTTTCTAATTACTAGGAGGAATAACGGGGTTACGGGGGAGGTAAATATCCTCGCATTTATTGCCACTGCACCGCTCATTCCAATCCCTACCGCTTCTCCGATCATTCCCTATGTGAAAACAGTCAGCCGAGCTGCGACGGATCGGGCCCATATCCGTTCCACGGCGTACGATGATGGGAACTCTTCGATATGACGACTACTGCCGCGGAGGAATTGCGTGTCATTGTCAGTATTTGCCGACCGCTGACGAATCTGCTCGGCATTCCCGTTCGATTTACACTACTTCCGGCCGGTGCTCGCCGCGGGGAGAGGCAGGGTTCCGGAGGGGAAGTGGAGTAGTACCCCTTGCCATTAATTAATAGCCCGATCCATCCCGGGGACACGACCCTGACGGTGCCCCGCATCCTCGTGGGGGGCCGGGTAACAGCGAGCGGTTGGAGATCATCACATATCGGGTTCGCGAGTCGGGCGGAGGCACGTACCGGCGAAGCGGCAGGTTTTCGTTTATCTGCCGATCCTGCGGAGAACTCGCTACTCGCTTGATCCATGTTGTGGTCAAATCACATGGTAGGCCCGCCGCTTCTCTTCGTTTGGCACGTGGCGTGGGAATGGTTGATAATTAGGTGATAATAATGATTCGGATTCTGTCTCCGCGGCAGACGAATGGATCATCGGTCGACTGGAACGGGGCGGGACTCGTCGACGAACTTGACTCGATCGAGCCCCAGTAATGAATTGGACTCGCTTTTATCTGGTATCTATATTGGTTGATCGGCGATACCGCCGATCGCCGGTCGTCCCAAATGGGGCTGCATAAATCACTTCCATGCTTGCCAATCCCTGGCTTTTTATGTCTGCTTAACCGGCACGCCGGTGCGTGCATTGGCGCCTGCCTGTTGCTGCTCGGTCGGTAGAAAAGAATACCCTTTATCGGGACGTGACGGATCGATCCGGCCGGTAACGAGGCCGCTTGATTGCGGACTGAATCCGGCGTCGAAAAAGAAGCGGCGCGGCGTCGAACCGCGATTTGCCGCCGAGATGAACTGGCCGATTGAATTGGTTCCTTGGAAGATAGCGCGGACTGACCAACTGACCAGCATCGTTTCCGAGAGCGCCCCCCTTCGTGGAAGTCGAGTATCTTTTTCTAGAAATCGTTATTCGATGGGGGGTGGGCGCCGCGCGGCAGATCCAGGATTTCCCCGCAATCATGCACGTTAGAAAAGAATACCAACGGGCTGCCCCCGAGAGGAGACGCCCGCCCACACGGGCCGCGGGAATCGCTCTTGCCGCACGACTGTGCAAGTAACCGCACCATGCCCCGGGTCGGTCAGGTGGGCATAAATCATTAGATGCATAGTCCAAGACGCCCTCACATGCACGGCCGGCGAACTGCTATCTTCCCAGATACGGCGCTACAGCGTCGAAATTCCGTCGTCTATACACGGAGTACCGCCGGTCAGTCGAATCCCCGGCAGTGAAACCTCCAAGGCGCGGTATGGCTACCCGGTGGTTCGGAAGAGTCGACGCGAAACCAATTGACTCGGTCGAACGAGTGCGGGACAAATGAAAGAATCTGTCGGCACCTCGGTCCGCCGCTGGTACTACAGATCGAATCCCGATGGCGGACCGGGGATGAAAAAGAGTCGTTTCCCATACACAAAGTTTGAATGAGATGCAGAGACTCGGTTGGAATTCAACGACGGATCTGACTCGCGGTCGTATCACTAACGCAAATCGGTTCGTCGACGAATCATATTTGTCTAAATGGAACGAGGGACGCGCGTCGCGTGGCAGTAGTATCGTCGTATTTCCCGCGGATACATAAGAGACTAATCAAGCTTGAATAAATCGATTATCCGGCACGACTTCTCGCGGCCCACTCCTTCCCCGTACCACAAGTGGAAGAGGAGATGTGGAAACTACCGTCAAGGCAGCCCGAGCAGTATTGACTATGTCCATAGGGATTCTCCCCGTCCGCCCGCGCATAGTGGGCTGGGTTGTTAATCATCTATCTCATTCTTACTACTATTATCCACTACCGCGGAAATACATCGGCCGCGTGTGACATATCGTCGGGCCCGCCATGATAAATAGTATGAGGAACCGTTGCCGTCGTCAAGCACCTGTTCACTAACATCGTTCGGAGTATCCTGCGTGCGGCGGTGTATCACGATCGGAATGAAGTCCTTACGGGGGTGCCGGAAAAGAGGATCCGTCAACCGAGCAACGCCTCGGAGAAACTGATATATGCATCTCCGGCTTGGCGCGTCGGTGCGGGGGGATATGGAACCGGTCTCGTCAATACGGAAAACAACTGATAATACGGGTCACGCGCGCGGTTTGCGTGATGTAGCCGAGCAGCCAGCCGTTCACTCGGCGGTTACACGAGGCGCCCGGGCGAGTCTTCGCTAGGGATGGGTGGATGGACAAAATTTGCAACCCCCTCTACCCGCCAGAACCATACAGCGGTGCCGTCGGTGGTAGTCGGTTCTTGGAAACGGAAAGCATGTTTCCGCTACGGCATACACCCGCCACGATGGGTGCACCGGCAATTTCG
The DNA here is from genome assembly GCA_003024785.1 of Selaginella tamariscina. NCBI lineage: Eukaryota > Viridiplantae > Streptophyta > Lycopodiopsida > Selaginellales > Selaginellaceae > Selaginella > Selaginella tamariscina. The sequence continues at coordinate 666,326 of PUQB01000072.1, forward strand.
AAACCCCTTCGTGGAGGTGAAGGCGCGAGGAAGGGGAAGCAGTACGCAAATACCGACCCCGGTGGATGGGAACGTAGGATCGAATCAAGCACGGTATTAGGGACGAATCAGGAAATGTTTGTAATGCCCGATCCCGGAGAGGCACAATTGGAAGCATCTTATCGTTCCGTCGATCGGGGATCAGCGGAAGAACCGGATGATTCTCCAGTGATTGGGGATACAGATCGAGAGATTGGACCTCAACTATTCGGCGGACGATATTACATTATAGAACCGTTGGGCGACAAGAGAGATGCTGCGTACGAGTCCATTGCATATCCATCTGAATCATATGTGCCAGTCCGGCTGACCCGGGAGGGAAAGGCATGCACGGGGGAGCAAATCGTATATACTGGAAGCATCCCCTTGACGAGCCCTCAAGGTACCCTTGTAGTGAATGGAATTGATAGAGTTACAATCAATCAGATCTTAAGAAGTCCCGGCACTTATCACAATCTGGAACGAGGCTCGGACGGAAATCCCATGTACGCAGGCACAACAATTCCGAACAGGGGAGGCAAGTCGAAACCGGAACTCGATGGGAGAAACAGAATATGGGTTCGCGTGAGAAAGAAACGGAAAACACCCATACAGCCTCTGTCACTGGCTATGGGTTCAAGTATGAAAGAAATTTTAGAAAATACCTGTTACCCCGAAACTTCCGGGGGGGCAACAAGGGAGAACGAAGCTTGGTCAGGGGAACACGCCGTACCAGAATCTTGCAAATCATTATATGGCACGGACGAATACCCGGAATTGTCCGATACGTTTGAGGAGTTGCGACAAAAGTTTTTCCAACCGAGGTTCGAAATAGGAGAGATCGGCCGAACAGATTCGAACAAAAAACCCGATCTAGATGTATCTAAAAATGAGATTTTCCCATTACCGAGAGATATGTCGGCCGCTATAGATTATTCGATCGGGGCTGGAGTTGGGGTAGGCAACCTCGATGATATGGATCATCCAAAGAATCGGCGTATACGTACTGTAGCGGATTCGTTACAAGATCAATCAAGATTGGCGTCGGAGCGTCTAGCGGATCCTATGCGCGGAGGGGTCAGCAAGGCGACTCGACGCAAGAACGTGCCGACCATGAGAGGCGTAGTAAATTCGAGTCCATTATTAACAACCTTGAAAGAATCTTCCGGTTCGCATCCCCTTTCTCAGTCCTCGGATCAGACTAATCCATTGACGCAGATGGTACATAAACGAAAACCGAGTTCCCCAGGCCCGGGAGGGTTGGCAAGACGGACTGCAAGTTCCCGGATGCGGGATATTCATCCCAGTCATTATGGACGTGCCTGCCCCATCGAAACATCCGAAGGCATGAACGCTGGACTTATCTCGTCGCTAGCCTTGCACGCGGGCGTTAATCATTGGGGGTATTTAACGAGTCCCTTCTGTAGGATCTCTGGAGTCTCATCCGAAGGGAATGATATTGTGGCCCATGTCTCGGCGGACGAAGGCTATCGAATAGCTACGGGAACCTGTCTATCCGTGTATCGTAGAGACCGGGGGAGGCAAACCGCGGCAGCTTGGTATCGACAGGAATCCGTGACTCTTGCATGGAACCAGATACATTTACGAAGTATTCCGCCCTTACAAAACTTCCCTGCGGGAGCCCCTCTCACCCCTTCCCTGGAAAATAACGATGCGAATCGCACCCCAATGGGCTCCAATATGCAACGTCAAGCTGCGCCACTTCTCAGACCCGAACAACGCTTTGTGGGAACAGGACTGGAGGGTCAGATAGCCTTGGATTCAGGGGATGCAGCTACAGCCACACGAGGGGGAGAATCGATTACATTGGTGGTGGGGGAACAACCTTAGCCAGCGACGGAGAGACGGTAGATACTAAATCGATCATGTATCAAAGCTCTAATAATAATACCTGTGTGCACCAGAGGTCCAAAGGATTTGGTAAAGGCGGGTTCCTCAGGAAAGGACAGATCATAGCGGACGGCAGGGCCACGGAGGGAGGGGAGTTGGCTTTAGGAAGAAATATATTAATGGCATACATGCCTTGGGAGGGCTACAATTCCGAGGACCCCGTACCTATCAGCGAACGTCTAACGTTTGGGGATACCTACACGTCTATTCATACCGAGAGATACGAGGCGGGAGCCCGCGTAACACTTCAAGGAACTGCCGAGATAATTACCAGGAAGACACCTCATTCGGATGATTATTTCCCCCGCCATTCGGACGAGAGTGGCCCCGTCCCGCCGGGGTCCTGGGTAGAAACCGGAGATGTCTCGGCGGGCAAACCAGCACCCCGGAATCCAGAAGAATTACCGAAAGCTCCGGGAAGTAACTTACCGCAAGCCATTCCTGGTATTGACATAACTACTGCGAAAGAAACCCGCCCCAGAGTACCGACGGGCGGACGAGGTCGAATCATTGATGTCAGATGGATCTACCCGGGGGATACGTCCAAGTATACGAGGGTTGTCCGTGTATATGTCCTGCAGGCGCGCGAAACACAAGTGGGTGATAAAGTGGCTGGGAGGCATGGTAATAAGGGTATTACCTCGAAGATTGCGCCCAGACAAGATATGCCTTACCTACAGGATGGAACATCGATCGATACGATACCGAGTCCTTCGGGGGTACCCTCGCGAATGAATGTGGGACAGATCCTTGAACGTGTGCTTGGTCTTGCGGGGCATCACCCAGGGAGACATCATAGAATAATCCCTTTCGACGAGGGATACGAACGAGAGGCCCCAAGAAAGCTAGTATTTTCCGAAACCTATGAAGCTAGTAAGCGAACGGCTAATCCATGGTTATTTGAACTTGGTAATCCTGGAAAAAGCCAACCAATCGACGGTAGAACGGGGGAGGCATTTGAGCAACCCGTCACGGTAGGGAAAGCTCATATACTGAAACCGGTTCATCAGGTTGATAAGAAAATCCACGCACGCTCTGGCGGGCCTCACTCGCGTGTCACGCAGCAACCGCTCAAAGGGAAGTCCAAGCAGGGAGGGCAGAGAGTAGGAGAGACGGAAGTTCGGGCTCTGGAGGGTTTTGGCGTCTCTCATACCCTGCGAGAAATGCTTACTACGAAATCTGATCATGTTCAGGCCCGCCGGGAAATGATTGGTACCGTTGCAGCCGGGGAACCAATATACGGGCCCGGAACAATCACTCCGGAACCTTTTCGATCGCCCGTTCGAGAACTACGGCGTTTGGCCCCGGATTTGGATCCGGCTATCACAGAGAGGAATCTAGTATTCAACAATGGGTCGCGGGAAGGCGGGACAATTCGAGCGGTCGATTGGGAACCAAGTAATACCACGACAATTTACCGGAATAAGCACCAATATCCCCGAATAGGATTAGCCTCTCCTGAGCGGATCCGCGCCCGGGCCGAAAAAGTCTTGCCCACTGGAGAAATAGTAGGACGGGTGACTCAGCCCAGCACCTTCCATTACGGTAGCGAAAAACCAGAGAAAGATGGAACATTTTGTGAGAGAATATTTGGGCCTATTCGGAGCGGGATTCGCGCTTGCGAGAAATACCGACGGGGTGCTGGAGATGGAGGAGGTTCCATATTCCGTAAAGAATGCGGAGCCGAATATGTTGAATCCCGGGTCCGGAGATACCGGATGGGATACATTGAATCAGCGTGCGCTGTAACTCATGCACGGTATTTAAAAAACCTTCCAAGTCATATAGCGAATATCCTGTCTAAGCCTCTGCAGGAATTGGAGAGCCTAGCACACCGCGATGTGCGACCTGATAAAAAGTTCCGATTCAATGGGTTGATCATAAGCTGCCCCTAAAACGGCATGATAATGCCCCAATTCCGACGCGTCTCTCCCCCCCGAGAAGTGACGTGAAGCTCGGAATCATGAGTGATGGAAGCGCTAAAAGGAGAGAATTTTTCTATGGTCCGTGAAATGCATGTATACATTTGTCACCAATTAATCGGTTTATCCGACACGTCATTCGTGAATTAGGCTTCGTCAAAACGCTTCGCCCCTTAGGGGCATAGAAATGTTGTTGGGAGTGGTGTATCTGCGACGAGCTCGTCGTACCAGCCCTTAGCCCATATGTGGCCGCACGAGGTTTATCCATCGCATATATACCTCGGACGGCGCGACGACCGACCACCGGGGTAGGTCAAGGACTTGAGGAATCGATCGGCGGAGGGATCGAAGTACAAGCAAGAGAAACCCTGATAAATTCTGACAATTGAATTGGTAGGTACCTTTTTAATAAGCTACTTCGCTTAAAGGGAATGAGGCTACCCGGCGCGATCGACTGATGGATCATTTCACACATAACAAATGAAAGTCACGGATCAGTTCATTCCTAGGATAGCTCGAGCATTGAGTGACTTGGCTCCCCCCGGCTCGACCGACGGGATATCGTCAGACCCGGCCGAACGACCAAACAACCGCAGTTGCGTGATAGGGGCTCCTGTGGAGCAGTAGCTGCTTGAGCCGGATGAAGGGAAACCGTCACGCCCGGTCCTGTGGAGGGGGGAATCGCGTAATGGAGTACCCCATCCCGATCCTCTTTTTGCCAGGCCCGCAACCGAAAAACCCACCTCACCCGAATTCAAACGAGGCTTTTCGAAGTATGATGAGTACGGGACCTGGAACGAAACCATTCCTCGCTTCTTCCATCGCTCGGATTTCGATGAATCCATGGGAAGGGAGGCAACTACTGGGGGAGATGCCGTCAGAGAACTATTAGCCGGCCCAGATTCAAAAGTCCCCTCGGATCGTGCACATGCGGAATGGGGGTTTCGGGTAAGTGGCGGGCTTCGGGGGGATGAATTGGGAGACCGGACAATTCGAAGGGGAAAGGATTCTTTGGTCAGACATATTAGATTAATGAAGAGTTCTGTTCGAACGAAGACGAATCCGGAACGGATGGTTCTATCGTTATTATTGGTCCTTCCACCCGAACCAAGACCCATGATCCAATTGGGCGAGGGTCGAACGGTAAGTCCAGATATCAACGAACTTTATAGAAGGATCATCTTTCGAAACAATTCTCCAGGTAATCCCTTGGCAAGAGGAATACTTGCGCCGGAGGGGGTAATCGTTTGTCAAAAGAAACTGCTTCAGGGAGCTGTGGACGCGCTCATTGGCAATGGCATCGGCGGCAAACCCGTAACGGATACCGAGGAGAGACCCTTCAAATCTTTTTCGGACATGATTCGGGGCAAAGAAGGAAGGTTCCGCGAGAATTTACTTGGAAAACGAGTTGATTATCCGGGTCGTTCTGTCATTGTGGTGGGCCCCTATCTTTCGCCGCACCAACGCGGATCGCCACAAGGGATAGCCGTGGAGCTTTTCCAGCCGTTCATAATTCGTGGTTCGATCGGGAGGCGTATTGCCCCTAGCACTAAAGCCGCTAAGCCCCCGATTCGTAAAAAAATACCCTTTGTTTGGGAAATGCTCCGGGAGGTCATGCGGGGGCATCCCATCTTGTTAAATCGGGCACCTACATCGCACAGGCTGGGAATCCAAGCATTCGAGCCTATTTCGGCAGACGGTTGCGCTGTTCGATTACACCCATTAGTTCGTACAGGGTTCAACGCAGACCCCGACGGAGATCAAATGGCCGTCCATGTACCTCTATCCTCTGGGGCCCAAGCAGAAGCTCGCCCACTGGCGCTATCCCATATGAATCTACTGTCCCCAGCCACGGGGGATCCCGTCTCCGCACCGAATCAAGATATGCTTCCTGGGCTTTATGCATTAACGATTGGTAGTGGCCGGGGTATCAGGAAAAGTAAGTGTCATCATTTACAGGGGTATGGGAACAATCCGTCTGTTTCGCGCGAGACACCTTCTTTCTACCGCGAAGCCTCCCCTTATCCCAACGGGCATGACGCGCTGCCTGCGATGGAATTACGGAAAAGGGAAGTTGATTTACACTTGCGAAGTCCCCTGTGGCTTCGATGGCCTACGGATGATCCGCGAATCATGAACCCCACCGACCGGGAGGAGCCTCTTGAGGTTCAATATGAATTCAAGGGTACTTGTCATCAAATCCATGAGGATTTTCGAACCGGAGGGGCGGGTGACGATACACTTGGCATACATGTTCGTACAACCGCCGGTCGTATCACCTCCAACCAACGGATCGAATCACCTTTAGACGTACCCAGGGACTCCTCGCTACCGTAGAATGTTGCAACATTATTTACCGCCCCGGAGCTGTACAATCAATGACCAATCATGAGTGATGATAGCACCGCCCGCACTTGCCGCGGTGGCGGATAATAAAAGGTGATGAAGGAGGAACCCGTCGCTCGGCGAAGAGCCAGGATCCATTGGTGGTTAATTATCTTATAGAAATAGAGGGACGCTTCACGGCGGAACCGGGTCAATCGCTATCTCGTAATAAAGTAACGGATAGAGCCGCTACGAAACAATCCATTGGCGGTTTAACGACCCACTTTGGACTGGTGTATACGGCGCACGCCCCGGATCGACCTAAGACTTTAGGTTCTCAGCAAGCTACTCATGCAGCTGCCTCCTTGGGCATTGACGACCTTATAACGACCCCTTCAAGGGAATGGCTTATCCGGGACGCGGAACCGCGGGGCCGGTTTGAAGAGCAGCATTATTGCTATGGAAATGTGCATGCGGTGGAGAGATCGCGCCGATTGATTGAGGCCCGGTATACTACAAGCGAGTACGCGAAAGCGGAGATGAATCCTAATTCCAGGATGACCGATCCCTCGAATCCAGTACACGTGATGCCTCTTCCAGGAGCTCGAGGAAATATATCCCAAACTCACCAGTTACTAGGTACGAGAGGATCAACGCCAGATCCCAAGGGACAAACTATCGATCTACCTATTCGGAGCAATCCCCGCGAGGGACTATCTCCAACAGAACACATGATTCCCCGCCACGGCGCCCGTAAGGGAATTGCGGATATCGCTGTACGAACGGCGGATGCTGGGTATCTTACACGTAGGCTCGTCGAAGTGGTTCAGCGTGTTGTTGTGCGTATCGTGGATCGTGGTACCGTTCGGGGTATATTCGTGAATCCCGTTCGGGATAGGCAGGGCGGACGAATGATTGCCCAATCAAGATTAATTGGTCGCGTTTCAACGGATAATGCATATGCAGACACGAGATGCATTGCTGTGCGCAACCAGGATACTGGGGCTGATCCCGCCGATCAATCGATAGCCTTTCAGAAAAAACCAATATCTATACGATCCCCTTTGGTTCGCAGAAGCACGTTTTGGATCCGTCGATTACGCCATGGCTGGAGCTTGACCCACGGGGACTCGGTAGAGCCGGGAGAGGCGGTAGGTATTATCGCGGGTCAGTCTATCGGGGAACCGGGGACTCAATTAACCCTAAGAACTTTTCATACTGGCGGAACATTTACGGGTGGTGCTGCGCAGCGTGTAAGAACCCCCTTTACCGGAACCATCACATCCGATGCCAATTCGGTTCATCCCACAAGGACACGTCACGGGCACCCCGCTTGGATATGCGATGATGATCTATCCGTTGTCACCAGGAATGAATACGAAGCACGTGATCCAACCATTCCATCGCAAAGTCTAATTCCGGTCCGGAACAACCAGCACGTGGAGGCGAAACAAGTTATTGCGGGGGTTCGCGCGACAGCACCCGCTCCGAGGGAAAGGGTTCATAAGTACATTCATTCCAATCTGTACGGAGAAATGCACTTGGGCACGAAGGTCCTGCGTCGCAGTCCTGCCGGGTACAGCAGGTACAGTAATACCCATATATTACCTGAGACGTGTTACGTACGGGTATTGTCTGGCAGCAAGGTGCCCCGTGCCAGCGGCGCACGATACATATTTTATGGTGGCGGAGATAGAATCGGTGCTCGACCACTTCTGGCCGGGAGGAACCAATCGCCCCCCGATCCGTATACGGGTTATACAAATACCGACCACCCATGCCACCTCCATCCGGGCGAACCCAACGAGCCGCCCACTTCTAATCGGACGTGTAGCCACGTCCTCGGGAGGAGCGAGAACCTCATCATACCTCTCCCCCTGCCATACAGTTATAAAGTGGCGACGCATGGACACGAAAAAAAGGGTGGGGGGGTCTCTTGCTCGTTCGGCTGGCACGGTAGATGCGGGAAAGAAAAAGTCCCTTGCTCCGTCCCTGAGATGCAGCAAAAAGAAATTCTGCGTGTTGCCGATGATGGAAGTTTAAACGATCGTTCTGGCTACGCCGCGACCACAAAACCAGAAACGATTGAGTCTCGCGTCATAAGAGTCGGTTCCGTGAGAAAAAAGATCGATATAGGACATGACGGAGCAAGGAAGCTCGTCACTAGATATCACGGGATAGTTGTTGGGCGGGAAGGGCACTTTCGTTTGATTTCAGAAAATATACGATGTATCGTACACGGGTTCCCCACCCATTCGGCATTAAGAGCGAATGGTGCCCGTGTAGGTACACGAATGGCCGCCTCCTTCTCGGATGTTTACGGCCGCCGGTTAGCCGGAGAATCAGCGGGGACGCCGCAAGATGTATGCGGCGAAGGATCCGTAATGGGAATATTGCTTAGAAGGAACGCCGTTTGCACCAAAGAACCCAGTGGTGGGACAGCATCCCAGTCGGCGGGTGCTTCGGTGCCGGCAAGGGCACCCGGCGCATTCGACGAATCTATGAATTGGAATCATCGTCGGCGCGTTGTCTCGTACACCACAGATAAAGCCTTCGCTTCATCATGGAGAGGAGAAAGGGGGGGGGAGGAAGACTTACAACGGAAAGGCATGAAACACGCGGAGAGTCGTCGGGCGTATTCAAACTCCCGAGTTGGAATTCGCTGGGGGAAGGGGGTCGGGGGGCGAAAGGGGGTACCGCCATTCAATATCCTCATGGCGTGAATGGAGTCGGTTACACGGGTGTCCAGCCGGCACAACCACGTCGTCTGCTTTCCGACCAGCGGAAACATAATCTTACCGTGGAAGATGCACCTCCCCTCGAAGTGGTTACAGATGCCCCATTCACTAAGTGTTGCGCAAGTACCAACCGCGGCGGTTCGATAGGGTATACCTCGATACGTGGTGGTAGTTATGATATGGGAACGGGTCCAAAATACATCTCCGACGACGGTATTTGCCGCGTCGGCCGCTACCCCAACGGCAATAACCTAGTATCTGGTCAACATGAAGGTATTCCTCGTATCCCACCCGGTTCTCAAGAAAGGACATCCTTTTCGATCTTCTCGTTTCAGGACAATGCCTGCCGAATACCTCCATCTACTACGCATGTGTCCGGGGGCGGGGGGAGACCCGCCGGTAGCAGTAATCGCGGTAGCGATATGACAATTCCCTTTATTGCGAACCCACTGCTCCGTGGCACCGCGTCATCGATGACGTATCCGCGGCATGATGAGCGGGGCACTCGATTGGATCCAATAATGATTACGAATGCCTTCCTTGTGCCCCCGGGCGATCCTGCACAAGTGGCTCCGTTGGAAACGCCAGGTCTTCCGGGTAATACGCACGGTACAGGCTACTCGTCTCCCTGCCGGCGGTTAACCCGTCACCGTTGTTTGGCTTGCGACATTTTTTCAGTAGATTCCACTACTAGCAACCCCCTTAAGGATACTTCGGAAGTTCTCGATAAGTGGTTTCTGCGAAACGAGGATCGAGCATATTCTCAGCTTATTATGCGCAAACAAACCCGAAGTTCCGACTGCTTATGCCCATCCAGCCCAACTCGATGCTTACCGTCATCGCCTTCATGCACGGCGGCACCTCGATCAGCAGCCAGTATCGGGCGATTGATTTGCGGAGGCGTATCCGTGTACAAATCCGGGCTACCCCATCAATCCTGTCAAGCCGAGGCCATTGGGACGGAATCCGCGGCGGTTACTAGATCGGCCGAACCATATTTAGCCAGTAAGGGAGCAACCGTTCGTGGTGGCTTCGGCAGCGTCGCCGGGGAGGGAGACGCACTAGTAACGTTAGTACGCGAAAGATTAAGATTTGAAGATATTACTTTCCAAGGCCCTCCCAAGATCGAGCGATTTCTGGAGCCTCGCCCCAATACCTTAGTATCAACGGATCCGAGGGGAAGTTTCAAAAGTTGGAGCAGCGGCATGGCATGGATCTTCGGGCGTGCTTTGGGCCGTCTTCCAAGTGCTAGAATAAGCTTGGAACGGGGCCGGGTTAACTCGGTTGATTGTATTGGTAGGGGGTATCGGTCCCAGGGGGTGCAGGTAGCTGACAAGCATGTAGAAATGATTGCGCGCCAGGTCACCTCAAAAATGGTCGCGCTGGAAGATGGAATGGCTAATGCTTCCCCGCCTGGGGAGCTAATTGAAGCATCACGAGCTCGAAGAATGGATTGTGCTCTGGAAGCGAACATTACCTTCGGACCCGTACTTTTGGGAATAACAAGAGCATCTCTCAATACCGAGAGTTTCACTCCCGAAGCGAGTTCCCGAGAGACTACCAGAGCATCGGCCGGAGCTGCTATTAGGGGTCAAATGGATTGGTCGAAGGGCCTAAAAGAGAGTATTATTGTTGGTGGTACGATACCGGCCGGCACCGGTTACGAGGGGGCGCTTTGCCGAGTCGTTTCGTTGGGTGAATCAGGAGAGATTTCGGAAACGGAAGGCAACCCGTTTCATGCGGAAAATCTTTTTTTAAACGGCACGAAACTTCGCCCCCTCCCCGGCAAGGGAACTGCTCGCGATGCATCAGCATCAATATGCTATGTCGAAAAACGACTTTAGCAGCCGCTTACGCGCATCCGCCGGGTCCGGGCGAGTCCCGGCCGGGTAGGAAGCGAACCGAACCTCATCACTGTCCGTACTGCTTGCCGGCGGGGCATAACTTGATTAGATTCGACTCGTCGGTAGAGAATCCTAGGCTTATCCATTCATCTCGAAAATCCGGCCTATATTGTGGTTCCCCGGCGGGGAGACCCGTCCTATGAAGGGGGAGGAGTAGTGGGAACGGGAACGAAACACTGGAATATCCGCTTGGAAGACATGACGGAGGCAGGGGTCCATTTTGGTCATCAAGCCCGACAGTGGAATCCCAAAATGGCACCTTATATTTTGACGGAACGTAAGGGTATTCATATCACAGATCTCACACAAACCGCTCGTTCATCATCGGAGGCACGTGACCTGGTAGCCGGGGCAGCGGCCAAGGGTAAACAGCTGTTAATTGTAGGTACAAGATACCAAGCAGCTGACGTTATTCGATCGGCGGCTATAAGGGCTCAATGTCATTACGTGAATGAGAGGCGGCTTGGCGGGACGTCGACTAATTGGCTTACCACGGAGGCACGCCCTCAAAGGTTGGAGGATCTAGAGGATAAAGCAGAGCAACGGCTTCGCGGCTCTATGGGGGGGGTAGCAACCGCTTCGGAAAGACAGTTAGCTCAACTGCGGAGGAGCTTAGGGGGAATTAGATACATGAAAGGTTTGCCCGACACCGCAATAGTTGTTAATCAACGGAAAGAACTCACTGCCGTTCGGGAACGCGCTGCTTCAGGCATTCCAACCATACCCTTAGTAGATACGGATTGCGATCCAGACCTCGCGGATACACCAATTCCAGCCAACGATGATCCCAGAGCTTCCATTCGATGGATCCCGAACAAATCGACGCTAGCGGTTCGTGAAGGTCGTGAATAATTAGTTCCTTATAATGGTTACCCAGAAGCAGTCAATACGGTTGCTGCGCCTGGGCAGGGAAATGGCAATGGAAATTACATTCTGGATCTGCAGTAAACTACATGCGCTCACATACACGAATATATGCCGCAGGTGTATGCATGTGTATACATATACATATATATAATATATATATATATATATACACGTGCGCATATATACACGTGCGCACGTAAGTAGTGCTGCATAACGCAACTACGGCTCGTTCGATGAGTGAGGGTCGCCGGGCCGGAGACGTAGGAGCAAGAGATATTTCCGAGCGGTGGGTCCCTGCAAGGAGTGATACGCATATCGAAGCATATCTGTCTACCATTACTGCGTTTCGAGACTTATACGGTGTATCCGGTGCAGAGGCGGGCCAACACTCTTACCGGCAAATGGGTGGTCTTCAGGTTCATGGACAAGTACTTATAACCCCCTGGGTCGTAATTACCATTCCACCGGGTCTGGCCCTTTTGGGCACTCGGCGAGATTTACGAACCGTTCCGTCCGGTAGTCAGAATATTGCAGAATATGTCCTGGAATTCCCCCGGGACCTGGCTAGAACTCGAATCGGGGAAGGGTATCGTTCCCGGGTTCCCTTCATCGGAACTATGTCCCTATTTATCTCCGTTCCCAATCGGTCGGGCGCCCCTATCCCTCGGAGAATTCCGGAACCACCTCACGGGGAGCTAGCTGCGCCGACGAATGATATTAACACCACTGTCGCTCCAGCTTCGCCTACATCGGCAGCACATTTTTATGCCGGTCCTCGCAAAAAAGGTTCGAGCTACTTCGGTAAGCATATGCAACCGACTCCGATACTCCTACCGATCAATATTTTGGAAGATTCTACTAAACCACCATCGCCTAGTTCTCGGCTCCTCGGTAATATATTAGCTGATGAATCGGTGGTTGCCGCTCCCATTCCCCCGGTACCTCCAGTGGTTCCTACACCTATGATGCTATTGGGATTGTTCACGAGTGCCATTCAGGCTCCAATTTTCGCAACTCCAGCTGCGGCTTATACAGGGGAACCCATGGAGGATCATCATTAGTCACAGAAAGATGATTCTTGGTTCCCGACGCGTGCCCGCTCGGTTCCGAGGCATGATTACTTTAAAGATTCGCACAATCACCTTCGTCAAAGCATGCATAGGGGCTACTCCGCGCATGCTGAGATACGAGAAGAATACGAAGAAACTTCTAGTGCTTGCCGCCGATGGACCTACTACCGCGACGCCGGCCGGGGTACTAACGTTGCGAAATGTCCGCGGGAGTGTGGTGCGCAGTAATTTATGATAATTCGTTTCCACAAACAGATGCGGTTGCTCGTGCCATACATGCCGTTGCCGACCGGGTCGGACAAACTCCGTAAGTAACCGCCGGTGTGCTAAAGTCTTATTCCTATTGATACATAGGGTGGCCCGGGGCAATGATTCGTCTGAATACGTGATGGGCGGGTTGAGAGAAACAGGTATGTGATTGACCGGAGAGGCGCGGGGGGGTGATAATAGTAACAATAACCGGCGGAAGCGGAATCACCCCCCCTCGGGCGGTACTACCGCCTAGAAGAGACATGTCGAGTGGAACAAGGGAAATTCGGGAGTCAGTTAAAACTCCTGGTCAGTAAGGGGCGATGTCCCCGACGACCATTCCCTGCCCCACCAGTAACAGGAGATCACCATACGAACCCCCTGATCTCCGCTGCCCCCGTTATTGCCGCCGGACCAGCCGTAGGTCCTGCCTCAATAGGACCTGGTGTTGGTCAGGGTACCGCTGCAGGCCAAGCCGTGGAAGGTATTGCAAGACAACCCGAAGCTGAAGGTAAGATTCGAGGTACCTCATTGCTAAGCCCAGCTTTTATGGAAGCCCTAACCATCCACGGACCAGTTGCAGCTCTAGCACTCCTATCCGCAAACCCATCTGTTCGATTCAAGAGACGCTTGCGCGACCAAGGTGACCTCTTGCTGTTGGCCCGTTCGATCCTCCGCCTGCGCCGGAGGAAGGGCAGTCGGATAATAGAGTAATTGACGTTGCTACTCCCCCGAGTGAGGAGCGGTATACAAAACATTCCCATTGACGACTTCTCAGCCACGCCCGCGGCGGTTCGAGGGAAGCACGCATTTCCAGACAGTCTCTGTGCCGGAGCGGCGATGGATTGGGAACAAAAGGTTATGGTGGTGCCAATCCTCACCCCGTACTTCAACTAGTTCGAGCAAAGTGGGGGGGCTGGGGGAGGAACTGCGTGAGTTAATTCCGGGTAGGTAATGGTTCCGACCCGTGACGAGGGGGGGGTATGAGAGACGCGATCGATTCCGTTGCTACCGCGCGCCGACCCACCGCCGGGGGTCTTGCCTTAAACACCAACCTTTTAGAAACGAATCCGATTAATTTAGGGGTAGTACTCGCCTCACTAGCCTACCTCGGAAGGGGAGTGTGTGCGGGTCGAATATCTAAGTGAATTTGCTGGTCCTACCCAGCTGCGCCTCGCGATAAGGGAAAGCGCATGGCCTCAACGAATGATTTCTGCCCCGAGGGATCGATACGCCGGAAGAATCATAGCATTTCGCGGGACTGGTAAGTGATCCGCAATTACCTACCGTTCCGTGCGCGAATGACCAACAACCTGTCGTCGGGGAATCCAATCGAAATGGCTAAAGCTGCACCGCTTGAAGTCCGGGTACAATTGGGATATCCTTCCCCATCGCGGTCGGTACCCACGCAGCAAGGGAAAAACGGGAACGCGATTGGGGGTTCACTCGATATATAACACTCGTATCGTATGAAAGAGGATTCGATCCTTCCCGACGAACCCCCCACCAAGAATCGCTGGATTTCGCGATTCTTGAACACCGAGTCGACAACCCGCGCATTTCAATCGTTCTAAGGAGAAGCAACCTCACCAGCGATCCGGTCGTTGGAGAGCCAGCCCTTCCGAGGTCTCGGAGTCTTGTCTAAACTCACCACAGATGGGGGGTCACGATGACGGGATACGAGTAAGGAGGGCGGCACGCCTGAACATATTCTTCGTCATTGTTGCGAAGGATCGAGCGAGAAAGCCGGATGAATCGAAAGATTCGCGTGCGGTCCGGGGAGAGACTATTGATTTGCGGGATCCATGGATGATCCACTTCCATTAAGTGATTTACTGAATAATCGTGAGCGTACTGTTTTAAATGCTATCCGCGACGCGGAGAATCGGTATGAGGAAGCCGCGGATAGACTTGACCGGGCCCGTACCCGCTTGCAGCGAGCGAGAGTTAGGGCGGACGAGATTCGCATGAACGGCCTTTCGGGGGTGCAGAGGGAAAAACAAAATTTGGCCGACTCTGCCGACAAGGATTTAAAACGATTAGAAGACTCCAAGAACGCTACTATTCGCTTCGAGGAACAGAGAGCGATTGAGCAGGTCCGCCAGCAAGTTGCGCAATTTGCGTTGGAGAGAGCTTTGGAAGCTTTGGACATTCGTTTAAACTACGAAATGCACTCGCGTACAATCGAGCATCATATTGGACTACCGAAGGGTATGGTGGGAAATGACCGACTAGCTTCCTTTATAGGTCCTATCTCCTAAGTAATCATAAACGGACGCTAATGGTGAACACTCGGCCCGGCGAGATTAGCAGTATCATCCTCGGACAGATCGAGCAGTATGATCAGGGAGTTAAGGTTTTTAATACTGGCACTGTACTACAGGTGGGGGATGGCATCGCCCGCATTCACGGTCTCGACGGAGTGATGGCAGGGGAATTAGTAGAATTTGAGGATGGTACAGTAGGAACTGCTCCAAATTCGGAATCGGACAATGTTGGAGCTGTTTCGATGGGGGATGGGTTGGCCATACAGGAAGGTGGTTCCGTGAAAGCAACGGGTAAAATTGCTCAGATACCAGTAAGTGATGCCTATCTGGGTCGTGTTGTGAATGCTTTAGCTCAACCCATTGATGGCAAAGGTCGAATTGCATCTTCTGAATCCAGACTAATCGAATCTCCCGCCCCCGGCATCATTTCGCGGCGCTCCGTCTATGAACCAATGCAAACAGGTCTTATTGCTACCGATTCAACGATTCCTATTGGGCGGGGCCAGCGAGAACTGGTCATTGGAGACAGACAGACTGGTAAGACAGCAGTTGCTACAGATACTATTCCGAATCAGAGGGGTCAGAATGTAATATGTGTTTACGTGGCTATTGGCCAAAAAGCATCTTCCGTGGCTCAGGCAGTTAGTACATTCGAAGAACGAGGCGCAATGGAATATACTATTGTAGTAGCAGAGACCGCAGATTCTTCCGCCACATCGCAATACTTAGCCCCTTATACTGGAGCGGCTCTAGCGGAATACTTCATGTATCGTAAGCAACATACTTTAATCATCCACGACGATCTTTCTAAACAAGCACAGGCTTATCGACAGATGTCTCTCCTACTGAGGAGGCCGCCAGGTAGAGAGGCTTATCCCGGAGACGTTTTCTATCCGCATTCTCGTCTCCTGGAACGAGCAGCCAAATTAAGTTCTCAGCTTGGTGAGGGAAGTATGACTGCTTTGCCTATAGTGGAAACCCAAGCCGGAGATGTTTCGGCTTATACTCCCACCAATGTCATTTCCATTACCGACGGACAAATATTCTTATCGGCAGATCCATTTAATGCCGGAGTTCGACCTGCGATCAACGTGGGTATTTCCGTATCTAGAGTAGGATCCGCAGCTCAAACTAAAGCTATGAAACAGGTGGCCGGGAAACTCAAATTGGAATTAGCTCAATTCGCGGAATCAGAAGCCTTTGCACAATTCGCCTCTGATCTCGATAAAGCTACTCGCAACCAATTGGCGAGGGGTCAGAGATTGCGTGAGTTGCTTAAGCAATCCCAATCAGCGCCCTTGTCGGTAGAAGAACAAGTGGCTACTACTTATGCCGGAGCCAGCGGATGCTTGGATGCATCAGAGATTGGACAAGTTCAAGAATTTCTTGCCCAGTTGCGCGAATATTTGGTAACTAATAAACCCGAGTTTACAGAAATCATACGCTCCACTAAAACGTTTACGGAACGGGCAGAAGCCCTTCTGAAGGAAGCTATTAAGGAGCATACTGAGTCCTCCCTGCCCCAGAAACAGGTATAAACGGATGAACCTATTGCTTTGGGGAATCAAATACGGTACGGGGGCTGAGGATGCGCGGCGGTAACACCAACACGATGAAGAACGAACAGATCCAGAGACAACCGTATAAGCTTTCTTCGACTCTATACCCACAGGTCTACGGCATATGTCGTCTGCGGTGGTTCGGTTGAAGGAGTCGGAGCATGTACTACGAACGAAAGTGGTTCGCGGAATAGCCGTTAAGTTATATCAATCTTTTGATTTGCCTGCCGCGGCGTCGCACCAGAGTCGGCAAGGGCTGACCACCGATGCGTCGGTTCCCAAACATTGGGAGTTTCGGACCGAAATAAGAAATTTGTGATGGCGGATCACGCCCCCCCCTTCCTACGATTAGTCCTTTCACGCGATACGACAGCAGCTACGGTTCTCTTGCGACGCATTTACGTAGTGTAACTAGCCGCCCCCGCGGGATAAACGGAATGAATTGCCAATCTTGTAAGTACCGGCTGATCCGCCGCCAGTACCGGATAGACTGGTCGTATGAAACGACTTACGTTTCTGACGCCGGACCGCACCTTCCGCCGTTATTCAGCAGTAACGACGTCGTAACTGCTTCCGATTGTTCGTTCCGCGGCGGGGCGGAAATCGTTATTACTACTTCGCCGGGCCGGTGCGACGAGAAAAGGGGTCGCCCCGGCGGCAGGGGTGCTCTGCACGGCGGGATGATGACCTACTTCCGGGAATCCGGAATGGCGGCCAGCGCGATTGCTTCGACTTCAGTTAGCGAATGCGGAATCAATGTGATTATTTCCACTTCCACGTTTGGAAAGTACGATTCGTCCGAACTATCATGAATTGCCCTTCCGGGCTGCTAGCGAAGCAATCACTAACGGGCCCGACGCAACGATCGGAACTGAAATGGTAAGCTGCGCAATAACCTCCGAACCCGTTTCCGAATCCCTCCCTCATCCTAGAACAAGGATCGGTATGAAGTAATGGTCTGTACCAAAAGGGAATAGTAATGATCCATCATTTTTCGTTCCCTAGCCGGCGGTGCCCCAACAATTAGTGTCTGGGGGTGAAATGAGCGATAAAGCGACTCGCTAGGGGAGGGGGGTTGGTCACGTAGCGGCGGTACAATCTGTCTCTCACTTGAGTTGGGAAAGTTCTTGATCGGGAGCCGCCCGCGGCTAGTACAATAGTAGCAGCGAAAAAGTAGGACTCTGTTGAATCGATTTGCCTTTTCCGCAGCGGGACGTAGGCCCGCGGAAAATAGGCTAACGCGATTCAGATGCATCGTCGCGACGGCTCGAAGAGACGGCGAGCGAGATGGCACCGATATTGATCGTTCGGATGAGAAATCTATATTCCAGCTATCGCGGCCCCTGCTCGTAAAAAGCTTCCCAGCTTGCCCCGTCGTGTACAGATTTGTATCAATCGAAATGTGACTCATTCTATGCGTCGCCTGTGCGGAAAGCTGCCAATGTCCGACGAGACGAACGATGGGTCGAATAAAGGGTAAACTCATCGGCCTTCATACGTGATAGATGATGCGGGTGCTACCGTGCCCCGAATCAATCACTCTGACTCATGCGTGGTTGTAGCAGCTACTGCTGTCGGAGCGCCCGGATCCTGGAGGTAATTAACGCAAACGCCGATGACTATGGTACTGCGATACGCCTTTAGCGGCCCGGGGAAAATTGCCAAGCGGACTCGAGCGGCTGATTCCTAATTTGTTGCATCGCCCGACGCAATGACTTGAGTCGGCGAGGATTCGAATTATCCGTCTCTTCGGGAGGACCAGCCGGGTGCGCATACTCTAGGCATCAATAGGCCTCTTGATTATTTTTCCCTATCCGACCAATTCCCAATCACCTCATTCCTTCCGCCCAGGATTACGCCCAGGATTACGGCCAGGATCGTTTGGTAGGGATCCGGGGACAAGAGGAGAAACAAAAGAAATAACCGCCGTGTGGACGAGCAACTTTGGAGTAAACGTGACGTAATCTCCGGGATCGTGACCGATAGGGGTAGAATGGGGTGAATGATCAATCTCTGACTGAATATTCCGATTAATTAATCGCTGAATCCCCACCAAGTCATGTGGGAAAGAGCCCCCCGTCGCCTCCGCGGAACGAACGGAATGAGTTCAAACTGCAAAGATTATTGCTCGAGGGCAATCATTTTCGGTACGCAGTTATGTGCGACGCGTGACGAATTAGACGGGAAAG
>PUQB01000072.1:688021-711250 GCA_003024785.1 Selaginella tamariscina
AACGCCAGGTTCCCGACGTGCGCGACGGATAAGGTATTATGGCAAGTGGAGTGGCTGCGGGGTAGAATGAAAGGGGAATGGAGAAAAAGAATCTTCCTCACGAAACCAGCTCATCGGGTGCACGCGGGCCCCGCCCATATCGGAACCCCTCGAATAGCCAGCTCCTCCAAAAACGCACACGCTACTACGCATGCCCCTTTGGGAGATGACTATTCCAATGTGATGCGCCCCGCGCTAGAAAGGGATAGAGATTTCACCCCTGTGACCGCCAGCACGGTAGATCGCCGTGTGCTGGCACGCGGGTCCCAAGAGGAAGTTGTCGAGAATACTACCCAAAAGGGTAAGGAAGAACGTCCCGATTCAATTACACCAACACCCACCTGTACCTCCAGCATCCAGGAGGATCTGCAACACTTTGTGCGTGGAGCATCTATCACTTCCGATTCCGACGCGATTCCTGCGGATGTGAACCATTATCGGGTAGATGAATCTCAGGCAGCAGATGGTACTTCGGAACAAGCGATTCGGCATCATCCAAATAAGGCTCGTAGGCAGGGAACTTTAGGCCGATCCCCCGTCAATGTACCCTCTGCAAATACTATTGGTACCCGGGTTCCCACAATCAACACGATTGCCGTGAATGGAAACGCTCGTTACGGGGTATAGGCATCGGGATCAACCAAATAGTTCCCGAGGGAGCACTTATAGGAAATCCCCACAATCCACCGAAAGCTCGGTTTAACCCCGTACCTCACCGGGAAGTGGGTCTAATGGCAGCAGTTTATTCGGATGAAGAATTTGGGACGCCCTGCATATCCACGACTCCCGCGGGGATCGTGGAGACAGCTGAATGGATACGACAGACGCAGGAGCGCGTTGGTAAACGGTCTCCCGCCTCCCTCGAAGAAAAAGTCGATCACGAACTTTATATCGATCAACAAACCGGATCTGTCTCCCAAGCTGCTCGGTCCCCAAGATCCATCGATCGCCAGAACTCGGTGGGAAAAAGGGCAGTGGTTTTTGGCGATGCAACCCATGCCACTGCAACGACCAAGGTACCTTCCAGAGAAATGGGGATTCGCGTATGCCGCGCGGGCACCTATTGTAAACATGATGCAGAATGGTCTAACGAACAGGTCCGAGGCTTTTGCGACGAAATACCTGTCACGGATGATCATACTGAAGTGGGAGATACGATCGGCGTGGAACCACCCGCCATATCTGGTACTCAAATGGAACGTCATGTAGGTAAACGCCTTGATATCCCCCGCGGAGTTACTCCTTCACCGGCCCACATCCAAAATTTCCCATCGGGATATCGACCTTTCCCGGGTTACGAAGGTACTAATCAAATAGCCGACTCGGTTTACAACCCTCACACCCTTGGCACGGAAGACCATCTCCCGGATATCTTCGGTGGTCATGATATCGAGGGAGTTACCGAATCGTTGCCGACGGAGCAAGATTCGCCGATTCGGAATCCCGAGAGTCAATTAAAACCGAGTCAAATTCCTAGATCTGTCAGAGGCAAAACCAAGGTAAAGACCGAAGAGTCCGCGAGAAGGAACGGGATTACGCACATTACTATCGAAGTAATGTACGCAGCCAGAGAAATTTTAGGTACTCGAAGCGCGAGAAATACCAACGTCGGCTGAAGCCCGTTATCCAATGCCGTGCCTAGCTCTCCAATGGCTATCGTACGGTGCGGAAGTATTTGTGCCACAAATTCTAGCCGGCGTCCCCCGCCCCCTTTTGCTTAATGCATTCCCGCCCGCGCGGAAGAACCGTCGTCTGCGCGAGTCACAGCAGACGGACCGACGATGATAAGGCGACAGGCTTGTTTCGTACAGGCGGGGTATGTTGCGTCGGCGCGGAGAGCAACATGCGATCCAGCAACGATGACGCAAAACATATTTTGCATTCTACCAGAGCACGCGCCCCTACCACCTGCAAAACCGATACCGGGCATTTCTTTCGCATCGAAACAAAGCTCATTGGTCGAATCATCATGATGTTGAATCTTTCGCAATTCATTCCAGATCCGCCAGGGGGTGGCTTCAAACAGTTTTGGCTTTACGTAAGGTTGGTACCGATTCGGCGAACCGGGGGCACGGCGGGGAGCTGCGGTGGCATACGATTGGTCTCGTTCGTCAGTCTGCACCCCCTGGATTCAACGGCCTTTCCGCTTGGCCGCCATCATCGTGAGATACAAGAAGGGAGGAGTGAGATAGTTGCTATGGACCGCGCTCCTCGGGGAGACGAACCCCCGTTGTCGCGCATGATATAGGATAAAGCGCAGAACCGAAACGATCGGGATAAGTCCGAGACCGGTTGTGGGCGGTGGAGGAAGAAGGCTCCTCTCGATGCTGCGGAGTAGTGACTGACTGACTGACTGACTGACTGACCGATACGGCGGATGAGGGGAATTCGAAATAGCTATATAAGTGGCGAGGGAAGCGATTCGTAGTCCCCGGGCGGGAATCCGCCACGTAAGAATACAAGCCGACTCCCCAAGGGCTGAGCTGCTAACGCACCACCGGCGCGCCGACCGACTGCTGCCGCCCGCCGTGCTCCGAGGGAGATGATGGTCCTATCCAATAATACATTAGAGATTACGCATCCGGGAATCCCGTAACCAGACGTGCCGCCGGTTACGCATGAAGGGGATAATCGATTACTTACTGAATCATCGCCATTAAAGCCCAACCCATCAATCGAACCGGATCGGTCGGCGGAGGGTGGTTTCCGAGGAGGGGTGGGAGCGAGGCCGGGAAGGGCCACGGGATGATTAGCACCAGGCGCCTACTAACCTCAATGCGCGATGTTGGTTCTCGCCCCCTCCCGACCTCGTTAGGCGGGAAATAATTATCCATCTAATCCCCACGGATTGGAAATCACTTATTATCCTGAGGGGTTACTCGCGTAACGAAGGGGATTGAAGCTTGGACCACTAGGAAGATGCGGATTAAGAATATTCGGTGGCAGCAACACTCTTTGCACTCACCTCTTCTCCGTGACGATACCTATACAATCGCATTTCTGGATCGGTCTTCCGCCGACGGCAGTAAGCTCGATTCGAAGCGGCAAGGCTTCGAGGGTCCAAATAAAAAGCGTTCTAGTTCCGCGACCACGAAGCGACTGATTAGCAGTGTACGCGGACGATATTCAAGCACTTTTTGCTGCGCAGACAGCGGCAGGGCGGGGGTTGTAGAAAGCGGTCTTCGCGCGATCGTGTGAATATATCTCTGGAACCGGCGAAGGGCCCTCTCATTACGGTTTTGCGACTGCATCGCCTAGCGACGGCGAAGCCTCCCCTATCAACGCGTCAATTGAATATTTTTCGATCCATCTATTCTGCGTTCACTCTGATGGAAGACGACTCGCCGCGTTGCCATTGTTCCTTGGACACTGCTGAACCATCCCGCTTCTCTCATCACCCCGAAACCCTTATCAGAACCCCGCGCCGCCGAATCCAGGATGCCCCTTTATCGTACTTACCACGAGTCACCCTCCACGGGTATCCAGATTTGGGTGCCCCGAAGGATGCTGTTGCTGGCTGTTCCCCGGTTACGACGAGCGGATCCGTTGTATCTCTGCGGAACCACTGTACGTATGAATTCGGGCGCCGTTCCGTTCGCGCATACGAGCAGGCTCTGCCACGCGGGAAAGTGTCCCCCCGAACTCGCGCACTCGATAAAACCCGATTTACTCGAAGAGTGATCGGGCGTATTGCGACAAAGCTATCCCGCGTTATGAAGTTGCCGTCGCGGGTTGTTACCCTGCTAGGGGAGATCCTTTCCTCCAGGGAGCTCCCTATTCGTTACGCGAGAGGCATAAATCGTTTCATAATAGCCTTGGAGGCTGCGACCCCGGTTGATAAACGGAGGCACCACTATCCGAGGTTCCGGCGATACCATACTCGCGGGGCGGCCGCCCACCCTGCCGGCACGGATCGATCGTTCAGAGATTGTTTTGCTTTCCCGTGTTCCGTCTCGGGTACTCGACT
The DNA here is from genome assembly GCA_003024785.1 of Selaginella tamariscina. NCBI lineage: Eukaryota > Viridiplantae > Streptophyta > Lycopodiopsida > Selaginellales > Selaginellaceae > Selaginella > Selaginella tamariscina. The sequence goes on from PUQB01000072.1 coordinate 692,028, forward strand.
CGGGATAAGAAAAGTTCGGGCCAGAATGACGGGTAACCCCTCTCCCACGGGCGCCCCGCCAAGGGCTCTCTCGCCGTGGCTCCGACAACAACTTATTTGATTGGATTACCCGCCAGAGATATATCTCGCGGTATCTCGGGACGTCCTAAAAGAAGCGAATCGGCCCGCCCGGCCACCCCCTCGGGGATGATGACGTACTGAATCGGTTCCACCGGGTTCCCGCAAGCATACATTATTGCGGTGGGCACTCCGACAAGAGAAATGGTTTATATCGAGTGCGACACATATTCCAATTTCCGTGCGCAAAAACCTCGGCCCGTAAATATAGAAATACGATACGTATTATGCGGGACGAATACAGTTCGGGAATATTCCGTATATTCCCCCTTTCCGAGGGGCGGGCCTCGTCCTCTACTAGAGTTCGTTGCCGGGAGAGGACGAATCGGTACTCGGACGCCATTCGGGTTGATTGTTTCGTAAATCATTCACAGAGAAAACCCGCTCCGAACTAGTTTGGCTTAAGGAACGCGACCGGCAGGACCGCTCGATGGTAGTAATAGTAATAAGACCATCAGGGGGGCACAGGGGTCGGTGGAATACAACCAGGTGAACGATGTTCGAGTAGTATGCAAGGCGTAACGGGCGCGGTTCGAGGAGAGGGGTTTCCTGAAAGGCGAAGAACCTGCAAGCTGGCTGGCGGGTCGAGTTCCGGGTTCGAGCCCACCATCTGAACGACCCATTGACAAGTATACCTGCCCGGGGCCCGATCCGCGTCAACTAGATACGTTTCTACGAACGAGGCAAATGAAACCGAATTATGCAGGAGTCGCGGCGGTGCCTGCTACGGCAGTGCCAGTAATCCAACGATTCTCTATTTCTCCGCCAACCGAATCTATACCGGCCCCAAGTGCTGCCTACCTATTTATGTGGTGATGGTACTCGCTCCTAATGTTATTCAAGCAAGGACGTCATCCCGGCCGGGTTGACGGAGGGATGGTAATCATGTAATAATATCAATTAACAGGTCTCCGTGCCTGGGCAACAATCAATTATCCTACCAACCGAGTTCCACCATGACCGCAACTTTAGAGAGACGCGAAAACGCAAGCCTGTGGGGTCGCTTCTGCGATTGGATTACTAGCACCGAAAATCGCCTTTATATCGGGTGGTTCGGTGTACTTATGATCCCGACCTTACTAACTGCAACCTCCGTATTTATTATCGCTTTCATTGCAGCCCCGCCAGTAGATATTGACGGTATTCGCGAGCCCGTCTCTGGTTCTCTTTTGTACGGAAACAATATAATTTCCGGTGCCATCATTCCTACCTCCGCCGCTATTGGTTTGCACTTCTATCCCATTTGGGAAGCGGCTTCTATTGACGAATGGCTATACAATGGCGGTCCTTACGAGTTAATCGTTCTTCACTTCCTTCTCGGCGTGGCTTGCTACATGGGTCGCGAGTGGGAACTTAGCTTCCGACTGGGTATGCGCCCCTGGATCGCTGTTGCATACTCCGCCCCCGTTGCAGCCGCCACCGCTGTTTTCCTGATTTACCCAATCGGTCAAGGGAAGCTTCTCCGACGGCATGCCTTTAGAATCTCTGGCACCTTCAACTTCATGATCTGTTCCAAGCCGAACACACATCCTTAGCATCCTTCCATATGTTGGGTGGGCTGGCGTATTGCGGTCTGTTCAGTCAGCATGGTTCCTTGGTAACTTCTAGCCTGATCCGGGAAACCACTGAAAATGAATCCGCCAATGCGGGTTACAGATTCGGCAGGAAGAAGAACATATAACATTTAGCTGCTCACGGTTACTTCGGTCGATGATTTTCCAATATGCCAGCTTCAACAATTCCCGCTCCCTACACTTCTTCTTGCCGCTTGGCCAGTAGTGGTATCTGGTTTACTGCTTAGGCATCAGCACAATGCTTTCAATCTGAACGGTTTCAACTTCAATCAGTCTGTGGTTGAAAGGTCATGTCATCAACACATGGGCTGACATCATCAACCGCGCCAACCTCGGTATGGAAGTTATGCATGAACGTAACGCTCACAACTTCCCTCTAGATCTGGCAGCTTCCGTCGAAGCTTCCTCTCTAAACAGCTGACTAGCATCGTGTTGATGAAGCGTCAGTAGTCGCCACCAGTGCAAGAATTTCATTATTCCCATCCTAGTACTCCGAGTCGTGATTGGGACCGGGTAATGGATGATGGATGGGCCACCCCGGAAGGACGACGGCCCGTGTCGTGTTTCTCCGGGGGCTGATCCGCTCGGGACGAATAGAAGTAGGAGCTGGCGCGGAAATGGGTAGCGAGTGGGGAGAAGGGGCGGACGTAGCCAAGCGGATCAAGGCAGTGGACTGTGGATCCACCATGCGCGGGTTCAATTCCCGTCGTTCGCCTCCAAGGAAAGTATGGGCGCGGAGGAGAGTCGCAGCTGGGGAAGAGGCGTGTTCCTCCGCGCACGATAACCAACAGATATTTCACGAACTATTACTCCTATCGATAATCCCATCTCAGCCGATGCCCCTGTCTGCGTCATCGCTATTATGATGCAATGCACAGTATTTACTCAATCACTCTTTCACGGACAACGATCATCCATCGGAGCTGCTGAGGCGAAACGAGGGGCAAACGAACATTGTCGAAGTTTTTTGGTGGACCGTATTTCGGGGTCGTTGATTGCGCCCCCTTCGATCGCAAGGAATACCTCTCGGATTCCTTGTTGCATCAATTCCTTGTACTGAACGGTTCGATATCACTTCTTGCCCCAGTTCTCGGGGGGCTGCGCCGACGGCGGTACGAGACAGAGAAGGCGCAAAGCCCATCCGTTGGTGCCGGAAACGGAGAGGGCTCATACCGTTTGCCCGAGCCGCTGCAACGAGTACGAGCAGAGGACAACGCACGGCGGACGACTCTTAGGCTCTCCAGCGGAGGATATACTAACGGACGAACCAAGCCCGCCGCGGGACACTACCCCCGTGTCGCAATCGGGTCCGCGCATAGTCTCATCAGAAGCAGCAAAACAAGCCAAAGCGTGCCCTCCCTTAGACGCTTAGGGAGATACTTCGGGCGAGCAAACGACGGTTACAGGGTATTCGATGTATGGGCCACGAGGAGGTCTCGGAATGTCTGTTCCGGGTCATCCGGTTACTCATGTGCCAAGCCTCATACTGGCCCGAAGAACGAAGTTTCTGAACAAGAATTATATCTTTTCACGAAATATAGTATTTGTCGTCCCCCGGTTGGCCCCGCGCGCGGTCCGCGGAGACGCAACAATTGTTCAGCCGAGGAATCTCGGTCTCGGGCAGTATCGGATCAACCGATCCCATTGTTGGGAAGGTCGCCCCACAATCATCGGTTCATGCCACAATTGCACGGCGCAGCAAGAGATGTTCCGAATAAGACATGCTGCATTCCGATATCAATATTCAGCAACCAGAATCGGCTGGACGCTGGATATTTGTCTATTCCATTGCGCATCCTGCCAAGCGCGGATCTTCTTACTTGCGTCGGGGATAGCAAAAAACGTCTACCCGTCGGAATCGTTTGGGAAGGGTCTTGGGGTAGGGCCGATTTCCATAATTCCCGTGTGACGGGTAATGGAATCGGTATTGCAACGAATCGGCGTAGGTTCGGTCAATCCGGCATTCATGGGATACTACGCTCCAACTCCTGTGGGTCAGTGGCCGTGTTACCGCGCCTGGGTAGGAAACCATTCCGTCATCTGGAGAATCAAATCCGGAGGGCGCTTCGTCGGTGGAAGGGGAATGCGGTTTTCCGCAACGCGGCGAACCAGCATCCATTGAGTTATCGGAGGACTGGCGAGACAAATTGGTCGAGTGATCATCAATCTGGCGGGGCAATAGAAAGAAACGCATGGATCCTCATCTAAATGTGTATGAGTGTCCCAACCGCATAGGGGAGTCGGGCGTACCCACGAGGCATTCTGCTACGTCTGAGCGTAGTTCTTCGATGACGACGTTGTACGATCGAGCAAGATCCACCTCGGGCTGGGACACGATCGGGCGGCGGTCTAGCACGAGATGCGTCGATTTATCCTTCATTTGTAACAGGCTCGATTTCGCGATCCGCGGGTTCGCGGGCGATTCCTCGCCCGGCCGCCCGACCAATACTATGATTGTCCATCCGGAAACAAATTGTGGCACTTCGGGTCGAAAACCGTCCCGATCCGACGGAGCCTTGCCCCCGGGCAACGGCGAGACGGGCGGCGTTGATAGATCATTCACGACGAATCCGTCCGGGACCCGGAACAAACCCGGCGCCGGGTGCGTGGGGCAATCAGGCGGTACGGTGGATCCCGCGATGCTCAAGCAATATAACCGCCTCGGCCCGAGAAAACAAATTGATATGGGATTGCCGGCGGCTCGTCGCGAACGCGGGGCAAACGCGCCGCTCTCGGGATCCTCCTCATATCATCTGCATCCGTTGGGTTGCAGTATGCGGGAGCCGTCTTATAAGCGTAATCGCATGATGGGGGTCCCTGGGAGTAATACCACATATATACAAATTCGAAACCTTCCGCCCATGCGTGCCCTTTCTCTGATCCCCCTCGGTAAGTGGCACCTCACGTTTTCGGAGAAAGAGGTGGCCTCGGCCATTCCATCGCGAGTATCTGATTACATTCCGTGCCCAAATCATTCACAGGGTTGCGACGGACCGTCCGCCACTGCTCGTTATGTACGTGAATCGTTCCATCCCTTCCCAGCCCGCCGGACCGCCGACTCACCATTATCATGCGGAAGAACCAAGGTGGGCCTCACTAGAAACTCGTCTATCACGAAACCCTTTCGGAGAAGACGGGTGCGCGGCCTAGGCGAAGTCACCTCTTATTGCTGGTTCCATGCCTGCACCAGCAGGATTACCACCCCAACGAAAGAAACCGGGTGTCACGAAGACTTTGTCGGGGGCAGGAAGGGTGCCAGCTCCCTGGATTCCGTAAGGGTCCGCCGATCTCGCGCGGACAGAGGGGTAGTTCGGGATAAAGAGGATTCGCTTTACTACCGGCGGATTGGGGAACAACCGCCGGGAAGTTCGGTGGATTTGGCGAGCTTGATCAGACACGGGGGTGGATGAAGGGAGTATTGCTGAATCGGGTTCGTACGGAGATAGAATTAATTTGGAACCTTGTTACCCCACACGTCCGGACGAAGAACCGGTTGAAGGGGCGGAAATTTGTATGACACGCGGGAGGGGTAACGCTTCCGGGGGATGCGGCGAATCGTTTCGGTCATACACACCACTACGGCCCTCGATCCGACGCTGGTGGAAATACCAGCGAGGCGCGATTTCAGAAACATCTGCATCACGGGAAGGCGATGGACGTACCGATACGATACGGGGGCCGCCGGTACCGCCGATCAGCCGTTGCCGCGCGAACCCGCGATTTGGCGGTGGCTATCAAATAGCGATTGCCACAACGACGAATATCTGACCGTGGGTCTGCCCTTCCTCGCTCTCCTAGCTCTTAGAAAGGGCTCGAGCTATATCGATCTCTGGGGACGCTTCGCGTTTGCTCGAGATTTCATAGATGCTACGCGAAGGTACCACCAGTCGAATAGGTCGTCCATGCATCGGCGGGGTATGATGCACCATCCGATCTGGGGGCAAAACGGGTTCTTTCCGTCTCCAACGAATACGAATATCAAGCGCCTTGTCAAGAGTATAGGTTCCGTACGCACCGGGGAAAGTAATGATGAACGGGCGGATGGTAGTAAGAATTTGGATTTCTATCCGACAGCGAAGGCACCCCCGGTCGAGTTTGTGATGGGCAGAAATATCTATCGAAACGAGTTGGGTTTTCTTCGCAATCACAATTCCTTAGAGAACGGTTCTAGTCACCGGACCGCTCGGGAGCAAGGACTTCATTACCCGCGGTATTTGACCGAAGGCCATGATGATAACATTGCTAATCTGCTTCGTCATTCCGATCCTCCAAGGAATTGGGTTTACCTCGCCCCCCGGCAAAGAGTGGCTCCGCTGAATTACGCGCATAGAACACCTCACGTCCGAGTCCAATCGGGATTCTCCCCTTTCAAAGGAGCACCACTAATAGGTTCCGCGGAAACAGGACGATCGTACCTGGTAGATGATCTAGCAGCAGGCTCCGATGCTCGTTCGGTACCGATATCCACGAGCGATCTGTATGGGAACGAACATGATCTCACGGATGACATAAGGATACACGGCATGAAGCTTCTGGCGACGAGTCTGTGCCGATTTATTTCTATCCCAGGGCCGATGAGAAAAATGCCTTCCTGCGTGATACGGATCCGAGACATGCATGAATTGGATTTCAAGGGGGGGGCTCCGCCCACCAACCGGCCGGCACCGAATTAGTACTTCGTTCATTTTCAGTATTATCGGCCGGACTCACGACTCATGTACCAGGTACGATCGTTATTGGTTCGACCCACCTGCCCGGAGGAACGGATCCGTCTCCAATATGTGCGAACCGATCAGATAGATCGATAGACGTTCGAACGCTTAGTACACCGCGACGACAAAAGGAATTTCCTACTCCCCTGCGCAACAAACGCTTTGGCCCGTTATTGGAGGATGATAATTCATCCCGTACCAGTGCCGGGTACATAATTATGTGCTACTACGCGCGAGATTTAGCGGCACCCGCCCACGAAACCTCATTGATCAATATTTCTCGCTCAGCCGCCCGTGGTCATACAATCGAATTGGTTCCGCTTAGACAAATCGTTCCCGATCAAGACGTGTGTACGGATATTGATTTCCGTCGTTCTGATAAATGCGTTTATAGAATCGAAAGGGCCGCTGCGCGAAGCATGGTCGTGGGGATTATCCCAACGGCGGGTTCCCCCTTGTATGGGAGCGGAACGAAGGACCCGTTGAAGAGAAAATTTGATTGTTTATCCGCCAGGCATTTGGAACAACCCTCTATTGCCGAAAACACCGCGCGAGAATTCACTAGACTATCCCGCGTTTCGAGTAACCCGGCTGAACCGGCCCGATGTGACCGGTTGTTCGTAGACCATCGAGGCGATTCAAGCAATTCCGTGAGGTCCATCGAGTACGATTACGCCTCGGCGGCCCGCGGTGCTTCGAGAGATTTTGTTGCAGGATCCCCCACCGGGGGGCCAGAGACACGCAGGGGCGGGTTTGCTGGTGGTACGATAGGATCCACTTCCCGTCGTTCCCAAGTAAGAACCCCGCCCGATACAGCGAACGCAGCTCCACCTGTGTCTGACAAAGAGGGATCTGGAACGACGAATGACGCAACGGCTTGCGCTCCTGCCCCGTTGGGCCCCCGCCCTACCAGCAATGCATCTGATTGGGTACAAATTCCCACGCCTGCCTGGGGAAGGCGGACTCTTACTAACAATCTGTCGCGGATGAACCTGAATTCCGCCTGCATTCCCCGCCATACTCTCTGTCACACCTACGAAAGGATCTTGTTTCAGAGATTATCAGGAATGATCGAGGAAACGGAGTCCCAACCGGAAAGTATGCCATTGAAAGACCGACTCGGGGTTTTAGGGATCTATGGGTCTGCGGTACGCTACCGCACGGGGGGTCGGCTCAACCAGTCGGTGTTATTTACAGGCAAACGATTCGTTTGGGACGGTTCGTCATCGAGGGATTGCATATTCGCATTTTCGTATCAACCGTTCATGGAGCGAGGAGAACTTGTATCGGGCCGGGGAGGATTCTTGGTTTCGGAGCGCAATGCCGTTCTCGGGAACGACATAGGATTCTACGAAGGGGCGGATCAGCAACCTCTTGCTTGGGACGGCACAGGCGAATCGACACCTAATAAAGCGGCCGGTGAATCCACTGCGGTGAAGAAGGGGGACGCTCCCGGGGCCGGCGGTAGCTGGCGCCGAGGCATTGGGATGTTTAGACGTATTGGTAATACCGTGCCCCGATTGGAACATACGCACTTATTTCACCCCGTGTATTTGTACCAAGCTCGGGCTGTTCTTGAACATTCCTCGGATACGTTTGCTCGCTCCGAACCTACCCCGAACCATCAGGAGAGACGGCGCGGGGTAGGTTCGCTCTCTAGTAGCCCCTCCATTCACAGTATTCTTTCCGAGAGCCATCGGTATTTACTGAAAAACACCCATGCAGCCAACAGGGCATCTCTGTATCGAGCGATAGAAGTTTGCTCTAAGAATTGACGAATGGACCTCAGCGAAATGGGTCCAACGCTTCATACGTGTTACATGAAACGAGTCGATATACGTGGTTTCGCCTCTATTGCTCGTTCCGACGGGCAGTCTCGGGTCGGCGGAATAAGGAAAAATGATTCCGCCGATCGGGCCAAGCGAACCCCCGGCCGGGCCCGATAGAAAAGAAACGATTACGCCGCTTGACGGAGGACCCCGGCAATCCTTAAGCTCCCTGCTCCGCGCACTGCTCTGGGGCGGGTACTCGTTTTCGATTGCCGGATGATATGCTTAGACGCGACGTACCAAGCGATTTAGATCAGCGGAATGCTGCGGGTCACCCACAGTAATGATACGCCGATAACAAGCAAGGTTGACTCTATCCCGCTGCTTCCATTACCCGGCGGGTGGTCGCGCGATCCGCACCGGGCCCTGACGGTTTAAGTGAATCGATCGTCGTGATCCTCCTAGGCTTGCGCAAATGCATCCGAAGCTGCATCCGTATGCCCGTCTTGTACCCCGAGGGTACGGAAGCGACGGGGCCTAGACAGGCAGGATCATCCAGACGATTCCCCACCATTACTCCGCCCCGGTCCATAATCCCGTTCGTTCCCACTCCCGCCCGGTCGCCCCGGGGCGGGTACTGATCATATGATGTATAGATATACTGCTCGGGCACACGTAACTACGTTTGAGTACTGCCGAATCACGCCAGGCGGAGCCGCTCGAACCATCAGCAGTCGTCTCCCTTCGTATGCGAGCCCCGTCCTGTAACGATATCCAGTATCCACCCCGTCCTCTCCGCAGCACGAAAGGATCTCCATCTTATTATTTAGTAGCACCTCGGCCACTCGCTGGTCCCGGTGGATGATACAACAGGTTCCATTTACCGATGTGGCGACTGCTACAATATGATGTCTCCGAATATTCTACGAACCAATCCGGTATCGTTTCGACCAAACGGGTTGGGTGTAAGGCTCCCGGGGATACAATGACGCACCATCGGGCCATCCGGCCGGTGCTGATTCACGATTACGGGCGACAGACAGTATGGGACTGGCCAGCAGGGACCTTGCTCGGGGTTCTCACACGGCACGTCAGCGGGGGCCGGGATCATCGGCCTTACCGTCAATAGTGGCGGGGTAGTATCCGTACCTCATTCCGATGCAGGACAAAGGCGGACTCTCCAGAGTTGCCAGTTGACTTGTTTCGCAAATCGCGGGATTGACGGGGCTCGAACCCGCAACTTCCGCCTTGACAGGGCGGTACTCTCACCGATTGAACTACAATCCCGCTATACAGTTTACTCACAACACCGACGAATGAAGTGTTCGTGCCGAATCCGTCTGTTATTACTACGGTACTACCGGCATTGCGCCTCCCGGTCGCGGTTCTTCTTACTCTCGCCCCCACAATTGAATACTTATGCGTAATCCCCTGAAGACGCGACCGGGAACGACCCCCGCTTTCATTGACGATTGCCCGCCGAATGGGCGGATCTGGCGGTCTCCCCCATGGTAAGTTACGAGAATTGTAGTTACCTTGCCGCCGCGGACTCATGTGGCCGGGGTCGCTCCACGATGGTAGGCGGCATATACTTCGCTTATACCTAGCACCGTTACTGTATTCTTGCTCGGAGGAAAGACGGAACGGCGGGGTTCGCGTTGTTGGGCCGGGCTGGATTCGAACCAGCGTAGGCATTGCCAGCGGATTTACAATCCGTCCCCATTAACCACTCGAGCACCGACCCGGCGTAGCAACAACGGGAAATGGAAAACGACCCGGCGGGGTCGCTGTTGGATGATCGAGTATGGGCAGGAGTGGGTGTGTATGAAACAAGGATTTAATAGATCGGTAAACGACGATGCCGCCCACAGCTGATGAGGATTTTTTGATACCCCCAGGGGAATTTGAATCCCCGTCGCCTCCTTGAAAGAGAGGTGTCCTAGGCCACTAGACGATGAGGGCCTTATTTCTATCTTAATATTACTTGATTCGCCGCCTCCGTGTCAATACATACTACCTCTCGCGGCCATCTAGTTTAGCTTGATCACCCATCTGTCGTATGTAGGTCCGGCGGAACCCCTCCACCAATGAATCGATCGGGGCAATCGCTTTAGTGGAAGATGGATTGTTGGAGGATGGGTTGAAGCCGCCCTCGCCCTCCGTTTCCATTAGTACTACGACACCTCAGGTTTACTCCTTAATTCGTGCCAATCAAACGGCGGTCGACTCCCCCCCTCGTACAGCCGATTATGCGATGGTGTCACGAATTAATAGTAATCGAAGTACCTAGTCAGGAGGAGGGCTTATCCGCCTAGCCGCGCGGCAATGCCCGCCGAGTATTGAGTATGCAGCTTTTTCGCGCCGAGAACATTTCATTATCAGTCAAACGAACCGTTTGTCGCTCCGTAAAAACTAATATCTATCTGCCTGCCGAGAAGCCGGGTTCGAGTCACTGGGGTCGCCGTGCCACACCCCTCTGCCGGGCCGGCTGGAAAGAATATTGTTTCTAGCTCCGGCGGTAATTGCCGGTAGTAATTGGAGGCAGACAAATGCTTTCCTAGCCGATTCGACCCGTCGTCGGTCGTACGGCAAGCATGGAATAGCCGTCGTGCTGCCAAATTGAGACGGGATTCGGTAACTAGTTCAAGCGGTGGCGGGGGCTAACTAGGAATGGCGGTGAAAACATAAGGTCTACTACTTATTCATTTACGGCCATCGGCAGAGGCGTGGGTTGCACAACAGGGGTTGCCGGCAGCCGCATATTATTGACTTGCGTGGCAGCACCGCGCGCATCATATTTGTCATGATACTTATCGTGTAATTGCGCCACGGAGCGCGTGACGCGGAAGCCGCGAAGCTAAATCAGGTAGGCACGCCGCTTGTTGGGAGGGTTGACACCTCTGTCGCTTGGCGACCAAACTGGATTTGTACCTGCTGCCCCTCGTTCCGCAGTGCTTCCGAAAAAGCCCCCCATCGCGCGCGGCTCGGCGATGAAGTAAGACTGTGCGGCGTGGCGGGTCGGGGATGGTTTATCGATCCGAATTCGATTAATAAAAGTGTCCGGCCCCGCGGTAACCGTAGTAGTGTTTGCAGCACTGTTGTCATGCGGTAGAACAACTACTTACCCCCCCCCCCCGAGACCGCTCCGTAGGGTCGGGACAAAGGAATTGTGGGATAGGGTATCCCGCGGGACCGTGGAAGTGCCCTTCCTTGGGACACTAAACGCGGAATTGGGGGTGCTGCGATAGGAGGTGGCTGGCGGATCCCCCTCTTTCTTCCTTGTAGCGGCCTAACCGTCAGCATTCGTTATCTCGCGGCGTCGGATGCCGCAGCATAGGCGTAGTGAGAGTAGGGCGGGACTGATCATTCATTACCCGACCCGAGGCAATCGAGGAAATTCGGGTTGAGGCGGCGCATTGGTAACCCAATCGAATTTGAAGGTCGCTATTTCGTTACGAAACGAGATGTCGCCCGCAAAGCGACCGATCCCATATCTACCTGCCATGCTACAAATTATACAGCGATTCGGCGCTTCGGGCGGCCCCGCTCCCGGGGTGGGTGTAGGAAGTAATGAATTTTACGGTAATAGTGGACCCAAGTCGCTACAACGTGTATGGGCCGACTATTCTAATATGTAGGAAGTGCATGTAGGTCACGCCGAGCCTGGAATGGAAAATGATGATACTTCTCGGCGGCACGGGCGCGAGACGTTAAATTTCACTGGTTTATATGATCGATGGTACCGTGGAAGATTTGGAGTGAGTTATGGATCGAATACTTGTATTTTACCCCCACTCGCAGCGGCGGATCATACAGGGAGGTGGTGTATTAAGCCGATCCGCGGGAATCTCCCCACCCTACCAACGACCGCCGAATGAACCAGCCCCCCCGGCAGCCACAGGCACGAGCGGATTCGCCCCGGAAGTGTAGATGAAGGCCATCTTTGTTGTTTGGGCTCGTGGGCGCCGGTGCGAATGCGACCCCCCCGTCTAATCGTTGATCCCGTATCGGGCAATCTCAGTATCGCCGGGCCGAGGGGACGCGGGGGATTCGGGAGGAAAGAGAAGTTTACCCGCTCCCTGAGGGGTTACCGTCGAATCCAACGAACGGGGACCGACGAGACGACCGGGTGTTAACCGGATCCTTGAAACGTTTTTCCGGCAGAAAGAGCGGGACGAGCTTGATTGGTATCAGCATCGGGAAACTGTGGATTCGCCTCGACGAATGAAAAGAGGAGATATGATGTTATGGGATGCTATCACTCACCCGTCGGGCATTGCATGTATTCCGCGTCAGTGACGGATGGGGAAGAATGAATCCTGGAAATTCGAGTGATTATGGTTCGGGGGAGGGGTATTCGCAAGTGGGCGTAAATCCAGGCTGATGATTGATTCTTCAGTCTTTGCGGGATGAGGAGGTGCCCGGTAACGGGCGGTTGGAGTGGCTGAATAGGAGAACTATCATGACCATGGTCGTCGGGGGGTTCTCCGGAGGATCGACAAGCTTTTCTGATAACATGGATGACTGGCCAAGGAGAGACCGTTCCGCATTCGTGGGTCGGTCTGGTCTATCGCTTCTTCCTCGTGCTTATTCCCCTCCCGGCGGTTGGTCCACGGGTACAACTTTCGTTACTTCACGGTATACTCACGGATTGGCTAGTCCCTATTTGGAGGGTTGCAACTTCCTCACTGTCGCCGTATCCACCCCTGCCAATAGCCTGGCGCATCCCTTGCTTTTGCTGCGGGGTCCCGAAGCGCAGGGAGATTTCACCCGTTGGTGCCAATTGGGTGGCTTATGGACCTTTGTCGCACTTCATGGTGCTTTTGGCTTGATGGGTTTCATGTTGCGCCAATTCGAACTTGCTCGATCCGTGCAACTGCGCCCGTATAACGCAATCGCATTTCCCGCTCCCATTGCCGTTTCTGTTCCTGTATTCCCGATTTATCCGTTGGGCCAGTCCGGTTGGTTCTCCGCACCCAGCTTCGGCGTAGCAGCCATCTCCCGATTCATTCTCCTCTCCCAGGGCTTCCATAATTGGACCCCTAACCCCTTCCATATGATGGGAGTTGCCGGAGTATCGGGCGCTGCTCCCTCATGCGCTATTCACGGCGCAACCGTAGAAAATACGTTGTTTGAGGACGGTGACGGCGCAAATACGTTCCGCGCCTTCAATCCAACCCAATCCGAAGAGACTTATTCCATGGTTACTGCTAATCGCTTTCGGTCCCAAATATCCGGTGTTGCCTCTCCTAACAAACGTCGGTTACACTTCTTCATGTTATTTGTACCCGTCACCGGTTCACGGATGAGTGCTACTGGAGTGGTTGGCCCAGCCCCAAATTCGCGGGCATATGACTTCGTTTCCCAAGAGGTACGCGCAGCAGAGGATCCCGAGTTCGAAACTTTTTACACAAAGAATATTCCTTCGAACGAGGGTACTCGCGCTTGGATGGCAGCTCAAGATCAGCCTCATGAAAACCTCGTATTCCCCGAGGAGGTTCTACCCCGCGGAAACGCTCTTTGATGGAACCCTGGCCTTGGGTGGCCGTGACCAAGAAACCACAGGTTCTGCTTGGTGGGCCGGTAACGCCCGACTTATTAACCTGTCCGGTAAATTACTCGGTGCCCACGTAGCTCACGCTGGATTAATCGTGTTTCGGGCCGGAGCAATGAACCTGTTCGAGGTAGCTCACTTTGTACCAGAAAAGCCTATGTACGAACAAGGGTTGATCCTATTGCCGCACCTGGCTACTTCGGGCTGGGGAGTCGGGCCCGGCGGAGAAGCCGTGGATGTTTCGCCGTATCTTGCATCCGGAGCACTTCACTTAATATCCTCCGCGGTTCCGGGTTTCGGAGGTATTTATCATTCGCTTATCGGACCCGAAACTTTGGAGGAATCCTTTCCTTTCTCCGGTTACGCGTGGAGAGATAGAAACAAAATGACCACTATTTCGGGTATTCACCTAATCCTGCTAGGTGCTGGTGCCCTTTTACTAGTGTCCAAAGCTTTGTATTTTGGAGGTGTATATGATACCTGGGCCCCCGGCGGTGGGGATGTGAGGGAAATCACGAATATTACGGCAAGTCCGAGTGTCATATTCGGTTATTTACTCAAATCGCCCTTCGGCGGAGAGGGGTGGATCGTTAGTGTAGACAATCTGGAGGACGTAATCGGAGGGCATTTATGGGTGGGTTTCATTCGTATATTTGGCGGAACCTTTCATATTCTGACCAAACCATTTGCATGGGCTCGCCGCGCCTTTGTATGGTCTGGGGAAGCTTACTTGTCTCATAGCTTAGGGGCTCTTCCTGTTTCTGGCTTCACTGCTTGCTGCTCCGTCTGGTTCAATAATACGGTTTACCCCAGCGAATCCTATGGTCCCACTGGTCCAGAAGCCTCTCAAGCCCAGGCCTTCACCTTCCTGGTTAGGGACCAACGCCTTGGAGCCAACGCGGGTTCCGCCCAAGGACCCACTGGTTTAGGCAAATACCTCATGCGCTCTCCCACCGGGAGATCATTTTCGGAGGGGAAACAATGCGTTTCTGGGATCTCCGCGCTCCGTGGCTGGAACCCTTACGGGGTCCCAACGGCTTGGATTTAAGTAAATTGAAGAAAGACATACAGCCGTGGCAGGAACGGCGCTCAGCGGAATACATGACCCATGCTCCTTTGGGTTCCTTGAATTCCGTAGGTGGAGTAGCTACTGAAACCAATGCAGTAAACTACGTCTCTCCTCGAAGCTGGTTAGCCACCTCCCATTTTGTATCGGGATTCTTCTTCTTCGTGGGTCACTTGTGGCATGCAGGAAGAGCCCGCGCGGCTGCAGCTGGATCCGAGAGGGGGATCGATCGTGATTCCGAACCCGTTCTTTCCATGACGCCCCTGGATCGAGCAAAAAAGTATCATCGTACTGGCGGGGGTATACGTAAGCTAAAATAACGCAAGTTCCGGCGTTTGAAGGGGCGGCTGCCCGCTCGCATGGCAGCTCGCTCGGATCCGCCGCGGCCCACCCGCCTTTTTGTCCATTAGCAATAAGCGATCCGGCGGATTTCGGGGGGTACGACTCGATCGGCGGAAGTAGCAGTAATCGAGCCATTAATACCATAGACTCCCGTCAACCCCCCCTCGCTCCTCAGTAGTGCCGCGGATCGCGTTCTACGGACGAGGGAAGATTCAACGGGCGGTTCCCGGTGGTAACAGCAGGAAGCCAGTATCGGCCGCCTCCCGACGAGCAGAACCGACAGAACCACGAATTGCTTGTTCCCTCCAAGGAATAAGCCATTCTACCAAATTCCCGGCGGGGGGTCGATTCCGGCTGCTGATGTAGCCGGACCGGGGGTCGAGCCTTTACGGAAATGAGTATTATGATGAGCGAGTAATAATGATTCCCTTTGATGCATCAGGCCCTGCCGGATGACCGAACGATCCAACGCAGCTAAGATCCTTTCCATTCGCTTGAAGACCGGAGAATCATAACTACGACCATTGCCCTTCAGTCGGCTGTGTCTGCATTAATCGCAACCTCATTCATCCTGGTTATTGGTGTTCCTGTGGTGCCCGCCTCCCCTGACGGTTGGTCAGGTGGCAGAAACGTCGTATTCTCGGGTGCTACTTCGTGGATTGGCCCAGTCTCCTTGGTAGGTATCCTTAATTCCTCCGTATACTGAATCCTCGGGACGTCTATTTAAACCAAACTACCCGGGCGTCTTCGAGGACCAGAGGGCGCAGGTTGTGCGTATACGTATAGTTGCTTACGATCAGTCGGTGACTATATTGCAAATTGTTGTACGGGTGGGAGCGGTGAGTAGGCACACAGGTATGTATGGGTTGACGACAATCGAATCTCCCCCCCCCGCCGGGCCGGGCGAAACGCGTGCGTGTTCCCACTTATCCTTTCAGCAGGTTGCGCCGAAGCAATATGATTTAGAGCCGGTTCTTCTGCGACCGCCGGTCCCGGAGCAGCACGGGCGAACAGATCAACCGGGTCAATCACCTACGCCGAATCTTGGTACCTTCCGTTCTCGGCTGCGGGGTCGGCGGAGACGGGATTCGAACCCGTGGTCCCAAAACGACAAGCCTTGCGGGCCGATAAGCTGCTCCGCCCTATGGGATCCATGAAATGTACTAATAAAAATCATTTCTGTTTGATGATTGCATTTGATACACGAGCACGATCCGTTGAACGAGTAACATATGGCAGGACTCGCCGCTTCAGGGCGAGGTACTTCTCGCCGGTCGCACCCGGCGGACCCGACTCCTCGGCCTATTCACCAGCTGGACCTGACCAGTCCGGGCAATAAACATGCATGGGCCATCTCACGAAGTACATGCCTGGAAGGACCGAAATAGCGGTAATTCGCCCTGGATCTCCCAGTTAAAAAGCAACGCCGATGCAGGCGCGTGGGTGCGCTGTTGCGCGGTAAAGACTGTAATTCCTTATGAATTTCCCATTTCCCGTCCAGGGACAAAGCTTCGCCCATTCCTGCCTTTAGGGATCGACGGATCGAGCGGTATCTTTTCTCCAATTCTTGCTTCCCCCTTTCCCTTTGGACGACACCCTTCCTCGCCATAATACGCCTAATGACAATAGAGATACCATTTCTATACCGAGGTTTGGCATAAAAAGGTAACGGAATTCCATGTAGATTCGTTTCATTCGTCACTATCTCCGCCTGAACCGGGGGAAGGTGCTTCCCTCCCAGCCAGCCGCTTTTCATACACCACCGGCCCACCGCTTCCTTGAATAGAATTAGATCGATAGGTGGCGGATTCCGTCGGACTAGATACCCACCAGCAGGTCCCGACCCGCGGGCGGGGCAGGTAAGTTGATTGTTTGATAAATTTGATAATGGTCCCACCAGAAGCTCGACAATGATGGATTATTACCCAAACCTGCCCGCCGTGGAAGCGATTGGAGAGGCTGCATAAGTAAATATATAACCTACGGAAGAATGAGCCGATCCAACCAATCGTGCTTGTACAATAGGAAGGGCTACCGGCTTATCCCTCCAACGTACCAAATTAGCCAGGGGCGTCCGCTCATGCGCCCACGCCAGAGTCTCTATAAGCTCTTGCCAGTACCCGCGCCAAGAAATAAGAAACATGAATCCAGTAGCCCAAACGGGGTGTCCGAATAGAAACATCCATGCCCATACGGATAGACTGTTCGTACCAAAGGGATTATATCCATTGATAAGTTGCGAAGGATTTAACCATAAGTAATCTCTTAACCACCCCATCGAGTAAGTAGGAGACTCATCGAATTGAGCTACATTTCCTTGCCATAGCGTGATATGCTTCCGATGCCGATAAAACGTAACCCATCCAATAGTATTCAGCATCCGAGATACTGCCAAATAAAAGGCATCCCAGGCCGATATATCACAAGTTCCACCCCGTCCCGGGCCATCGCAGGGGAAGCCATAACCAAATTCTTTCTTATCCGGCATCAACCTGGAGCCGCGCGCATCTAGAGCACCTTTGGTTAGGATCAACGTGGTTGTGTGCAGGCCCAAGGCGATGGCGTGATGAACTAGGAAGTCACCCGGACCTATGGTCAAAAATAGTGAATTACTATTATTATCAATGGCGTCTAACCAGCCGGGCAACCATATGCTCCGGCCAGCGTTAAACGCGGGGTCGTTTGGTGAAGATAGGAGTACGTCAAAACCGTACGAGGCTTTGCCGTGGGCCGATTGGATCCACTGGGCAAATACGGGTTCGATCAGTATCTGTTTCTCCGGGGTGCCGGGGGCAAGCATAACGTCGTTATGGACGTGGAGTCCCAAGGTATGGAAGCCCAGGAACAAACTGGCCCAGCTTAAGTGAGGTATAATAGCTTCTTTGTGTTCCAGCACCCTTGCTGATACATTACCCCTCCCACGTTCCGGGCTGTAGTCCCTAACGAAAAAAATGGCTCCATGGGCAAACGCGCCTGTCATGATGAACCCGGCAATATACTGGTGATGAGTATATAACGCAGCTTGAGTAGTGAAGTCTTGCGCCATGAATGCATGGGCGGGTAGGGAATACATATGCTGAGCCACTGGGGAAGTAACGACCCCCGAGGGAGCTAGAGCAAGACCCAATTGGAAGTGGAGAGAATTATTTATCATGTCATAAAGTCCTTGGTGACCACGCCCGAGCCGGCCCCCAGGGGGGGTATGTGCCTCCAGGACCCCTCTTATACTGTGCCCGATCCCAAAATTAGTTCTGTACATATGCCCGGCGATGATAAAAACAACCGCAATGGCTAAGTGATGATGAGCGATATCGGTCGACCACAGACTCTGCGTTTGCGGATGGGAGCCCCCAGTAAAAGTTGGAGTGGCAGTGCCTGCCCCCTGGGAAGTGTTGGATAAGTGGCTACTGGAATCAGCGTCTTGGGCATAGGCACCCCACTGGCCGGCAAGGAGAGGCGTTAGGCCTTGCGGATGCGGCAGCGCACTCAGAAAATTGCCCCACCTGACGTGCCCCCCCCTTGATTCGGGAATGGCAACGTGAACCAGGTGCCCTGCCCAGGCCAAGGAACTTACTCCGAAGAGTCCGGACAAGTGATGATTAAGACGGGATTCGGCGTTCTTGAACCACGAGAGACTTGGTTTCCTTTTAGGCTGTAAATGCAACCAACTGGCTACCGGAGGAAGGGTAGAGACGGTTAGCGGAAAAGAAGCTCCAGTATAAAGATCTTGATTGTTGCGCAACCCGATTGTATACCACCATTGGTAGACACCCGAATAGGCGATATTGACTGGGCCTAGTATTCCTCCTCGAGTGTATGCTTCCACGGCTGGTTGCCCAAAATGAGGGTCCCAATCGCGTGAGCTATAGGTCTCACATGCAAGGGGTCCTGAATCCATGCCTCGAAATTACCCTGCCAAGCTACATGGAATGGGTTACCCGGGGTCCACAGGAAGATTATTGCCAGCTGACCGAAGTGGGAAGCGAAAATTGTCTGGTAAAGACGCTCCTCGGTCATGCCATCATGGCTCTCGAAGTCATGCGCTGTGGCAATACCGAACCAGATACGACGAGTGGTTGGGTCCTGGGC